>OZ024742.1:96720758-96838258 GCA_964016885.1 Eledone cirrhosa | reverse complement strand
AGAAGTATGAGTAATGGAAGCTTTCCAGCTGTCCCCACACTTCAAAGATTGCTCGACCAGAGGGAGTTATTAACAATATATTTAGAAATACACAGATACATGCGGACACACTCATATATACATGAATGCATCCGCACCCAACTGTGAGTTAAGGGTGCCAACTTCACCGATGTTGCTCAATGAATGACTGGGACAGACCAATTCGGTTGAACCAGACTGAACCAGTATCAGAGTTAAAAATACATTATGAAGAGAGAAGAAACATTTAGATATAATTAGTAATAAAATGTATCATACCTAAACTGCTCCTAAATTCCTCGACTACGTAGTTTCGTGGCATAAACAAAAACAATATATCATAAAGACATAGAGTCCTTGCGAGGTCTGCCGACTTATCAAGAGGATACCTCATTTTACTAGTCTCAAGAACGCGTCTACACGACGTGAGAAAGAATCCCAAAAGGTGGAGGGGGAGATAGTCACGCGATATAACGGTCGAGAAACAGAGCTAAGCCTCTTATAACCCCGCAGAAAATACCACGGAGATATATATATATATATATATATATATATATATATATATATATATATTAAAGAGTTAAACAAGATTAAATGAGTACATCAAAGAATGAGTTTTACAATAGATTGGAAGCACTCTACAAGTAAAAAATTATACATACCGAAAATGTAAAGCTTTACATACCGAAAATGTTGACATTCTTATAGGTAATTTTCGTTAAAGATTACATCTATGAAAATATTCAACAGTATAAATTTTCCTTTCGCTGGCCAAGTAAATCCTTTAAATTTTGTCTTCATAAAATTCAGAATTTTAGAAATGTTAACACATTTATTGAATTTATAAAATTAATAAATATAAATAACCATCAACTTTTAAAAAACTTAAAATTTTGATTCTTCACACTTAAAATAACATAAATTAAATATTTTGAAACTTAACCGTTTAGCCCTTAAGAAAAAAAATGTTCTGCATATATTACTCCCCTTTATCTCTCCCTCTCTTTAAATCTTCTATCAGTTGCCTTCATAAACTATTATAGTTCAAGAGATGTTTTCCTAGATAATCTCAATTTGTAGTATCCCACATTTTAAAATCTCTATAGCTGTAACATTAAGCAACGTTTTTTTTACTCATACATCCTCTATTGAATTTATTACGTTTTCGCATTTTCTCATTATTAGGGTATAATGTTTAGTTTTCTCTTAGGTTAATCACTACCTTGATTAAATCTTACATGTCATGTATCATTATATTTTGTAGGATGAGGACGTACTGTTGTACCTCTGAAATATGTATAATAAAATTTAATTGATCAAAAGAACATCTATTTTATTAATATTTGTATTTTAATATAAATATATATATATACACACAAACATATATACACATACGCATTTATGCACATATATGTATACATATATATATATATATACATATATGCATAATTAGATAAATATATAGATAAATATACACGGGTGTGAATGATTGTGTATAGAAGATTATATTTATAAAAGGAATTCCAACTTTGTCAGATTTACTCGTTTTATTTACAATCCTTTAAAATTATAATGATATTATAATGAAATAGTATGGTAGAATATTAAGTGTTAAATGTTAATTGAACAAGTACTTTCATGCTTTCGACTGAGTTCTTTTGTTGCACATCTGCAACATCGTCATTGGTACTATTATTGTGTTCCTCATGTTGTATATCTACGCCATCTTTCCGTAAGAAAGATGGCGTTGATATGGAGTCACATGGCTTAGTGGTTAGAGCATTGGCCTTGTAATCGAAAGGTTGTGAGTTCAATTCTCAGACCGGGCGATGTGTTGTTTCCTTGAGCAAGACAATTTATTTCACATTGCCCCAGTTTACTCAGCTGTAGAAATAAGATGATAGGAACTGGGGTCCCTATCATTCCACTGCAAAGTGGTCGTGTAGGTGCCACGGCAAAAACCACCCAGCACTCTCTGTAAATGAGGTTGGTATTAGGAAGGGCATCCAGCTGTAGAAATCTAGCCAGAATCAGTTCCCGTCCCACCCTTGCAAGCAGGGAAAAGTGGACGTAAAAATGATGATGATGATGATATATATATATATATATATATATATATATATATATATATATATATATATATATATATATATATATATATATATATATATATATATATAAATGCATATATATATATATAAATGTATATATATATATAAATGCATATATATATATATATATATATATATATATATATAAGATCAAAAGATGGTTAAAAGAGTTCCATGTATTTTATTATGCGCATTTCAAAAACAAATATCATCATGCAATAACATTTGTGTTTTCATCAGATAAAATAGGAAGACATGATATGAAGTTTAAAAAACAATTGTGAATAGTGCAGTTTTAAATCAACATATGAAAAGTAGTTTTAGATTGATGTGTGATATCGGGAAAAAAGATTTTTTGAGGGGGGTGGGGGTGGAAAGGATGAAAAAGAGGAGGAGATGAGAGTAAAAAGTGGAGGGGAGTATAAGTATGAGATAGGAGGAGAGATGGGTGATAGAGAGAGAGAGATAGCTTTTATAACTGAGAAAAATATATAGTTTTACATAGAGAGGTTGAAAAACCGTTGGAAGATAATATATAAATTAAAAGAATTTGAAAATTAACGAAGAGAAAAATAATATTGAAGGGTTTAATAATATGTGCGATGAAAAGAGATTGTTAATATGTATTAAGAATAATATTTAAGGGTTTAATAATATGTGCGATGGAAAGAAAATGTTAATATGTATTAAGAATAATATTTAAGGGTTTAATAATATGTGCGATGGAAAGAAAATGTTGATATGTATTATTAAAAAAAGCAATAGTAATGTAAGTAAGGATATATTGTGAAAGAAGTAGAAGATAGGATGAATAAGTTAGATGAGCATGAATAATTTAGATGACCACGAAAGGGAGAAAAAAATAATGAATTGAGGATGAATAATCTAACGTCAAAAAATGTTTTTGTTTAAGAAGGATTTTTTTCAAGGTGATATAAAGTAAGAATATATTCTACTGTGTAATAATTGTTTCTATGTTAGGCACAATGAGAAAATGTACAGATTAGGGGTTAGAAATTAAAAGAAAAAGGAAAAGAAAAGGAAAAGGAAGAAAGGGAAGTGATAAATAGGAGTGATATAGAATGAGTAACTAGTATTATATAATGTATAATAAATAACTTTGAAATAAGGTAGAAAGATGGGTATAATTGTAAAGAAGTATATATATAAATAAGTGCCTTTGAGAAAAGGATTTTAAATTGATAAAGTATTAGATATTAGCTGTATACTTTATGGAATGTTCTGTGGAATTTATGCAAGCAGAGAGAAAACAAGTCAGTGCGTCTATTTATTATAGAATCTAAATTAGATATAATGGTAAATTTTTCATTTAAACAGAGATTGCAAGACTTGGATAGAGAACTGTTCAAGTCTGAGAAGCAGAAGAAACCTTTTTCCAAGAGATGTTATATTTAATATTTTTGTCTTTCAAGGACCATATGAGTTCTGAGAGTGCCGTGTTGGTTCTTTTAAGTTGGTATTTAAAAGACGAATGAAATTATAACGACGAGCTTTAAAGGAGGTGGAAGTGGAGCCAAAATAGGTGAAGGAATTCGTGTCAGTTATAAATTTATCTGATATCTGCATTGCTTTATTGTACTACAATAAAACTCACCTCCTACATATATATATATATATATATATATATATATATATATATATATATATATATATATATATATATATACATATATATATATATCATCATCATCATCACCGTTTTACGTACGTTCTTCAGCGCTAGCATCGGTTAGAGGGGTTGTCCTGTTGTGGACAGTGTCCAGTCGTCTGCCCTTGTCTTGCTCCTACGGGAACTGATTCTGGCTTGCTTTCTACAGCTGGATGCCCTTCCTAACACCAACCTCATTTATAGTGAGTGCTGGGTGCTTTTTTCCGTGGCGCCTACACGTCCACTTTTCAGTGTGGGCTGGTTGCTTTTTTGCCGTGGCACCTCCATGACGACTTTGCAGTAGGAGGGTGTGGGGTATATAGTCTATATGCTTCAGCTCCGGCTTGTACCTGTGGGGGGTCGGGTATATATATGCATATATATATATATATATATATATATATATATATATATATATATATATATATATATATATATATATACAATATTAAATAAATGGAAAACTATATTTATAAAACCATATTTATTTCATTATATATATTTCGGGGATATCATATTAACAATATGCTATGCCTTCATCAGACAAAATACAATATAAACAGTTTTATAGATAAATAGATTCGACATACCGTAATAAACATCGACTTCATTTGAAGAGGTTTACGCTAGCGTAAACCTCTTCAAATGAAGTCGATGTTTATTACGGTATGTCGAATCTATTTATCTATAAAACTGTTTATATTGTATTTTGTCTGATGAAGGCATAGCATATTGTTAATATGATATCCCCGAAATATATATAATGAAATAAATATGGTTTTATAAATATAGTTTTCCATTTATTTAATATTGTAAATATACTCCAAATATTTGTCGAGTGCTTTTATATCAGTTATAAATATTTACTAGTTGTAACCCAACAATTTTAAATATAACTTTACATATATATATATATATATATAAATGCATATATATATATATATATATATATATATATATATATATATATACATATATGTATATATATATATATATGCATATATATATACACATATACATATATGCATCATCATCATCATCATCATCATCATCATCATCATCATCATCATCATCATCTCATCATCATTTTACGTCCGCTTTTCCTTGCTTGCAAGGGTGGGACGGGAACTTGATTTCTACAGCTGGATGCCCTTCCTAACACCAACCTCATTTTACAGTGAGTGCTGGGTGCTTTTTATCCGTGGCGCCTACACGTATATATATATATATATATATATATATATATATATATATATATATATATATATATATATATGTATATATATATGTGTCACCACAAAAAAACACACAGCCCACATGTAGGTAACACAGTAAAAACCTCCCAGTCTACACTGTAAACGAGGTTAGTGTTAGGAAGGGCATCCAGCTGTAGAAAACCGGTCAGGCAGTCATACAAGCGAGACATGGTCACCCGACCAATCTTGCCTCAAGTAGGAAAATTCCCCTCCAAACCCCTACTAGCGTGGAAGATAGACCTTAAACGAGACCTTAAACATAGAAATACATATATATTTTTACATATATATACACATACAAATACACATATACATATATTTATACATAAATATACATATATTTATACTTACATATATTATATATCTATACATGCTTATACATATATATACATATTGAGAGAGAGAGAGAGAGAGAGAGAGAGAGAGAGAGAGAGAGAGAGAGATAGAGAGAGAGAGAGATAGAGAGAGAGAGAGAGAGAGAGAGAGAGAGAGAGAGAGAGAGAGAGAGAGAGAGAGAGAGAGAGAGATACTTTCTTTATCTTTTTCACACAATTGATCTTGCAAATAAGACTGGAATCCAAGGGAAATAACTAATTTTTGCCCCACCTTACATGTTTATGTTGTCCCTTCATGCCTTGTCTGTTTATTTATTTCTTAAGTGCATGCAGCTGTGTGAAATAATATATAAAACCTTGTAGAACTTCAACAACTATAAAAATAATTATTTCCAACATTCGCATAAAACTTGCAATTTGGGGGCAGCGCAATATAAAGTTGATTATATAGAGTCTAGTAGTTAAGAATGAAAGGCAGAGATGACCTCTGCAAGATTCAAATTCAGAACATGGAAAAATCATTAAATTCACTAGAGTATTTAGGCTTACATTCTACCAATACTGCCAATTGATAATAATTGTTTCTACTTTAGATACAAGGCTAGTAACTTGAAGGAGAGGGGTAAATTGATTAAATCGACCCCAGTACTTGATGGTACTTTATTTCATTGACCCCGTAAGAATGAAAGAAAAATGCTAACCTCGGCGGGATTTGAATTCAGTCCTCAAAGGGCTGTGACTTGATGCTGCAAAGCAAGGTGTCTGGAACTCTACAGATATTGCCAATGCACCATCCTCATAATAATAATGTTTCTACTTTTAGCACAAGGCCAGCAATTTACTTAGTGCATTACTGGTACTTTATTTTATCAACCTCGTAAGGATGAAAGGCAAAGTTAATCTGGCGGGATTAATTTTGCCTAATAATAATAATAATAAAAATAATAATAATAATAATAATAACAATAATAATAATAATTATTATTATTATTTCTACTTTAGGCACAAGGCCAACAATTTGAAGGGGAAGGGGAAGTTGATTAAATCGACCCCAGTACATTACTGGTACTTTATTTTATCGACCTCATAAGAATGAAAGGCAAAGTTAACTTTGGCGAGATTTGAACTCAGAACGTAAAGAGCCATGACTCAATGTCACAAAACATGTCTGGCACTCTACTGATACCGCCAATCCATTGCCCTAAATAATAATAATAATAACAACAATAATAATAATAATAATGATGGAGTTTCTCTGAAGGGTGTTTGGAATAGCATTACTCAATAAATACATAGCTCAGAGATCAGAGCATTACTCCAGGTAGAACTGCTACTTCTCCGAACTGAGAGACCACAGCTCCAATACTATGGGGCATATGGTTAGAATGTCTCAGGAAAGAATCACTGGACACTGGACAGATTTTATGGACAAAACTAACCAGAGGTAGACCCCGAGCAAGATGGTTGGATAACATCCATGTGCTTGGTTGGTCTCACTTGGGGATCCAACCGGATCAGTTGGAGATGAATGCTTCTGACAGGACCCAATGGTAGGAGTGTGTGAGGACTCTGCCCATACAACCTTCTCAGGAGTAAGTGGGCAAGGAAGAAGAAGAAAATGATGATGATGATAATAATAACAATAATGGTAGTGATAACAAGAGCAACAAAACTGACAGTGCTGCAGAAACATCAACCAACACAGCAACATTCCTAATAAAAACAGCAACTGCAATAACACTAACAACGGCAACAACATTTATGATTTTACAGTAAATTCTTAAAAAAGTATAATAACCCCATCGATTTTAATGGTAAGTCTTCTAGTTCTTTGATCAACTTCACAACTAATTCATTATCTTACATAAATGGCCAAGTATTCCACACACACTTGTACCCTTCATTTAATTCTCAGATTGATATTGAGTATGACATGTTTAGACTTTAGTGTTACAGCTACAACCCATTCAATGACCTTCCACAGTGTTTCTCTATATGCCATTTCATTCAAAAATATTGGTTTGACACAAACATTTGGGAGAAAGCATGCATTGCGATTGAAAGTGGAAACTCATGATTGTCAAGTGAACTTCGTACTCACTTGATCTTACTATGCTCAGGAAAAATTGGAATTGCATGGCAGGAACCTCTGTTACTTTCAATGATGAGTGTTGCTAGAATAGTTTGTTGATGAAACCTATAATATATCTGTCATAAAGATTCATAATTGTATGGAAAGAGCTGTATTTGTGATGAAGTTTAATAATTGTATGAAAAGAGCTGCGCTTGGTGCTGTATGGGGGAGGTAGATATTTAGAGCGGCAGGCAATGTTTAGGCACAGAATCAACAAGACCAATTGTACCAGCCACATCGCATACGCCATCTCCATTAAAAACTATTTAAGAAAAACAAGAAAAGTAAAGGAATAGCTTCTAAGATTTATTACAAAGCAAGACAATAATACATTTAAAATATATACTTTTGTCTTACTAAAGGTTTTAGTTTTCATGTCATGTTTGCTGTAAAACAAACAAAAAAAAAAGAACCCAAGAATCTTCAACAATTGTCAAAATAACACCAAAATGCAAAACTATCACCATTTGGTAAGCTAAGTAAAATATTCAATGTAACTATAAGCTTCTAACTGTCATTAGTATAGTAGAGAGTGGTGATGTGTGTGAAAACTGTTGAAAGATGATGAAACTGGTCTTTCTGTTATTTATGGTGTGTTGCCAACACTATTTACTCTACTACACCAAACTTATACCTACATTTGTGATATAAACAACTAAGAATATAACACACACACAAACATATATTTTATTCATTTATAAAGTGGTAGGAGCAAGACAATTTTATTGAAGGGAGTACTGAAAGGCATCTCATTTGAATATATTTATGGAAACTTGCAATAATAAAATGAAGTAGTGCATAGAGTTCTGATCCACTTGTTTACCTCTCAACATTAAAAATTCATGATTTATCCCCACCTTATAAGTCAACACAATTTTGAAAAGATTTTTACATACTTAAAAACTCAAATTATATGCTACAATTTATGATGTGTGTAAAAAGAAAAATTGCTACAGCCATTTTACAGCTGGCTTTGCAGAAAATTAAAAACAAAATTAATTTTGCTCTAACATAGCAGATATGTAAATGCATTTGTTAGTTTTATATCAAATAACAATATTTGATTCATTTGCAAGCAAACAGCCTTATTAGCCAATGTGTTTTAGATGATGATCATTATTATTTTGTTCTGGCAGTGACAGAGAGAAACAATCGACAATAATATTGTTTCTGGGCGGTGAATTGGCAGTATCGATAGAGCATCAGACAACATGGTTTACAACATAGAGTTACTGCCCATTACGTCCTGAGTTCAAATTCTGCCGAGGTTAGCTTTGCCTTTCATCCTTACAGAGTCAATAAAATAAAGCACCAGTAATGCACTGGGGTTGGTTTAATCAACTTTCCCCTCTCCCAAAAATTGTTGGCCTTGTGCCTATAGTAGAATTCATTATTATTCGATATAAAACTCCACTATTTGATATAAAAGTCCACTAAGTTAGAGCAAAACTAATTTTGATTTTAATTTTCATCAAAGCCAGCTATAAAATCACTCAATATGCAAATTAGGCTAATCAACTGATGTATACTTTAGAGAATATTATATATTCTCAAGAGTTCTAGAGTATGACAGAGAAGAGAGATACACAAACTTGACAATAAACCAGAAACAATATTGTTGTTGATTGTTTCTCTGTCACCGCTAGAACAAAAGGATGACAATGGTTGTCTAAACACATAGGGTAATGAGCCTGTTTGCTTGCAAATTAATCGAGTATTATTATTATTCGATATAAAACTTACGAATGCATTTCTGTATCTGCTATGTTAAAGTGAAACTAATTTTGTTTTTTAAATAACAGAGGCTAAGCACTAAGTTATTGTCCACCCATCTCCACTTTCACATTTACCAATAATTATTTTGAGAAGCCATGCCACAATACATAAAATCATAAAAGCATCCTCATCACCAATTTATATAAGACACAACACTGACCTGAATAAATAACTAAACATTAAGAGTTTGTGTGGGTTCCATGATAAAATGTGCACTTTCTAACTAGGGCGCAATAATCGTGCTATGAAAAAAATCCATAGTATACTCAGTAAGGTGGTTAGTTTTAAGAAGGGCATCCGGCTACATAAATCATACCAGATACAGAAAGTATGATCAAGATCATACCAAAACATCTGTGACAACGCGTGCAATCCATGCCAGCATGTAAAACGATGGTGATGATAATATTGGTTGATGTTATATATTTTTGAAGTAGAGTCTACAGTGTCTTGTTTCTGTTATGTTTCATATTTTCAGTTATGGTGATAATTATAAACATATATCCTTGTTTTACTGATAGGAGGACTCAGGATTTAAAAAAATACATAAATATTAGCATAACACCTATAAATACATGACATGGTTTAATATACTATGGCTTAACTTATGCATATGTAGATTATGTAAAAATAAAATTGGTAGAGGAATATTACATATAAAGATATATAGAGAGTTAAGTTGAGAAATGTCAGAGAAATAAGGAAATAAAATGAGAGGGAAAACATAAGTGCTAATGTGAACTTCATTAACTTTTAATTACTGAATATTTGCCTATGTATATCTAACTATATCGAAATCCATCTATCTATCTATTTATCTATCTACCAATACACAGACATATATATATGTTTAATTATCTGTGTATTTGACATGCTTGCATATATATATATATATATATATATATATATATATATATAAATATAAACATATGTGTGTGTATATATATATTCAAATATGTATTTATTTATCGACCTTTAAAAGTTAAAATGTAAAGTTGACTTTTGCAGGTTTTGAGTATAGAATGTAGTGATTCGCAACAAATTCAAAGGCATTTTTTTATCTGATCAGTAAAGACTGCCACTTCACCTTATATAAATATATATATATATATATAAAGATTTACATATAAATATATATAGTCACAATGAAATGGTATATATTTCATCTAATAATTCTAAGGACATGATTTATGATATATATATATATATAAAGATAAGTATCCCAAATATAGGAAATGCCTGTAATAAAAGTCAATCACTATAAATGATAGTTTATAAATATATATATATCATCATCATCATGATCATCAACGTTTAACGTCCGTGTTCCACGCTTGCATGGGTTTGGACGGGTGTATTCCCACCTGAGGCAAGAGTGATTGTCTTGCTCGCATAGGACTGTCTGGCAGGTTTTCTACAGTTGGATGCCCTTCCTAACACCAACCACATTTACAGTGTGGGTCTGGGAGGTTTTTACCGTGTTGCCTACACGGCCACATTACAGCGTGGACTGTGTGTTTTTTTGTCGTGACACCTACACGATCTCATTTGTTTCGGCCTGGATGGCGCGGCACCAACATAACTTTACATAGAACGGGGTGGTGTGGATGGAGTGGGGGTGGTGGGACGGGGTGAATTTTGTGAGAGATGCCTACTGGCTGTAGTAGGTTTTACTATGTATTTAGGTAAGGCGGGTCTTCTCTGTTACTGAGTACCGCCAAAGGTCTCGGTCCAGTGACATTGTCTTGGAGAGGTGTAAGTGTGTGAGGTCGGAGTTTATCAGCTCGTCCCAGGTTTTTCTAGGTCTGCCTATTCCGTGGCTACCGTCTATCTTTATTGCCCTGCACTTTGTTATACAGCTATCGACTTTCATGCGCATCACATGTCCATACCAACGTAACCTTCTCTTGAGTAAACAACATCTGATCCCTCTTATTTCTAATTTTTTCCTTAGTTCGTTTATGCTTTGCCGTTCACGTATATTACTATTACACATCCAGCGGAGCATGCAAGCTTCATTCCTCTCTAGTCTGCGTATGTCCTCTGCACACAATGCCCAGGTCTCACTGCCATGCAACATTGCTGTTCGTATGCAGGCATCATACAACCTGCCTTTCATTTTTAGGGAGAACCCTTTAGCAGCTAATAGTGGTATAAGCTCTCTGAACTTTTTCCAACCAGTTCTGACTCTAGCTACTGTACTTTCAGTCACCCTCCCCCACTGCTGATTTTATCGCTCAGGTAACGGAAGCTGTCCATTATTTCTATAGAACCCTCTGCGCAATTGAAAGAGCTAGTATTGTGGGCACTTGCTGCTACTTATTGCACCAGAGCACCGGCCACATGTAAAATCTATGTTCTTAGTTAGCTTACCTGTGATCCCACTACATCTTTTATGCACCCATACTTTGCATTTGGGACATAAAATGGAGTTTCTACCTACGCCTTTCCGACACACTGAGCATGGCCATTTCCCAGAAGGGACCGCCGCCTTATTTTCTTTCCTACAAACTAGAACTTTAGTCTTAGCCAGGTTAATTTTAAGTCCTTTTGATTCTAGGCCGTGCTTCCATGTTTGGAATTTCTTCTCTAGCTCGGCCATTGATTCAGCTATGAGTGTCAGGTCGTCTGCGTACAGGAGTTCCCATGGGCAGCCGGTCTTGAACTCCTCTGTTATAGCCTGAAGGGCAATAATAAATAGTAGGGGGCTGAGAACAGAGCCCTGATGGACGCCAACTTTTACGCTAAACTCTTCACTATATTCGTTGTTAATTCTAACCTTGCTGACTGTTTCTTTATACATGGCTTGTATAGCTCTCACAAGCCATTCGTCAACCCCTAGTTTTCTAAGAGCCCACCAGATAATGGAGCGGGGGAGTCTGTCGAAGGCTTTCTCCAAGTCGACAAAAGCTAAGTAGAGGGGTTTACCTTTAGCTAGGTACTTCTCCTGTAGTTGTGGTACAATGAAAAGAGCGTCTGTTATATATATATATATATATATATATATATATATATATATATACACATCTATATATATACACATATATATATATATATATATATATATATACAGATATATACATATATGTGTATATGTATATATATATATGTGTGTGTGTGTATTTTTATGTGGTATGTTTATGTATATTCTTTAAGCTATATTTACTCACACAGTCACACATACATATACATGGGCAAACATAAACATGCATACATACATACATATATATATATATATATATATATACATACACACACACACTTAAACACATGTAAGCAGACACACAGTTAGACAAACATAGCAAATAGAGAAATATGCAGACAGCTATTTACATTTTGATGATTCAATGCTGTTTGAATTAGGAAATAACCTTGTGAGACTTTGGTTCACAGATCAAAGAATGGAACGATGATAATGGAAACATCTTGTTATTTCTGATCCTTCAATCTGACGTACAATGGCACAGTGGCATTGAGGAATAATGGTCAACATCATCAAGTATTTTAATACATGATTGTAGAGGAGGTGATGGGGGCTTAGGGAGAAGCCACACTTATCTACTTTAACCCACACATGTATATATATGCATGCATACATAAAACATATACATATATACATGCATATAACCAAATATCTATGCCTATATATATATGCATGTATACATATATGTATATATACATATATACATATATACATACAGGCATGTATAAAGAAATCCATATATACATATATATATATGCATACATACATGAATAGATGCATGCATACACACACACATACATAACATGTATGCAGATAATCAAAGATAGTCGAAACATTCAACATCCTCTCAGGATTGAAAATTGACACAGCAGTAGCAGCAGTGGTGCAGATGGTGGTGTGGTGGTGGCAGTGGAGGTGTTGCTGGTGGTGCATCACCATTCAAATAGCTCTTCCTCCTCCTAACACCCGCCTTCAATAAATCCCCTCCATAATACCATAATATGCAGTTCGTTAATATGTATATATTGTTTATACACACACACACAAACACACACACATAAGCATACACACACACACACACACACACATAAGCATACACACACATATATATATGCATGTATGTATATCTATGTGTGTATATATATATATATATGTATATGTATGTATATACATATATATATATATATATATATATATATATATATATATATATATATATATATAGATGTATGTATATATATATATATATGTATGTATATACATATATATATATATATATATATATATATATATATATATATATATATATATATAGATGTATGTATATATATATATATATATATATACATATATATATATATGTATATGTATGCATATACATATATATATATATATATAGATGTATGTATATATATATATATATATATATATATATATATATATATATATATATATATATACAAGAAAGACAAAGACAGGGTAGAGGAGGGGAAGAAATAGAGGTAGGAAGGATATAAAAATGAAAGAATGAAAGAGGCAGCTATGATAAGATAGATATATAGATAGATAGACATGGAGATAGAATAGAGGCAGTAAGAGACAGAGAGGAGAATGAAGTAGATAGCAAGAGAGAGAAAGGGAATAAGCAGAGGCATTTTTGTCTGGCTCCACATACAAAAACATAAAACAGATTGGGAACTGATTTCCTTGAAAAGAGTGACCGGTAATGCATCTGCTGTTTGGACATCAATTGTCCACTAAGTAGCCACTATTGAGTTATTCAGTTGACCATATCTTATACAACCAGTTCCAACAAAGGCAGAGTGAATAGTGGGTGTTTGTGGCAGTGGGGATTCATTGTTTGTGTATAGTAAGCTGGACTGAAAGATGTATGTTAATGGTTATATGTATGTACTACAATGTTTCGTGGTAGGGCTGGGTGGGAGGGCAATGTTGGGAGATAGGAAGATGGGAAGTGGAAATGAGGGTTAGTGGTTTCTGTCATCTTATGAGCTTGGTAATTTGGGTGGTGATGGGGTTAGGCAGGAATGCAATGTTGGAAGATGGGGAAGAGATGCAAGAAAAGAGGAGTGGGTTCTGTCATACAGGCTTCGTAAAATGCATGGGTTGGGGGTTTTGAAATGGTTTTTCAAGGAACTAATAACCGCAAATTCTGCAGTTTAAATCACCATTTCCCCTCCCCACATCTAAAGAAAGCACATCATACATCACATCTATAATGTCTTAATGTGAGATACCATTAAAATTGCTATTGATATATATATATATATATATATATATATATATATATATATATATATTTATATATATATATATATTTATTTATATATATACACATACACACGCATATATACACCCTCCTCCTACATATATATATATATTCATATATGCTCACATTTATATTACTACAAATATTTAACCTCCATGACATAGGTTGAGTGCTCTTTTGTTTTGTTTGTAAAATTGGCTACATATGCTTACATGCCTGTACATGCATAGATATACATACATATTCATATATATATTTATATATAAAGATGGAAAAGTGGTAAGGAACCAGATGGACCATAACGCAACAAAGTACTCAATACTTCGGGTAGTAGAGTGGGTAATAGGAACGAGTAGGACCCGACGGCTGAGCTCAAGCCGTTTTGACGGCTGATTCTGGACTGAGTCCAGAATTAGCCGTCGAAACGGGTTGAGCTCAGCCACCGGGGTCCTTCTCGTTCCTATATATATATATATATATATATATATATATATAGGAACCAATAAGACCCCTTACTGGTTCCTATTACCCACTCTACTACCCCAAGTATTGAGTACTTTGGTGCGTTATGGTCCACCTGGTTTCTTAACACATTTCCTTCGTATATATATATATATATATATATATATATATATAGAATAAGGAAAAGCGAAGTAGTTTCAGATGTTCAAGTCTTTTAATAATAATTGTTTCTACTTTAGGCACAAGGCCAGCAATTACCCAGTTCATTACTGGTTATTTATTTTATCGACCCCGTAAGGATGAAAGGCAAAGTCAACCTCGGCGGGATTTGAACTCAGATCGTAAAGGGACGTAACTATGCTGGAAAGCATGGCGTCCGACCCTCTACCGATACTGCCAATCCACCGCCCTTAATAATAATGCTGTGATATATATTTCAATGGCGAAAGTGGCCACACTGTTGTGTGCGCTAGTCTCGCGACATCGTCAGACAGCTTGTTACATAATAAGGTTAATATTCCGAGGCAATCCAAATTGAATCGACATGGGAACGGACGAAATATGTGGTTTTGGGTTCTTCATCCGTTCCCCTGTGAGTACCACTTCACCCCCACTGGTCTGCGCAGCCGCAGGTCCAGGGGGAAGTTGACCATTAGCTACCGCAGATTTAAACGAAATTCGCTTGGTCAGTTCCCTCTCTCAGCCAGACAATGACCCATTCAAGCCGACACCATAGTTTACTGCTACCCATCCCATCTGTGGCAGTCAGCCGAAAGCCAGTGGGGGTGGGAGAGTGTTAGTATTTACAGGTCTCTATACTACCTCTCACTAATAACTGACCATCAACCCCTAAGATTATATATTTTTAATTCTATATATCATAGTTTCATATTGGAAGTTATAAGTGAAATTAGAACTAAATATTACAATTTAAAATCGAAAATCCTAAATCAAGTATCAGAAATTATAAATTAAAAAATTAACAAGTATAAATTAAACAATTAAAGATTTTTCAAGTGAGAGTCCGGATTGAGGTGAGTAGAAAAAACATATAGATTGAAGTGAGTAAATAATATGCAGAGAGATGTTTAAGTAAGAAGTTCTGAAAGGGGTCCTAATGTTACAGTTACACTATCTACATACTGAACGATGGTGCCATACAGTAGAACTGAGGGTAAATTACAGTATTACGGGTAGTAGTCAAGTGGGTACATAGTCGTAATTTCCATCACATGGAACAAAACCAACAAAGACATATATAAAGTACACAAAAGAAAAGAACCAATGAATGAATGAATGAATGAATGAATGAATGAGTGAATGAGTGAATGAATGCAAAAACACAGAGTACATATATGCAAAATGATCCATATTATTGTCAATTTGTCCATGTATAGGTTGAATTGAGGGGGCTTCTGTTCAAATGCGATTTGGTGCAGAAAGATAGGGGTTTATCTTTGTTTCCGCGTATTTATCCTGCCGAAAGTTGTTATTATGTCCGTCCAGTGTCAGGGGTTTCCATCCCATGGTAGAGGGAATTTCCAGGGGTAGCTCATGGTTGGTTCGTCTCTTCTCCACCATATCGGTTACATCATAGAGCGCTCAACTAATTGGAGCTAAATTCTTAGGGTAAATATTGATGCAATTCAAATCAAGCACTCAACGTACTTATTCCACATAGGAGTGACGGAGTAAATATCGAATAAGGAAAAGCGAAGTAGTTTCAGATGTTCAAGTCCTTTAATTATAATGCTGTGATATATATTTCAATGGCGAAAGGCCACACTGTTCTGTGCGCCAGTCTCGCGACATCGTCAGACAGCTTGTTACATATATATACATAAACATATTCATTATATGTAATATAAGGGCGATGGATTGGCAGTATCGGTAGAGAGACGGACGCCATGCTTTCCAGCATAGTTACGTCCCTTTACGATCTGAGTTCAAATCCCGCCGAGGTTGACTTTGCCTTTCATCCTTACGGGGTCGATAAAATAAATAACCAGTAATGAACTGGGTAATTGCTGGCCTTGTGCCTAAAGTAGAAACAATTATATGTAATATACATATACCTTTCTTTCTCTTTAGTCCCATAATTCCTATTGGAGTTGTAATGGCACTGTAGTGACATACAGCGTGTTTATGAAATGTTAAGTCTGCCAGGCCTGAATGCTGCAGATTTCTTCCAGAGAAAGACTGAGTGTGGTGGGAGGGAAGTGAGAAAGAGATATAGAGGAATAATTGTAAGGTTTTTTTACAAAATGAAAAATAATCGAGGTGTGCTACACAAGTGCAAATATAAAGAAAACAATATGAAATCGAAAATGCAACTGGAATCTTATTTAAAAAAATATATATATATTTATTTGGTTCCTTTACCGGTTTCGCAGTTCTTCTGCTTTTCAAAAGTAGAGTTGACATGGAGGGTCTGTGGTTTTTCTCACATCTGGTTGGTCTTTCAATGTTACTTGTTTTATATGGAAAAAAGTGGCTCGAAACGCCAGGTTTTTATAGAAGTAATTTGATTGGTTGGTCGATAAGTATAATAAATTTCGCGCCAGTTCGCGTTACAAAGTTCTTCAAAGAAGAGGGGAGGGGCTCAGGTTGTTTTTTCATATATGAGTGTTTGAATTTATTTTTACTTAAAAAAGGGGCTCACGAAGGCTTTTTTTTTAAAAATGTAATTTGATTAGTTATAAATGAAATTATGGTTGTCACGTGAACAAGATCATTAAATTTCGCGCCGGTATTTGGGAATTTATTTTGTAGCCTTTTAGAGAATTTTATGACAAGCAAAATAATGGTCAAGAGAAATGGGATGGGAGAATTTTTCTGGTTCAGTGAATATGGCTAGTTCGCTGGGGTGTCAGAGTTCATATTTTCTATTGAAATAAAGAAAGTAGACATATGTATGTTTATTTGTGTGTTTGTGTGTGTGTGTGTGCGTGCGTGTGTGTGTGTAGGAAGATGATTCTATTGGTAGAAATGGGGGAGGGAGTTGTGTGTGTTTATATATGGGTGTTATGTGTGTGTGTTGTGGGGGGGAGTATGTTAAGATGGAGAGAATATATATATTTTGTGTGTGTGTGTGTGTGTGTAGGAAAGTGATTCTATTAGTAGAAATTGGGGAGGCAGTTGTGTGTGTGTGGGGGGGGGGGGTATGTGTGTGTGTATGGGTGTTATGTGTGTGTGGGAGTATGGTTAGCATGTTAAGATGAAGAGAATATATATAAAACAGAACAAATACGAATAAATAAGGAAAATATGTTTACTAAAAAATATAGACCACCATTAAATATGGTTTAATATACATTATATCAACACCATAACATGCTAACCATCCAAACATACACATACACACACACATAACACCTTCTACTTTAGAAAATAAAAACCCGAACTAAATAAAACTTGACATACGTTTGCGCTGACAATACAACAGAACAAATACGAATAAGTAAGGAAAATATGTTCATTCAAAAATATTCCTACTAACGGAATCATTTTCCTACACACACACACTGATACACAACATATATATTCTCTTCATCTTAACATGCTAACCATACTCCCACACACACATAACACCCATAAACGCACACATAACATCCCCCACACACACACAACTCTCTCCCCATTAATAGAATCACTTTCCTACACACACAAAATATAAATATTCTCTCCATACTCCCACACACACACACACACATAACACCCATACACACACACACACACAACTTCCTCCCACATTTCTACCAATATAATCATCTTCCTATACACACACACACACACAAACACACAAATAAACATACATATGTCTACTTTATTTCAATAGAAACTCTGAACTCTGACACCCCAGCGAACTAGTCATATTCACTGAACCAGAACAATTCTCCCATCCCATTTCTCTTGACCATTTTTTTGCTTGTCATAAAATTCTCTAAAAGGCTACAAAATAAATTCCCAAATATGGGCGCGAAATTTAATGAACTTTTTCACGTGACAACCATAATTTCATTTATAACCAATCAAATTACATTTTTAAAAAGAGGCTTCGTGAGCCCCTTTTTTAAGTAAAAATAAATTCAAACACTCATATATGAAAAATCAACCTGAGCTCCCCCCCCCACTGTTTGAAGAACTTTGTAACGCGAACTGGCGCGAAATTTATTATACTTATTGACCAACCAATCAAATTACTTCTATAAAAACCTGGCGTTTCGAGCCACATTTTTCCATATAAAACAAGTAACATTTAAAGACCAACCAGATGTGAGAAATACTACAGACCCTCCATCTCAACTCTACTTTTGAAAAGCAGAAGAACTCCGAAACCGGCAAAGGAACCAAATAAATATATATATATTTTTTAAAAATAAGACTCCAGTTGCATTTTCGATTTCATATTTTTCTCTCTCTCTCTCTCTCTATATATATATATTGGATTGGCAGTATCGGTAGAGGGTCGGACGCCATGCTTTCCAGCATACTTACGTCCCTTTACGATCTGAGTTCAAATCCCGCCGAGGTTGACTTTGCCTTTCATCCTTACGGGGTCGATAAAATAAAGTACCAGTAATGAACTGTGTTATTGCTGGCCTTGTGCCTAAAGTAGAAACACACACACACACACACACACACGCACACACATATATATATATATATATATATATATATATATATATATATATATATATATATATATATATATATATATATATATATATATATATATATATATATAAAAATTAAAATAAAATAAAATAAATAAGTCAAATGTTTAAAATTTGGCTTCGTTTATTACTGCTATATATATTTCGGTGACAGCAATCTTTGGCTGTCACCTCTTCAAGCAGTTCGAATTAGTGTGGTAGAGACGAGTACACATGTTGTTAAAGTGTATAACTTTGTCAATACTCCGATATGCCCAGTTCCTGGTTGGGTTGTTATTTCACTGAGGAACTGGAATCATCCCAACCAGGAACTGGGCATATCGGGGTATAACTGGGCATATCGGGGTATAACTGGGCACATCGGTGTATAACTGGGCATATCGGAGTATTGACAAAGTTATACACCTCAACAACATGTGTACTCGTCTCTACCACACTAATTCGGTCTGCCTGAAGAGGTCACAGCCACAGATGGCTGTCACCGAAATATATATAGCAGTAATAAACGAAGCCAAATTTTAAACATTTGACTTATTTATTTTATTTTATTTTACATTACTCCGGAGTAACCAAACCACCCTGCGCACTGCGTCGAGTGCTCCAATCTGCATACTTAGGTGTTGGTATACAACCAACATATACTCAAAATTTATATATATATATATATATACAATATATATCCATACTCACACACATATAATTTTCACATATATGATATAGCTAAAAGAACTAAAGGACCAAAGTAAATAATTTTCTTTGAATATATGGTAACATAAGCTGGCTTTTTCTGTTTTTTTTTTTTATTTTTACTTTATATAAGAAGCACACACTTTATTATCAAACATAAACATCAATTCATGAATACCTTCACTTTCACACTTCACTTTCACTCAAAAACATGATACCCCATATAACATTAAAATCAAATTCAGCAATCTTCATTTTCTCAATTACTGAAAAGAAAGCTGAAGAGAAGAAAGAAAAAAATTGGCAAAGTGTATAGAATTCCATAACCATAGGGAAGTTAAATTCCTCAGAAATCAGAAAACCAGACTTGGTTGTAAAGTAGCATATCAACAAGACCAGCACTACTATGATACCTACGAGGCAGCTGTCAAGGCCATATTACTGAACCATAAACGATTGCAGTTTTATACAAATTTGTATAATTAACTTAAATATCTAATATTTTCCTTCAATCAGTAATTCACGAAACATCTCAACAGCATAGTTGTTTTGTGGAAATATACAAAGAAGTCAAGAGGGGCATATGATGTTATGACCTGCAATATGATTTGGCATGTGTGAGGATGGACATTATTTAGGAATTTTATTTAAAACTACATTAAATATATTTTAGATTTTCATACACATTAACATATATACCCATACACAAACAAACACATTTAAATTCATACATATGCAAAGGTACAAATATACATACACACATATAAACAACCAAGATTATTTGACTTACAAAGCATTTTAAAATGTCAAACATACAGTAGACAGCATACAGGTAACTACAGTCATATTTGATAAGTATAAATAATAGTTATATAAATCAGGAAAAGTACATTTGGAGGTGGAAAAAAATTGGTTAGAACTACCTGAACCATTTTTTCCTTATCTAAAGGTACTTTAATCGATTTAGTGAATTATTATTTATAATAAGCAACTATATTGCAGTAATTATATTTCCAAATAGGTGATTGGACAATGGTAGATACACCCAAGAAGTAATTCCTGTTGTCCTAGTTTCGACCAATACATTTTGCTAGCCAAATATTCACACATCAGCCTTTTTCCCGAGTGGATACATTTTCATTCGTAGAAAGGCAAAGCCTTGGTCTTCTTTGATACTTTGAAAGTCATAATTTCGATTCTCACCTGTGGATCTTCCTTAGACTTCCCTTTTGAATTCGTTGGATATATAATTGGAGACGAGGATTTACCTTCAGAGGTGATACTTTTTTTCTTTGGTATGTAGAACGTCGAAATGTTTCATTTGATCTTTCACTATCCTTTATGACTGTTAATTTAAAGGTGTCTAAAAGGATTTCAAGTAGTAGCTGTGATTCATGATGTAAATGATGTAAAGGCAGGCTTTTGTAATGCATCTGGTTAATATGTCTATTCCAAACGTTTGATCTAAATTGAATGTCATAAATCACCTTTTCCCATTTCTGTATAACCACTATCTTTGTCCATCGTATTGGTCCGCGATGGTTGCAAACAAGTACGTATCACCTGATTGCATCTCTGTACTAATTGTGATATTTCATTTATTTAATTGTTATCATCTGCATTCTGAGGCATTGGAATCATGTAACCAAATGTTGTTCTTAGTTTTCTTCTGAAAATACATTCACCTGATCATTTTCTACCTGCTACATTTTGATGGGGGTGCTTCTGTATGCTAATAGGAAGGTTAATATTATATCATTTGGCACCTCTTCTCCTTTGAAATGTATAATGCCCACTATACTGGCCATTATACTATGGATGATAAAGGGGTGACTTCCTATGACGAATGCTGTTTTCATTGCATCATTCAGAAACAAATCACACTGGAACGATAGTTTTAGGTATTCCAAATTATCTATACAACTGTTGCTGCACTAGTAGTGTTTGGCATTATTCTTATCTCTGGTCTCTTTTAATATGCATCAACCACAATCATATACATGACACTATGTATTGGACCAGCAAAATCTACGTGAATGTGGTTCTATGCTTGATCGTCTTGTGGCCAGCTTTATGGTTCACTTTTCAGCAGATGTTTAAGTGTACAAATGCAGACATCACAGTTTTTAGAAAACAGCTCTAGCTCTTGAACCAGATGTGGCCAATAAACGAAACTTTGTGTGATTGCTTTCATCGGCTTGTTACCTGGATGTCCTAAGTAAACCAGTTTGATGTCTGCTGTTTGCAGTGGCTGTGGAACCACAAATCATTCCACAAACACTAAACATCTATTGACCACGGATAACAAGTGACGACGATTGAAAAACTGTTTCACTATGCCATCATTTGTTTTTTGGACACCCCAAAAGTAGATAACTGATAACTTCTTGGTGGAACTTGATTTTGACTGTGTGATGTTTAATATGAAAAATTGCCAGAAGTCGTCACCACAGTATCTTATGAAACATTTTGACTGCAAGTGTTAATGCCAAAGCTTCTTCCTCAATTTGACTGGAATTTCTCTCTTGTTTTGACAATGAGCAAGCTGTATGTATGATGGCTTTCTTCAAACCATCAGGAAAACAATGAGAGATGATGGCAACTATTTGTACGTTGGATGCGTCAGCTGCAATTATTATGGTTAGTTTGCAAATCTATGGTTAGTTTTTGGTTAGTTTGTTTATTATTATTATTATCGATGTATTTAATTTTATTTCTATACCCAGCTCTACCTAACGCTTCGTTGTAATAATGCGCTTTTTCATCAAATATATTCTTATTAGATGAAATTCTTGAGATTCGTTCTTGAACAGAGTTCACTATATTTTTAACGGATCTGGGGTGATTAGAGTTAAAATTGACATAATTTAAGTTTTCATATAGTTTGTGAAATGGATAATGAAGACATGTGTTGAGATTAAGTGTTACATCTAGAAAATTGACTATTTTATGGTTATTCTCTATTTCTACTTTTATATTTCTCTCTCTTGAGTTTTTTCTCTATGTCTGGTGGTTTGATATCTCTCTGCTGTTTTCCTCTGTTTTCTTTTTTTTCTCTTTACTTTTTTTCTTTTTTCCTTTTTCTTTTTTCTTTTTTCTTTTTCTTTTTTCTTTTTTCTTTTTTCTTTTTTCTTTTTTCTTTCCTCTTTTTCTTTATTTATCTCTCCCTTTCTTTTCTCCACGTTTCTCTCTCTATCTCCGTCTTTTTACTTATCCTTAACACTACGATTTACTAAAGTAAACAAACCACTATCCTGATGTCTTCCAAAACTAACGGTCGCATTTTGAAAGGGTACGTCAATGTTTATTTATAAAACTGGTATATATTGTATTTTGTCTGATGAAGGCATACCATAATTTAACTTGGTATCCTTGAAATATGTATAATGAAATAAATATGGTTTTATAAATATAGTTTCCATTTGTTAATATCGTATATCTCCTCCAAATACTTGTCGAGTGCTTTATTTCAGTTATTAAATATTTACTTGTTGTATCCCAATAATTTAAATAGAACTTTTGCATATATATATATATATATATATATATATATATATATATATATATATATATATATATATATATTATTATTATGTAATAAACAACATAAGGCAATTATTCCATTTACCAGTGGTTTCTTAAAAGCAAAACGTTTTGCTTTCAATCCTCAGAATGAAAAATCCTGGTTTGTTTATTGAATATGGATTCTAAAAACAAAAATGCAATATATATGAAAGTGAGGCTGGAAAAGGGAAAAGGAAAGGAAAAATAAAATAAAACTACACATGCAAACACACATGAAAAAACCCAAAAGCATACTTACACACACATACATATATACATACATATAAATGTACACATACACATATACATATACACATATATATATATATATATATATATATATATATATATATATATATATATATATATATATATAAAGAGCGTACACCTACACACACATACACATATATACACACATATACACATACATACATTCATACATACACACACACACATACACACACACATATACACACACACACACACATACACACACACATATATATACACCCATACATACATTCACACAAACATACAACGTACATACATACACATACATGAATGCACTCCACTACATATTCACACACGCAAATAAATATAAGAAAAAAATATATAAATATATATTAACACATTTTTGACAGCGATACATGCCCCAGCTAACAGGACAGACACGCATGGTAAGTAATACACACAAAAGCACATATACATACGTACGAAATAGTAAACACATACACACACTCTCACACATAAATATACATATACAAATACATAAACACGTACATACACATACATACACAAACACGTACACGTATACAATATAAACACACACATGTATATGTAATTATATACACACACACACACATAGATATATATATGTATATATATATATATATATATATATATATATATATATATATATATATATATATATATATATATATATATATATATATACATATATATATATATATATATACATACAAAAATATAAAAATATAAACGCACACACACATATAAATACGTAAACACACATATACATACATAGCTAAACAATTATACACATGCAAATACGTATATATCAAAAGAACGCACAACCAAATACAAACACACACACATACACACACACACCCACACACTCACACACCCACACACACATAAAAATAAATAAATACACACGCACACATATACATACATACACATACATATACACATATATACATATACATATACATATATATATATATATATATATACATATATATATATATACATATATATACACACATACACGTACACATACACACATGCATACACATACACACACACATATATACATGTGTGTATGTGTAAAGCTCAGTATTAGATAAGACAAATGAATCTTACATAAACGTATATATAGTAGTAAAGTAATAAAGCCATACAAGGCAATTAATCCATTCACCAGAGGTTTCTTAAAAGCAAAAAAAGTTTCCTTCAATCTTCAGAATGAAAAAAACCTGGTTTATCCACATATACATACATATACACACACAAATATACAATTATATACACACATACAGACACGCACACACACATATATATATACATATATATATATACATATACATATATATATATATATATATATACACACAAACATATACGTACATATATACATATATACTCACATATATATACACACAAAAATACATACACATACACATAGGTATGTGAAGGGCAAAACAAAAAGAATATATGGGGGGGGGGGGGGCTAAGAGGAGGTAAAAATATAAGGGGAGGTAAGGGAGAAAAAATGTTTAAATATACAAGAGTACAGAAGGTAGAATCAGCAAAATAAAAACCGTAGCAAAAGTAAAGAGCAGAGAAGGAGTTCAAGGCGGTTGATTTATCGTAGGAGTGTCAATCCAGTTACAGATCAGATGCGATTTCAGATGAGGACAGCATCTGAAGATCTCAGTCTTTGAGTTAAGGCAAGCGGAAGTGGCTCTCAAGTTTAGCAAAATCCTATACTTTTCTGTGGTACACAAAGAACAATTCTTTGTGCCCCTTTGTTACTCCCTCGAATGGTCTAATATAGACCAATCAATAGATTACGGGATATTACTATCCTTGAGATCCCATACCTTACTTGCGAGGGCCGTTGATGTTCGTTTATCTGAGTGTTTGCCTTATGTTGTTTATTACATAATAATAATAATTAAGCTCTGTTGCATACATAGAGCACTCTTTTTTCCTGGACTTTTCCGATGGAATTACTTCATTCACACACATATATATATATATATATTAATTCAAAATGTTAACAAAATAGATATTCTTGTGATCAATTATATTTTATTATACATATTTCAGAGGTACTGAGTTAAGTTCAACAGTACGTCCTCATCAGATATAATATTATATTATCTGATGAGGACGTACTGTTGAACTTAACTCAGTACCTCTGAAATATGTATAATAAAATATAATTGATCACAAGAATATCTATTTTGTTAATATTTAGAATTAATATTAATAACGCTGAACCCCTCTTTCCGTTGAGTGCTTCCAATCTATTGTAAAACCCATTCTTTGATGTATTCATTGAACCTTGTTTAACTTTTATATATATATATATATATGCACTTACACATACACATGAGCTCATGCCCAAATATTTGTTGATATCAATGGGCTAAAGACATATGCACGATCAGTTTGTGGTCAATTCTTCAGTCTAAAGTCCCTAGGGAGAATGAGTAGCCAAATAATGTTTGCACAAGTTGAAAACTTGTATGTATAATCATATATAAATCTATATATAAGTATACATACACACACTCCCACATATATATATTGAGAGAGTGTGAAAGACCAAATGTCATTATTGAAAGTCTCTGGATGTGTATATTTCACAAGGTACTTTATATTTTTTATTGGAGAATGTAACAATGGTCACTAGCATACTCTACTCTAAATAACAGTATACTATACATTCACAATTATTTAAAAATTCAATTATAACATTCTGTATTAATATTTAGTATTACTGTATGCTACCAGTAATATGTACAGTATATATACTCTATAAGTAGTAAAAGAAATACACATTTTATTCCGCAAAAATTTGATTGGACTGTTTTGTTTTCACTTATGTATTTTTTGAAAATGTTATTTATTCATTATAAAAATTAAATGATAACATTCTATATATTCTGGCAACCAATATATATTCTGGCAACCAATATATATTCTGGCAACCAATATATATTCTGGCAACCAATATATATTCTGGCAACCAATATCTTTAGACCCAGTCTGCCACTGGTAATGTTTTGACTTGATAACTGCTACATTTGTGTCCGGATGGAGTCCATCAGAATCAAGGATAAAACGAAGATATTTGATTCTTGGTATTCCTTAGCTGCATTTTACTCCTCAAAAACGCAGGCTGTTCATACTGATACATTTCAAAACCATGTCCACTTTGTTATATAGATCATTTTCATCCTGTTCCATAACAATAATATCATCTAAATGCCACTTATTAGGTATGTTTTACAAATGTGTATCTCTCAATTGCTGAAAAATAGCTTGGACTGTTTTCACCCCAAACGGTAGTCGTGTAAATTGAAAATGACTTTTATGGGTGTTGATGGTCAGTAATTCTCATGACCTTTGAACTACCGGAATTTGCAAATATGTCTCAGCTTAATTAAATTTTGCAAAAGCTTCCTAACAATTAGTTTTACGAATAAATCATCTGGCAATGGAAATGGATACTGATGATACTTGGGTGTTTCGTATAATCAAGTGGAAAAATCAGCACACCGTCTAATCGACCCATTTGGTATTTTGATTACTACAATTGGTGCTATCCAAATTTGATGTCACTGTGGTCAAAATTTCACTCTGTTGTAGACGGGTGTGTTCTGTCTCTACTGAAGTCTGAGATGCATGTGGCACAGAACGATTTGGGCAAAACAGTGGGCACGGAGCTAGATATATTGTTAGAGTAGCTTTAGATTTGGTACATAACACCAATCCATTGACAAAAAACTGATGCATATTTTTGAGTTAATTTTAACGACATATGTTTTCAAATTACATTAATTACGTTGGTCCAACATGTGCAAATTCTCAAGCCAATCGTGGCCAAGAAGAACCAAATGTATAAGGTCCGTCACATAACATATGCCATTCATCTTTGTCTCTTTCCAATTTACATTGCAGTTAATTTGGTCACAAAGATTTAGCCAAGTTCATCTAGAAAGTAGTGTAATGTCAAAAGACGTGTCTAACTGAAGGCAGACCCATTTACTGATAACAAGTAACCAGACAACTTCGTTGTAGTGCAGCATCAACTGGACATACTGTCGAATTTGGATATACTGTATGAATTTGGCGTTTAGTGTTTTTCATTTGACATCTGATTTTAGTAAATCGACATTGATTTTCGAAATGACCATGTTTATGACAATTCTGACATCTGTAATGTCGGGAGTGTTTTTCTTGTGCCCAACAGGTATTCCATTGACCTTGTCATGTTTAGATAAGATGGCTGACCTTTTTTTCTACCGTGACTTTAAATTCACCAACCGCTGGCAGTCGGCAGCCACATCTTGTAATGTCATGTCTGATGACTCTTCAAAACGATTAATAATATATGATTTCACATCAACGTCTTCTGATGCTAGACAGATGGACCAGGTCATGAATATCATAGAGAGTTATAGCAGATTAGGGACCAAATTAACCTACATGAGATGCAGTTTGGATTTGTGCCAGGTAAAAGTGCCACTGATGCCCTCTTCCTTGTGAGGCAACTGCAGAAGTACCTAGCTAAACTTAAGTTTCGCTATTTAGACTTTGTTAACCTGGAGAAAGCTTTTGAAGATATACCCCAATCCATTATATCGTGTTCTTTCAGAAAACTAGGAGTAAATGAGTGGCATGTGAGGCTAGTACAAACCATGTACAGAAGAGCAGTCAGCAAGTTTAGAATTAACAATAAGTGAGGAATTTAACATGTCAGTAGGAGTCCATCAGGGCTCTGATCTTAGCTCTCTCCTGTTTTATTGTCCTGCAGATGTTAACTGTAACTACCCATTAGAACTTGAAGTTACTGGTTAAGACAGGTATTTTAAGACCATTATTCGACTTAGTATTCAATATGTAAGGTAAATAGGCTAAATATATCTGGGTGTGCAATTAACAAAGCCATAGATATACATAGGTATATGTATGGCTTTATTAATCTATTCAGCTAGTATAAACAGTTCTTCTAAAAGATAATGAACTTTATGCAAACTCCATTTAACCAAATGGATTGTCTGAAAGATGAAACATATTTCACACATATGTATATATGAGCATACAGATATGTGAGTGTATGTGTATGTATATGTGTGTCTACGTTTATATCTCATAATGTAGTGATTTGTCAAAAGGACACTATAGATAAAGCACCATATTTGATAAAGATCATACTGGCATTGTTATTATTGACTAACTCCTTTCAATGTGTTGCTCCAGTTTGATAATAGTCAAAGAATAAACTGATTTTTGGCACATGACTCTTAATATAACACTGTGATATTACTGGACTTCAGATATGCTTTGCATAAATTTGCTTCAATTTCAGGGCATTCTGCATTGGAATATCAGTGTAGACATAGTGTTTACCTTTGTCTATACATACAGTATTTGTGAAAATCTACTGCTTTGAAACAAAACATTTAATCTACTTTAACTACATGAAAAATCTATTTAGCAAAGGAAGAATGTTAATAGATGAGCACATACTAATGTAATTGCAATCATATCTATGATGGCTAAAACCAAAAACCAAAAATATTTGAAATTAGATATAGTGTACAAATAGCATATCACTGCTGCATTTCATCAGTAGATCACCAAATTTATCTCATTCTTAATTACAGTAAAGTGTTGCACTTGCAAAGTTAAACTGAAAAAAATTAACGAGCCTAATCAAGAATGTTATAACTCTGGTCTTGCACAAGGAGTTAGTTGACAATTTGAAGAAGTCAAAATATATATACTATTAATTGACAAATCAACTGATACAATCAATATAAATCTAATGTGCTTGGATGTGTGGGTTTTTCTGATAAGTAACAGAGTACAAACATTGTTTTTATAGAGAGTTCGTGTTGCATCAACAACTGCCAAACGTCTTTATAAAGCAATTGAACAATTCTTAAAATGATCAACATTGATATAAATAACTGCAATGGACTTGGGACATTTGAAGCCAATAAACTTAGGGGGCAACATAGAGTCTTTACAATTTTCAGAAATCTGAACCCAAATATTACATTTGTAAAATGTACATGTCATAGTTTGAATTTAGGCTGCCAAATGGTGTTTACTTTCTTGATTTCTAATTTTACTTTCTTGATATAAGAAATTACAAATGGGTTTAGTACTAGCACTCTTCATCGAGAAGATCACAAGTACATTTAATCAGAACTGAAAATACATCCTATCAAAAATTTGTCAATCAAAGCATGATGGTCAGTAAGAAATATATATAGATAACCCACCCTACAGCAATGGGAGGATCTCAAGGTGTATTTCATGTGGATTGTTGAAATAGAAATCTATTACATGCTGTGTACTCAAGACAGAATCAATAACTTAATCTTAGTTTTGATTACTTTATTATCTCAAATTTCTAGTCTGTACTGTAGCTTTTCAAATCCCAAATCCCAACCATAGCAATCTATTTGGATAAATTGAAGAATATGTATAGAGGTTTCAGGCAAAGAAAACATCGTTATGTAGCTTGGAGAGAGCTTCAAAGTCGTCTTCCATCTGAGAAAGGGGTTGACTCTTTAATGGAAATAAAACTCTGAACTGAGACAATGAACTGGTTCAGCACTTTGAAATAATTAATTCACATTGTACATTTTAGTGGGATGAACATGATTTAGTGTTTTATGGATTATAACATGAAATCAGAATCAAGCAATGCAAGATGGGATCCAAGAACATGTGTTACATATAGATGAATACCAGTAAAAAAGTAAACACCCTTAAGTTCACTAACTATCTTCTGAACCACAGTAAAAGTCTATCTTAGAATGTTGAGACACTTTAAAGAAACATGTTTTGCTAGAAAGGATGTCTTCAAAATATTTTGCAATTATGGTGGATGTTATTTAAGATGTTTTTGCAGCATTGAACAGATATTTTAGGTATGAGATACGAAAAGGTTCCTTTAATTCATATTTAATTCAAAGAGAGCTTGCTCAGTTACACATAGAAGAGAAAGCTATTATACTGACTGCAGGTCACAATTACATGACACCCTACCAACTTGGTGAGAAAATTCAGCTATGGCTAAGAGAAAATACTAGAAGCAATATGTATCCTATATGGTGACCAATCTCTGAATGTGTGTGAAAATGATGCAGCTGAGGGCATATTAGAAACCATAACATATTTTGGAGCTATCAGACACACCATTAAGGAGGATGTGCACTAGATGGCACTGTTCTCCCCTGCTTTTCAATGGTGATCCCTCAGATTTAGAAAATAGAATCTATTAGAAATGTCCTAAGATAGTTAAAACACGTCTTGATTTTAATAACTTTTCTCCTCAAAAGAACAAAGGACAAAAACAAATAAATAAAAGCAAACAAAAAATTAATCAAAGAATCTGGTAAAAAGAAATCTAAGGGTTTAGCATGCCATCTGAAGTCCTGACCAATTACCAAACATTTGAACGATTTTAATGATTTATAATTTTAATAATTCCAGCCCTAAACTATGGGAAATATATATAAATCACACTCGTTGTTCTCTATACAACATATCAAAAACTAGGTGGTCTGTCAAACTTGAAATTATCAAACGTTTTGGATTGCATAGATTGTTCTCTATATGACATATCAGAGACCAGGTTGTCTAACAGACTGGATCTCATATTAATGGCAATATCTTTAGGAGATTAAATTAACAGTTCAGAAAATTATTTAAGTGAATAGAATATGTACATATCTAAGTCGTTTTTCGTCTGTTTCAGAGAAATTGTTGCCTCCTAAAGATATTTGGAATAAGTTCATTCAAGTCAGATATCCTACATTAGATATGGAGTTATTTAATCTTAAAACTTTCCTTGAAAATATATTGAGGTTTCGAAACAATGAACTAGAATAACAAGTGGAATAAATCAAAGTGTCAGCACCAGATCATAAGATGGAAATCAAATTTTCTAATGAGTGTTGAGGCGTGAATCAAAATCAAAGACAAGTGCACTAAAACACAAGACTTGATGCCAACCTAATGGAAATTATTGACACATATCAAAAAAGGAAGAATGCTCAAAAATATTTTTATTTTACATTTTGACTGATAATGTTGTTGCTGGAGATAGCTCTACGTTTTAATGTTGTTAAGCAGTTCATTGAAAATGTTGATAATTCCAGTATGTCTGAAAATGTGCAAGAAAAAATACAAAATTATTAGCACCCTTATGTCAGTAAAGAAAGTAGATTTTAAAACACCAGGACTGAACACTTCAAATTGCTTGATATATTAATTGCCAAAAGAAAATATTGTGAAGTATTTACAAATGCATGTGTTGCTTTGAGAATACTATTGTCCATTTCAGATGCAGTAATATCAGCATGAAAATATACCATGTCACAAACCTCCCTTGTTGATTTATTTTGTTTATAATAGGTACATCATATCCCTGTAGGTTGTAAGAAGTGACTACAAGGCTTAATATTAGGAAGGGCATCTGACCATGGAACATTGCCTTTAAACGACCTGTCCAGTTCATATGAGCATGGAAAAGTCAACATAAAAATGATTATGAGGAATCCTGAGCCAAACATTATGAGAAAATTGACTTTGCTTGAGTTAATAGGAACAGTGCAAATTAAAAACAAGCCGGAGAAGCTCATTTCATTAGTACTTAAGCTTATTGATACTTGGTAATAGGTATTTACTTCCTGGTTATTCTGATTCACAAGGAATATAGCATTTATAAAGGCTGGCCTTTGGCCATATTCAGATAAGCCAAGATTAACCCTTATCATCATACACCAAAAGCTGTTTACTTTGTTCATATTTTATCATTACTATATTTTTCTACAAAGATGGAAACACTATAAATATAAAATGATGTCTTACTATTATATTTATTATAGTAATTCTTTGAGGCCATTTCTTGGTAGCCTTGTGATTATATGCCAATTGTTATGTATTAAATGAAATTAAATCTAACTCTAAAATATATTTCTTTAATAAAAGCTTTCTGTCCATTTGAACACTTTCTTGCAAAACTTAAAGGACTTTTTTCTTGTTCTAGCAATGAAGAAATATGTATATCTACTGAATTGACAAATTGTATTGTTTTCCATCCACCTAATTAGCTCTGCTTTGATATAATTACTTCTAGTGTTAGAAAGGGACTATTATTTTTGGAATGTCACCATTTGTTATTTAGATAGGGAGATGGAATCCATGACTACAATGTTAAAATAATTTCTTAATGGCCATGGAAATGTTATGACCCCTATATAATAAGTTAGTGGACATTTGAATAGCTGGTACATTACATCTGACTGACTTTCAAACAATTTCTATTGAAGTCAATTTCACCCACAAGGCATACATACATACACACAAACACACACACATAGATCCATACATTATATATATACACACATATATATGTATATATATATATATCTTGATCTTCATTCTCTCGGTTACTTGCTTACATGTAACATTGTCTCGTGTTCCCTCTTCTATCGGTATGTTTATTTTTTCACTTTTTTCATTTTTTCTTCTTTTCTTTCTCTCCCTCGTGACTTTTTGATAGATAAAAGGCTATGGGTGTGCTACAGAGAGATGTATAGTTTATAATGAACCGAAACATCCATGACCCATAGTTAACTGCTTATATGAAGACAACATAGTATATACTGGAAACGTTGAGCTACAGAATATTGTATGGTTACATGCAAATATTTCTACATAAGTTTCTAAACATTACATATAATGTAACATACCTATATAAACGTTACATACATTTTAACACATTTATATAAACACTGTATGGTAAAATTTACACATGTGCAATTCAAGAAATCCCCGCCAAGTACCTACTGCACAAAAAAGGAAATTCATCAGATGACAATAAATATATGCTGCGCAAAACAGATGGGCAGAAAGCTTTTATTAAAGAAATATATTTTAGAGTTAGATTTAATTTTATTTAATACATAACAATTGAAGATGATAGCCACTGCCAAGGTTGATTTTACCTTTCATCCTTATGGGGTCGATAAAATAAAGCACCAGTAATGCACTAGGGTAATTGCTGGCCTTGTGCCAAAAGTAGAAACAATTATTACCTCCCCACGAGGCATGATGTGATAACTAGAGCGATGTGGAATGTATTACAGAAGATGAAAATAAAAGCAAATAAGGAGGAATGTGTTGAGACTGATCACACATAGGAATACTGGTGGAACCGAAAAATAGAACTATCACCAAATTAAAACAAACAACCTGATATTGACCACACATTAAAAATATGCTCTTTTTTAGAAGTCTTCTGTCTACCTAAGGTCAATGTGGTAAGAAAAATGCAAGAGAAGGAGGATATCTCAGACCATTGGTGAGGAATTTGCAGATCCAGTATCCAAGATACACGTTCAGCTTCATACAATTTATTATTAGAGCTACAGGTTATATACCAACCCACCTAGACCAAAGTATAACTGAACTTGGATTTGTGGAGTAAAACTTTGCTCCTTAATTCGAAGCTACAAATAGCCATGATATTTGGAACCTTCAAAATGTGTAAAGCATTCTTAAGATTCAAAGATGAACTTTTACAAAAGTGACAACAATAATTTTCTTTCTTTGCAATCTTGCCACCAGGAAGGTGGCCAGTCAAAAATAAACTAAAAGTTGAAAGAAAGAGAGAGCGAAGATATATTTATGCATACATTCATTACATATTTCTATCGTTTTACATGGTCATTATTAACTTGTATTTCATGTAGAATTTGTTATATAATTTGTGTGTAAATATCTATGTAATACTATTGAATTGGCAGTATCGGTAGAGGGTCGGATGCCATGCTTTCCAGCATAGTTACGTCCCTTTACGGTCTGAGTTCCAATCCTGTCGAGGTTAACTTTGCCTTTCATCCTTACGGGGTCGATAAAATAAAGTACCAGTAATGTACTGGTTAATTGCTGGCCTTGTGCCAAAAGTAGAAACAACTATTATACACATGGATGTACAATGATGGATTCAACCGCCTGAAACTACCCTTCGTTCTTTGATACAGTTTTAAACTGTTTATATTCATCTAAGCCTCTTTCATCATAATTCTATACAAGAACCTTTAAGTTACGCTCAAAATATCTACTTCATATTGAGAAATGATATGCAAATTATTGGAAATGTCTTTCATTAGACATATGGTATCAAAAGGGTTAAGCCAATGATTCATAAGAGGTTATCAACACAAAGTGAGAATTATTTTAGTTTCTTATATATTTATTCTATCTTTACCTAGTTTCAACATAACCTGATATGTAGGAACATATCAACCCCTTTGGCTACAATCAGAAGAATTCTAGGAAGGTTTTAGCATAATATTTGTTCCATCTCTAGGTTTAGATGAAGCAAGTATGTGAATTTCCAAATCAGGAACATCTGATTAATATTTTTTCATTTTGGCAGACTACAGAAATAAGTGAGTATACAATTCGGAAATGACAAGAAAATGGACAAGCAATTTGTTTATGTAGAGTCTCCTCTTATGAGGTAAAACAAAAAAGAAAGAAAGGAGGTGATTGTCAGACCAGACTAAGGAAAATAGTTTTCCATTAGACCTTTCTATTACTGATAATATTTGCTAGTTGTAAGTCCTGGCAAAATTTTGCCTGAATTTACAGAATTTTAGCTAAGAATGCACAGCAGAGACAAAACTGATACCACAAAGCATCTTAGGTTTTTTAATGATTCTGGACTGGTACTTTGATTGTTGAGCAAAAGAATATGAAAATCAAATCAAAAATTAATAAATTTGAACTTCAGAGTGCAAGGAGTGGGATCAAATACTGCAAAGACTTTTGTCCAATGCTCAGACGTCAGACTACCAGATATGTTTTGGTTCTCTTCTGGTTATTCTGTCTTTCTTTTTCTTTTAATATAATCTGACATCGATAGACCTCTCAACCCATTTGGCTACAATCAGAAGAACTCTATATCTATATATTTTAATTGTTGGTTAATCAATGATAAGCATTGTTTTCTAGCTGAATTAATTATAGAAATAAAAATATACTGAAGCGAAAACCAATCCAAACCAATTGGTGGGTGTGTTTTATTATATATTTCTGGCAATATTATAATAACATGACCCTCCCTAAATATAACAATATTTCTAGGAAGGTTTAGCAATACAGTTGTTCTAACTCTAGGGTCAGATGAAGCAATCATGTAAATTTCAAAATCATAGACATTGACTAATTATTTTTTAAATTGTCATTTCCTAATTGTATACTGTTATACACACTTGTAAAGATATTGCTATAGCAATGTTATATATGTCATACACAATCTAGACAAATACCTGTGGTAGTCTAATTTGCATGATGTGCATATGTTGTTACGTAATTAAATAAAAAATAAATATTTGTTTGTAGTGTCTTGTTTATTCCCTTATGTGCATAGTTAATTGAACAAGGAACAGTAATTTAGAAATTTTTATTTTGATCCAATGAAGTACAATAAACAGTCGAACTGTTGAATGTGGCAACAGAAAGATTTGTTTACTCCTCAAACTGTCAGACTATACTTCGAATATGTTGGATAGAATTGTGTACCCCTGTTTAACATAATATATAGTAAAAAATCATGATCACACTTGAAACACGTTATTGTGATATGATTGGCTGTCATTGAATAATTAAACAGTTACACAACACTTTTTAAATACCAGTCAATAAGAGTTCAATACATAACAATGCTAGAACACAGCATATATTTAGAGATTTAAATAAGAAGATTTTCACATACAGAATCATAAAGGTAGCTATTCGCTGATTATAAATATCATTTGGAGGTGTATTGCACTTGAAGGATGAAGTATGGATGACTTGAATTAAGAAAAAAAAAATGGATATAAAAGGAATCAGACGTGTGGAAAAGAGAAGTCTGAACTGGTATAGACATGTGATGTGTATGGATAATGAGTGTAGAAGTGCTAGAAACCCCAGGGGAATGAAGCCGCAATAGAGAAAAACCATGGCAGACCAAGGCAGAAGAGGTGGGAGGTAATTGCAAAGTTCTGAACTTCATAGAGGAGATGACAAAGGAACAGGTGGAATGTAGTATTGGAGTAGACCAGTCAAACCAATGCAGGCATGGAAAAATAAATAAAAAATGATAATAATTGTTTCTACTTTAGGCACAAGGCCAGCAATTACCCAGTGCATTACTGGTACTTTATTTTATCGACCCCGTAATGATGAAAGGCAAAGTCAACCTCGGCGGGATTTGAACTCAGATCTCAAAGGGACGTAACTATGCTGGAAAGCATGGCGTCCGACCCTCTACAGACACTTCCAATCCACCGCCCTTATAATATTGATTGTGTGTGTGTGCAATTTAAATTAAGTTGGTGATATATCATCACCGTCATCTTTACGTCTGTTTTCCAAGTGTTCATGGGTTGGGTGAGTCCTTTTCAGAACAGCATTTCTTCGACATCACTTTTGTGAGATTCAGTAATTTCAGATCAGCTCTCACTACCTCTATATAAGTTTCCCTTGGTCTACCTCTAGTAGAGCTTCCCTTCACCACTGGGATTTCCTGGCATGTTTTTACCCAGTGATCATCATCTATGCACATCACATGTCTATACCAACAGTCTTCTCTCTTGTACACTACTTCGGATTCTTAAACCCACTTTATCCCTCAGTTCATCCAAGCTCTGCCTTTCTCTCACATTTATATTGCACATCCAATGAAGCCTGGTTGCTTCATTTCTCTAGCAATTTTGTCTGTTGAATTTATAAGAATTATAATACAGAGTACCTACGAGGATATAGTCTATATAATCCCTGGGATAGAAATGTGATGGGAGGAAATAATATGTGCTTGAAAAGGTCAGATGGAAACGGGAATGAAAATTGGTGTAGTTCAATAGATCCCTAAATTGGATAGCTCCCATTTAAACAATCAGAGGTATGAAACTATAAGTTAATTACTAAAATAAATAAATTGCTTTAAAATATATGGAATTATATCGAAATAGTACAAAACTGGTGTTAGGAAGGGCATCCAATAGTGTATCAATGCCAAAACAACTATAACCACAGCAACAAGTATATAGAAACAACAAAAAATATGAAGACGTCGCATCTCAGAGTTGCAACACAATGCTGGCACTCTCACAGGTAGATCTGCTGAAATAGCAGAGATGCTGGAGAGAAGGCATGTGGATGTGTGCTGCATGCAAGAGGTGAGATGGAGAGGTGCCTCTGTGAGACTAGTCTCAGGCATACATCTTAGCTATAAGCTTTTCTGGTTAGGTAAGGATGATGGGTTACGGGGAGTAGGCATTTTCCTGGCTGAGAGATGGATTAATAAGACAATAGAGGCAGTTCGAGTTAATAATCGAATAATTAAGCTTAGATTATTTGTAGGCAGGAGACTACTGACAATAATCTCTGCCTATGCTCCCCAAGCAGGCCTAGGCAAAGAAGAGAAATACTGCTTTTACGAGCAACTTTTACAAACAACCGCAATGACAGAGGATGGAGACATCATTATGCTAGCAGGGGACTTCAATGGTCATGTCAGACAGCTCCAGGATGGTTACATTGGAGTACATGGTGGGCACGGTTACTGCTCAAGAAATGAAGAAGGAGTGAGACTTCTTGAATTTTGTGATGCAAGTACACTGACTATTTGAAAAACTAACTTCCAGAAACCTGCCAATCACCTAATATCCTACAAATCAGTCGAGCACATAAGCCAGATTGACTTCTTACTAGTTAGGCAGCGGGACAGGCAGATGGTGTCAAATACCAAAGCATACCCTGGGGAAGAATATACCCCACAGCATAGGTTAGTCGTTAGTGATATCTCAGTAAGCAAGAGATGGAATGAGTCATACAGGAAGGTGTGGAGAAGAAAGGTCTGGAAGCTAAAAGACCTTTCACTAAGATAAAAATTTAGGAAAGCCCTTCAAGATGTGTATGACGAAAAAGAAGACGATTTAGAGACGTATGACATAGATAATAACTGGAATTTCTTACGTGACAACTTACAAACGATGAAACTTGTGGCTGGAGCAGAGCTCCAGCCAAACAGAGAGTGACCTGGTGGTGGAACAGCACAGTAGATAAGGCCATTAAAGACAAAAGACTAGCATGGAAGGCTTGGAAAAATGGTGGGAGTAGAGAAGGATATACAGCCGCTAAGAGAGAAGCTAGACATCAGGTGTACTTATCACGCAGGGAGGCTAAGAGTAGGAGGGTTGCCAATGTTCTGCGATGGGAAGATCAGAGGCGTGCGGTGTTCCACATTGCAAGGCAGTGTGTCAATGCAAATCAAGATGTTGTTGGAGATAAATGTGTCCGGAATGATGCCGGTGTACTTAGTTTCACGAATGATCAGAAAAAAGAGGCTTGGAAATGTCATTATGAGAGACTGCTGGATGTGGAGAACGAATAGGAGAGAGAGAAATTACCCTCAGTAGATCCGACAGAGGGACCAAGAGGCGAGTAACAAAATGAAAAATAGTAAGGCTGCTGGCCCGTCTGGGATAGTTGCTGAGATGATGAAGGCATCAGGGGACGTAGGCACTAAACTGGTTGCATACATCATCAATCAGGCTATATATGGTGGTGTCATACCGAAAGACTGGTGCAGCAGTATTTTCATAAATTGCTACAAAGGTAAAGAGGATGTTCTGGAGAGGAGCAATTGTAGGGGTATAAAACTGAAGGATCAGGTTATGAAAGTGGCAGAAAGGATATTAGCACAACTAATTAGAGAAAGGGTTAAACTAGATGAGATGCAGTTTGGTTTTGTGCCTGGGAAAAGTACAACAGATGCCCTCTTCTTGGTGAGACAATTACAAGAGAAGTTCTTAGAGAAGAATAAGTCACTATACTTAGCCTTTGTTGACCTAGAGAAGGCCTTTGATAGGGTACCCCAATCTGTCATCTGGTGGTCCCTAAGGAAACTAGGTGTTGAAGAATGGCTTGTGAGGACAGTGCAAACTTTGTACAGAGGTGCTGTCAGTAAAGTGAGGGTAGGAATGGAGTTTAGTGAGGAATTCCAGATATAAGTAGGAGTACATCAAGGTTCGGTCCTCAGCCCGCTCTTGTTCATTATAGTCTTCCAAGCCATAACAGAGGAGTTTAAGACTGGCTGTCCATGGGAACTTCTCTATGTTGACGATCTGGTTCTTATAGCAGAATCAGTAGAGGAGCTAGAGAATAAATTCTGGGTATGGAAACAGCAGTTGGAATCACGAGGACTGAGAGTGAACCTAGCTAAGACAAAAGTGTTGATGAGTAGAAAAGAGGACAAAACTCTGATTCCGTCAGGGAAATGGCCATGTTCGATATGCAGAAAATAAACTGGCATAAATTCTATAAAATGCACACAATGCAGATCCTGGATACACAAGAGATGTAGTGGGATAGCAGGGAAACTAACAGGTAGGGAGAAATACGTATGCAGTAGATGTACAGGGAAATTAGACAGTAGAAGTCGCATTGATAGACACATTTTTCAAATGCAGGTGGGTGCTATAGAAGTGGTTGTTAGCTTACAGTAACTAGGAGGTCAGATTAGCATGGGAGGGGGGTGTTCCGAGGCCATAGTATCTAGAATAAGGACAGGTTGGAAGAAGATTAAGGAGCTGCTTCCTCTGCTGACGAAGAAGGGTTTATCCCTACGTACGAAAGGCCGATGATATGATGCCTGTGTGAGGAGCGCGATGCTGCATGGTAGTGTGACATGGGAAGCAACTGCAGAGGATATGCGAGAGCTGGAGAGAAATGAGACAAGCATGCTCTGTTGTATGTGCAATGTCAATGTGCAAGAACGACCGAACATGGATGTTTTGAGAGAGAAACTGTGTCTGAGAGGGATAGAATGTAGTCTGTGAGAGAGGAGACTACGGTGGCATGGACATGTGATGCGCATGGAGGATGAACGATGGGTGAAGAAGTGCCAGGAAATAACAGTTGAGGGTAGACCACGCAAAACATGGGCGGAGGTGGTGAGAACAGACCTCAGATCGCTGAAGCTCACGGTAGAGATGACGAAGGACCATGACAAGTGGAGAGATGCTGTGCTGAATAAAACCCGTCCCACCCTTGCAAGCAGGGAAAAGCGGACGTAAACTGATGATGATGATGATGTACATCTACTGAGATGTAAAGTACAGACACAATGTAACAAACTATACATATATAAATATATGTGCTATTTGATTTATAAAAAATTTACATAAAGCATATAGGTTCAAAACCATCGTTTTGAATTAGAATCAATGTGTTTCATGCAACTGCAATGCAATTATATCACATTATAATTAAATTTAATATCAAGAAGCTATTTTAAAAATATGTAACTCGGGCGTAATCATTATTAGTTAAAGATGACCAATGGATTAAGTTATGCCTTAGCGTCTTAATTTAATGAGTTATGCAATGGGATATAAATATTTACATGATATATTTATGGTGTGAGTTCAAATCCCACCGAGGTTAACTTTGCCTTTCATCCTTACGGGGTCGATAAAATAAGGTACCAGTAATGCACTGAGGTAATTGCTGGCCTTGTGTCAAAAGTAGAAACAATTATATTATAAGATAAAATTAAAATTATTAAATCATGTTGAATGTTGTCTGTTTATATATAATAAAAAATAAAATACAGCAATTAATATCTTTGGACTTGTCATATGGAAAAAAATTATCTGAAACAAGAGGAAAGATAATCAGAAAATGAAATAGTGGTAAACATAGATAATACTAAACAGCCGAAATTGGGCTCTAATTCTATGAAACAAAGCAACTCATTTTGAAGGTTCCAATTTGAATTAAAATCTTTCGCCATAATCTGATCAAATGTTTTATTATGAATTATATTACAAATATTTATAATGAAATAATTAATTTTAATAAATCTCTCAGAAATACCTTAATAAATGATTGGAATAGTGTATTTCATTAACAATATGGTAATGAATGGGTTAAAATTAATGGATTGGTTGACATCTTGGTTAGCAGCAGAGAAAGCAACAACAACAATCTAGATTGTTAGCGACATGATTGATCACCTATGTTGAATAGCATGACACCTGATTGATTGAATAAATATCCACTTGATAATTAGAATAAAGTAAAATTTAATTAGGGTTAAGTTGGAAATTCTATTTTCTTTCTTTTTTTTTTGTACAGACTCTTCTGTGGTTCATTCATTTAAACTATGTCTGAATAACTTTAGCTTGTGTAACTGAAAAATTAAACCCTACTTCGCATAAAAATCAATCTAAAGTATTCATTAATTCATTAATCAAATAAGCAGGTGTCATCTTTAATGCTTAAAGTTAAATTACAATAAAAACATTTGTTTTCTGAAATATTTCCAGCAGCTTATCATCTCAAAGAATGTTTTAATTAGTTGTAATCTACTGCTATCAGCATGTGATGAAAAATAGAGGAGGGCACATCTAAAAATACAAGAGTAAAGATTATCATACCTGATTAAAATATGATTGAATAAGGTTTAGATAGTTAAGGTCACAGTTTGGATAAGGTTGTTTGAAAAGATAATATGAATTGCTGATATGTTACCTTATAATTAACTTTTGTTTACAACTTTTCAGTAGTTTTCTTTAGGTGCAAACAATTCATTGTTAAAGCGTCAGATAACCACCCTGTTAGGATTTATAATAACCCATCATGCAGGGACGAGAATTCAGCAAACAGAAGATTAAGAGTTGAACTGTAAATATTAAATTTTCTGAGATGTTGCCCTTGCATAGTGTTTTAAGAAAATAACACCGAAACAATATTATCTTGACAATCTCACACAGATGGTTTGATCTCTGCAATTGCATCACAATTGATATAGAAAACCATAATATATATATATATATAAGTATGTATACGTACATACATATATGTATACATACGTACATTAGTATCTATATATACACATACATGCACACACATATATATGTACGTATGCATTCACCGAACATTAATTATAATGCTCAGTGTGTTTGTAAACAAACATCCCGAATTAAGCCATACAGTGTTTAGCAACCATCGTTGCCCTTTTGTTCAACACTGACAAAGGAACGATGTACTAGTTTCAAGCTTATTAGCACCGTATACCTTCCTGCCAGATGATTGAACGTCTGAAAGTATATACTTTCCTTATGCATATTAACGGCTGAGCAGCTTAATTTGCATATCGAGTGAGTTAATCGGCCTTTATACATATATGTATGTACGTATACATACTTATATTTAAGTAACAGCCGTACTAAGAGTGAGAAATGAAATTTCGTTTCATTTTTTCCGTTTATCGTTTTTGGTGCGCCCGGCCGATTAACTCACTCGATATGCAAATTAGGCTGCTAAGCCGTTAATATGCATAAGGAAAGTATATACTTTCAGACGTTCAATCATCAATACAAGTTGTTATTGATACTCGTTTTGAGCTATTCGTCATGCTTCAATTATTACTTCGAATGTAGAGAGATAATTCTAACCAAGGAAATTTACGTAAAAGTTCTTCTATAACTTCTTTCAAATTAAATTAGTGGTTGGTATGCAATGGTATTTACCGGAGTAAATAACCCAATGACCAATCAACTAAAGTCGTGACTCGACGTTTAAACATAAAAATTTCTCCTGAAAATCATGTCTCTCGCTTCTGTTTATCTGACCAAGTTTTGTCTATGAGCATTCCTCGCTCAGCATCCACTGTGTCACAAATATGAGCAACACATCGTTACCGGCTTATTCTGGTAAAGCTAAATTGTGGTTTGCCCAGCTAGATGCGTATTTTGCTGCCAACGGAGTACAGGTAGCACAGCAAAAACTACACGTGCTGATTAGTGGAATTCCCGCTTCGCTGGCAACTACAGTAAAGGACATCATAAAAGACCCTCCACAAGGCGCCTCGTACGAGTCTCTGAAGACAGAAGTACTGCGTATAGGAACAGTTAGTCGTCTGAGAGTAGATTTCGTTCATTATTGGAAGATGAAAATCTGGGGGACAGAACTCCTTCAGAGTTTTACGGCGTATCCGAGAACTCGGCGATGCTGCGCCCGAAGACAGTTCCTTCGTAAAGAAGTTATTCTTCTCCCGATTGTCGACCAATGTGCAAACCATATTGGCGAATATGGTTGACACCAGTTCTATAGAACAAATTGCTGCCTCTGCAGACAGAATTTTGTAGGGGACCTACCTCGGCTGATTCGGTCATTGCTTCTTCTATTCCTAAACAACAGCATGCCTCACCTAGTGAGGAAGCCATGTTGAGAGCTATTGACGGGTTAACACGTCAAGTAGTTAAACTGTGTCGTGATCGAGCTCCACCTAAGCGGCATTCACGAAGTCGGTGTTTTTCTTCTCACCAACGTACCAACTCCCCAGTAGGGGAGTTCTTCTTTGTGTTGGTACCATGCGCGTTTCAGTGATAAGGCACATCATTGTATCAAGCCCTGCTCTTATGGGGCATCGGAAAACTAAGTTTGGAGAATCTGGGCATGGCAGATCTCTCCCTTAACATTTCACCTTATCGTGCTCAAACGAGTCTCAAACAAGTCATTCATGGTCGACACAAGATCAACATGCAGTATTTGGCCCTTACGTTTCAGCTATACCAAGCCAACTTTTTCCAGCATATCTTTGTATGCAGTCAACCAGTCTCCTATAAAAACCTATGGAGAGATATTTTTATCATTGGACAGATATTTTTATCATTGGACCTACCTTTGCGTCGAGATTATAAATGGACTTTCGTCCTTGCCGACCTACCTCATCCTATTCTCGGTGCGGATTTCTTACACCACTATTCACTTTTGGTAGATGTCAGGTAACAGAAGCTTGTGGATAATACCTCATCCTTATCTACGCCTACTCGTAAATCTACCGCTGCTGCTGTCAATCCGTCGTTTTTTTGTGGCTGCCGCTGGAAATCAGTTTCATGCACTCCTTACTTCGTTTCCCGAGTTAACGGATATTTCATTTAAACCTACCCAGGCAGTCCACGCGACTCAACACTTCATTACAACGACTGGTCCACCTGTTTTCTCTCGTCCATGAAGGTTGGCTCCGGATAGACTAAAAAAAGCCCGAGACGAGTTCGAGCACATGCTCCAGCTCGGTCTAATACGACCTTCCACCAGCCCATGGGCATCTCCACTGCACTTGGCTTGAAAGGGTGAGGCGGATTTTAGACGGGTAGAAGATTACCGAAGGCTTAACACTATCACCACACCTGATCGTTATCGTTTACCCAACCTACAGGATGTTTCATCCGTTCTTCATGGATGCACGATATTTTCTAAAATAGATCTAGTACGTGCATACCACCAGATACCCATGAATCTAGATGATATACCAAAGACAGCCGTGACTACCTCCTTTGGTTCATTTGAATTCCTGTCCATGCCTTTTGGTTTGCGGAATGTCTCTAGCACGTTCCAACGTTTTATCGATGAAGTCATGCGTGGATTGGATTTCGTGTTTGCTTATGTGGATGACATCCTAATAGCCAGCGACACAGCTTAACATCATCATCAACATCTATCTCAGTTATTTCAAGGTCTTCAATCGTACCAGGTCAGAATCAACCCAGCTAAATGTGTGTTTGATACAGCTTCACTGGAATTCCTAGGACATCTGATAGATTCAGAAGGCATTCGACCTCTGCCATCTAGGATGGAAGCGATTCAGTTAATCGCCCCCCCCCCCTCTCATTGAGGCAGTTACGTTATTTCTTAGGATTAATCAACTTTTATCGTCGTTTCATCCCTAGCTGTGCGGACAAGTTGTTTCCCTTGACACAGTTTTTAAAGGCTGCGAAAAAGAAAGATGCTCCCATTTCACTTTCTGCCGATGCTTTGCAGTCTTTTGAATCCATCAAGTCTGAAATAGCTAAAGTTTCATTTCTGGCTCATCCTTTTGCGAACACGAGGCTATCCTTAACTGTCAATGCATCCGATCATGCTGTCGGAGCAGTCTTGCAACATACAATCAACCACCAGTTTCAACCACTGGCGTTTTTCTCACACCAACTAAAACCAATAGAGCAACGTTACTGTACTTTTGACAGAGAGCTTTTAGCAGTTTATCTTGCTGTGAGACACTTCCACCATCTTCTTGAAGGTCGGGAGTTCACGGTTTTCATAGACCATAAACCACTCACATTCGCTCTTCAATCCAAATCCGACAGTTAATCTCTGAGGGCATACAGGCATTTGGATTTCATCTCCCAGTACACCAGTGACATTCGTCATATAGCTGGAGCTGCCAACGTATCCGCGGACGCACTGTCTCGTCTCCCTGTGTGCTCCCTTGCGTCTTCTGCACATATTGATTTGGTTGCCATTGCGACTGACCAACCTTCTTTGGATTCTCTGGATACTTCTACCCAGTTTTCCTGCTGTAAGTTTGAATATTTACCTCTTCCGTCTGCTGAAGGTAAAATTCTTTGTGACATTTCTACCGGCTCACCCACACCACTTCTTCCAGATTGTCATCAGCGTACCATTTTTGATGCACTTCATTCCTTGTCGCATCCCAGCATAGCTGCCACGGTGAAGCTTATCATGGCCCGAGTCTTCTGGCTTAACATGCATCGTTTAATTACCGGTTGGGCACGTTCTTGTTTGCAATGTCAGCACTCTAAGGTTTAATTACCGGTTGGGCACGTTCTTGTTTGCAATGTCAGCACTCTAAGGTTCATCGGCATGTTCGCGCTCCTCTTGGTAAATTCAGCTCCACCAATGAACCCTCATGACCAGTCTATTTCTTCTGCTGTTCCATCGGACATCTCTACATGGACACACATTTTTATACGGAATGATTCCGACAAGGGTCCGCATACGTCACCCTATAAGGGACCTTTTCGTGTGCTTTCTTACACACCAAAACATTTCACAGTGGCTGTCAATGGTTGAAAAGGGACAATATCCATTGACAGAGCATAGAGGGCTTTCTCTGAAAGTCTCATTTCAATGCCTGATATAACTCGTACATTCACTCCTACACCAACACCTTCACCTCCACTGTAAACACCACATACCACACAACTTTATGTCACACAAAGTGGCAGAACAGTAAAATGGCCACATAAATTGTCAGAAACTATATACATTTAACCCCTAGTGGCATTAACAAACTCTTTTCAGTTTCAGATAGAATTAGTGTCAGAAAAGTCTGTACACTGGTGATGTATGAACTATTTGATTCTGAAGAAACTTTGAACTTACCATTGAGCATTTATTTTTCTCTGCTCCTTTATGTTAACTTTGAGTTATCAGTTTTGTTACATTTACATTGTTTCTGCATCATCCTTGTGCAGCCAAAAAAAATGTTTTCTTTGTAAAATGCATTTACTTGTTTTGTGCTATTTTGCTATTTGCTTCAGTTACGAGCTCATGTTTTATTCATGCACTTTCTTGTTCCTTTGCTTTGCTCCTCATTTCTTACGGGTTCTCGCTACAATGACCTTCGGTTGGTTATTCGACTTCTCTTCTGAGAGGGGAGTCTTGTAGCGCGCTCTAGATAAAGAGAAGTAGCTAGAGTTACTTCCCGTAGAATTTCTAGAACATTCCTTGAACCTCCGTTCCAGGTATTATAAAAGAAAGAGAAAAGGGCAATCTCCCTCTTCGGCAACAGGCTCTCGAACTGACCACACCGAGCACAAATATGTTAAGCTGTTTTTAATCCTATCTTGTATTTCAGGATTACACTTCTATCATGTAACAAGGTACGTTTTGTTACCAAATTGTAATATACGCACTACGATAAATACCAATTGTTATTGATACTCGTTTTGAGATATTCGTCATGCTTCAATTATTACTTCGAATGTAGAGAGATAATTCTAACCAAGGAAAATTACATAAAAGTTCTTCTATATCTTCTTTCAAATTAAATTAGTGGTTGGCATGCAGTGGTATTTACCGGAGTAATAACCCAATGACCAATCCACTAAATTTTGATGTTAAACTAGGTGACAAATTAATCTACCACTTAAAAACGTTTACTTCAACAGGCTTCCACATAGTTTATGTCTTACAGATTATACCTAAAAAGCTTTGATCAATTTGAAGTTTTGGTAGTGCACAGTGGGACTGAATGAGAAGCCACAAAATTCTGAAGTGAACGTCTTGCCTACACAAAAATAGTTGTGTTTAGGATCGTTGTGTTTTCTATTCAAACATAGACTACCTTGAATTACATTATCAAATATGTCCTTCCCTTTTAAATACAACAGTATGTTATTTATGAGCGAAATAGGTAATATTATTTCTTGCAGATTGAGTGCCTAATGAAGGCCAGAATAAAATAATTGCAAGAATAGTGCATGCTACAAGCCCTGTATATTTTACAGACTGTGCTACATGCTACATGCAAAGTAACAATTCATATTCAAAAAGTCTGCATTCACAGTATATCTATATGGAATGGATAACTGTTTATTTCGACAGTATTTTTACCAGATGTTTAACATAATTCTCAGAGAGTTTCAATGTCACATAATGTGTAACAAGGCTGCTCCTTTGAATCACAGATTCAGTCTACCAGACAGGCTTCCAAACAATTTTTGTTTACACGATTTCATACGCAAATCGTGGATCTACTTGAAGCTATGGTAAAGGACACATGCTCATGAGGATGTACAGTTTGCAAAACAAACTCCTTAGCCATTAGTTCATCTTGCATCCACAATAATTTATAAATGCTTGGGTATTTTAGGCTGATTAAAAACCTGAAATACTTCTGAGGTCCAATACAGCTTAAATTAAAACTATTAAGATTATCAAACTGAATGGTCATGGCAAATGGGCCAATCTACATTATTTTTCTCAGATGCTAATTAACATACTTGCCATTCTATTTCTCTATTTTCATGCATTAAAGTTGTCATTCAATAACTGAGTTTAATTGTTATTTTCCTCATAAATAAAATTGGTTGAATGAACTAGATTTTTTACTAATGTATTATACACACAGCATAAAACTAAACATCCCTATTAAATAAAATTGCGATTTTAAACAGTTAAGAAACATTCTATTGTGGACGATTTCTACTTTAATCATATACCGTTACTAAAACCCAAAACAAATACGTACATATTAATATTGGCACATTTCCAATATTATATCACAAAACCCATTTCCATTATATTAGGGTTGTGTATCAAGAGAGAATATTTTAACTGTAAGAATGCTATATATTAGATAATTGATGTCATGTTTGTACTGTTTAAATTTTGTGTGTGTTTATTTGAAATGCAATCGGGATTTATAAAGGAAATATTCACCCATTCAAATTCGTCACAGGATGTTTGACATCAGTGTATTGACGTAATATTTGACTTTAGGTTATTGACATAAAAGTTGTTAAAGTCAACATACAAAAGAAAATTGATTAGATGGTAATGGGAGAGGGTTTTATATTTCTGGCATATCTGTGAATGTTGGCAGTCGCTAGATACTTGCTAATAAAGATAATTCTACCTCAGATTATCCTTTCACACATGTCATACATTTCCAGAAACATAGCAAGAGTGGAATGACCAGTTTCAACTAGGGTCAAATGTGGAGATGTGTGAAATTTCTTCTCGCCTATCAGGCCTGTTAAGGTAGCATTGCCAAAAGTATATTTACCAACCTTTACTATTTTACTATACATTTCCAAATCTTAAAGGAATGAGAGCCTAATTTGCGTTTCCATAAGGTAGGGGAAGAAATTTCAAATAATTTACTACATTTAAGTTATTTTCTTCCAATGTCTGAAATATGTTGAATAGCAAGTAAATATTAAACTTTAGGTAAAAATATAACAAATAGTGGAATGCTACTATTCATATCCTTGGCCTGCATACTTGCAACAGAGTGGATTTTGTAAAAGGCACCGTAGACCCAGGTAAGGGTGTAAAATTGACTGATGGATTAAAATTACCAGCCATGTAGACCACATCAGTATTTGAATTCAGAATGCAAAGATCCATAACAGATACTACAAGTTATCATAACCCACACTAAAGACTTTTCTAAACCATAACCCTAGATTGGTAATTTATTTTACTGCAATTTAAAAAAAAAGGAAAGAAATTAGACCATGGTAGGATTGCAAATCAGAATGAAATAACTAAAACAAATACTACAAACATTTTATTACATACTCTAATGACTGCCAAATTGCTGTTTGAATATTAAAAGCTAACTGTCAAGCATTGCATACATACAAGCATTTCATTCAACATTTTTTCCATATTTTTATATTTGTTGCTCTGTTGTCCTCTGCTTATGTTAGATTAGCTAAATTTGCTTCTAAAGTCCTGTTTGAAGATATTTGAAATATGGGAGAAGAACAGGGAAACAAATACTCTTCATTGCCATCAATAGAGAAAATGGATAAAAGTTGGTGTTTTGGAAAGCAAGCTGTACAAATAATCAAAGTTTCTGAAATGGATGCCAGTAGACTTGATGTGATATTTCTTGTTATATATTTGGTCTAATTCGTCAACTACGAATTCATATGGGCAGATAAAAGGTTAACTACAGTAAGTTCACAGCAATAACGAGTGTAACATGCAGTTCATGTAGGAAGGTTTGAAAATCTATTGGATTAAAAATACAATACTATACACCAAAATACACTTCAACATATTGATGTGCAGCTTTGTTTATAAGGTCTGCTGAGACACTGTCAAAAACACACTCTTTGTTAAGAGTTAGTGATAGTTTTCCACGGACAGCCATCATATATGATTTAGACTGTTTATGTGTGTGTGTGTGTGTTTCTGTATGTGCAACAATTTTAGAAGCAAGCAAATCTTACATTGTTCGTATACATATAAACTGGCACAGATAGATGTACATGCATGCATACCTGCACATGCAAATACACACATACTAAAGAATGCAAGCATGCATGCATATATACAACCTAATTAAGCATGCTCTTAGGAAAATGTGTGCTATCATTAATTGATTTCATAATTACACACAGTCTGTTAATCTCTCAATTGTTCACCCCCACTTATATATATATAGATAGATATATAGATAGATATACAGAGACAGAGATGGGGGGAGAGAAAGAGAAATAATGGCGGAGAGAGAGAGAAAGATACAGGAAAAATAAAAAATGTGTTGTCTGGTGAACGTCGTTTATACATGTAAGCAGATACAATGGAAATTAATCCACATACTATTATGCATATTATGCATGAAGTCAAATGCATGTCATCATTATCATCATAGTTTTTATGTCAGCATTTTGAAGCTAGCATGGGTTGAGTGGAACTATTTGAGGCAATGTTTTACAGCCAGATATTCTTCCTTTTTGTCACTTCTTACAATATGCAGGGTTACAGTGTATGTATTCTAAGCTGAAAAAACACACCATGTCAGTCTGTGTGTACATATATATACATACACACCTATGTATACACATATATATAGACAAAAGTAATAATGGAAATTTAATCTTCTTTCATCAAAAAACAGTATTTTTTCCCTTACAATCGTTTCGAATTATTGAAAGTATTGTTAAACAAATTATTTCATGCCAATCTATAGATATAGTTGCATTTCTACAAGGTCACAACTCATTCTCATCTGAAAGAAAAAGATAGTCATTGGGGAAATTTTATCACAGAATAATTTAGATTACCTTTAACTTAGAATATTTTATTTAATCCTGCATCTTAAGTACTGATTCTATATAGACAGAATAACATTTTTTTTTTGGGGGGGGGGGGGGGGGGGTATTTCGCATGAATGTTGCATTGTTGGTTCAGTGGTGGTTATACTAGTGGGTAGTAAACATGCTGGTTTTCATCAAGTTACAAGTGTTGTCATAAAATAAAGAAATAATTTTCTTCTCTTTTGCTTTTCATAGCTTTTCATAGGTTCCAGAAATGTTAAAACTCAAAGGTTCGTTAAAGGTATATTGATTGATTTTTGCTTTCACCTATCACAGAGAATAAGAAAATGGAAACAAGAAAGGCCATTTGGCTGCTTTAAAAAAGGCCCAAGGGGCAGTTATTCAGACTCAACTTTTTTCCAAACAATAAGTCCTGTTGTGTTTTCTCTACCATCACACTCGGTGAGACATTTTCAGTTGCTCTAAAACACATGCCAGAAGATCCAAGAAATGTGGAGTAAAGCAAATATCCCTAACAAAATGGAAAAAGGAAAAATCAAGGATGACTGACAAAGCAATTGCAAAGCATAAAATTTGGAAAGGTATTGTCGAGGAAATTGTTGACATTGCAAACCAAGATATTCAAACAAATGGATGGCCCATGTGAAGTCAAAGCTTTCCTTGAGATACAGCAACAAGATCAGATGTCTTCATTCCTGGCTGGTATTGATGCAGAACATGTGTAAGCCATTCAGATGAAGGAAAAGGATATTCATGATATGAAAGTAAGAAAGAGAAAGCAGGATGAAGAAGTCAAGAAGATGTCTGAGAAAGTAACTCTTGAAAGTTTATCATCCAGCTCAGCTATTAATGATAATGTCTATAATGAAATCTTCAAGTCAGCCCTGACCCGAAAATCACTCCACTGGGATGGAGAATTATTACCATCGGCTTCCCAATCCACTACACTCAAAGATAAGATTGCAGTTTTAATTACACGAAAAGGAAAGAAGGACCTCTTAGGTGTTCCAATTACAACAACTGGAACCAGACAACAAATTGGTGAAGTTGTTTCGAAGGAAATTAAATAACCAAAAATTAATGATAGAATAATTGGTATATCCTTGAACACCACCACCAGCAACACCGGCATACACTGAGGAGCTAAGAGGGAAATTGAAGCAGCTCTGAGAAAATCCATTTTGCAACTGGCTTGCTGCCATCACATTCTTGAACTGGTTTTGAAGAAAGTCTTTCAGATCATTTTCCCATCATCTGGTCCCATTATCCAAATGTTCAAAAGGTTCCAGAAACATTGGGACTCCATCGATAAATCTCATTATAAAACTATCCTGGACGATGATGAGTCCATGGAAGAATTTTAAAGCTAAAGAGGGAGGAGAGGGTTGAATAACTATTGACTGTATTGCTTTCTGGAGATCATCCCCGAGAAGACTATGTTGCATTCATAAAGCTCTTCCTTCTTTACCTAGGTGCTTGGACATCCCTCTATTTCTTTTTCTCAGTCCCAGGAGCATATCACCAGCCAGAGTTGTTGGATTGCTGATGACATATATATGTGATCAAGTTAGTTCTGTTAAAAAGACAACTTAAGCTTACTCCATGTGAGTTGAGATATCTAGAAAAATATGTTTTTTTTAAACCTCAATATTATTGTGTATTTAGATCACATTCCTTCTGCTTATTTTCATTTCATTTCGTTCTGTTGTGTGGCTTCTTCATTGAACTCAGTAAAGTGAACAAAAAGGAAAATATACCAAAAGCCAGGTAAAAAAAAATCATCATGAATAAAAAGATATGAAAGTGTACAATTCCTAAATGTTATTCAATTGACCGATAATTTGTCATATTTTATTATTTAATCAACTCAAACACAGGCATATTTAATATGAGATGATTGGTGAATAGTTTGCAAAATGGAACACTCTAATGTACATTTGTTTTTATATTAGTAAAGGGCCGTTAACTCCTGGTGGAGTTGTATGGGCACCATCATGATATACAATGTGCCTTGACTATTTAAAACCTGGTGGACCCTATCACACTTCAGGCTGGAGTACAGCTTTCTTAGATATATATATATAGAGAGAGAGAGAGAGCATGGGGTGGGGTAACCCCAGTAGTGAAATGGTACTTTATCGAACTTTGAATGATAAAAGTGGCAAAGTTGACCTCGACAGTATTTGAACTAATGATGTTGTTTCCAATGCATCACCACTTTTTATATACTCACACTCATATACATACATGTATACATATTTATGTGTGTTTGTGTGGATGAAAGAGTGTCTGTAGCGATGTATATATACACATGCAGACACATGTATTCAAACTCACACAGTAACACATATAGACACACAGACAAACAGAGTATCATTTGTATTTCTCTCTCTTTATGTCTCATTATATAATAAAGAGACACACAATGAAGATTTCATGTGAAATATGCTTGTTACTTAATTACCAGATGTGGCAGTTGATTATAGTGATTACATTGTTGATGGTGATGATGGCAGTATGGTAGTAGTTGTGTTGGTGATGGTGGGGCAGTGTATTATTATTATGGCAATGGTGATGATGATGTTAGTCATGAGGATAACAATGACAAGGGTATTGAAGGTTAATCTGTCGATGAATATAAGCATGATTATGATAATGATGATGATGAATATGCTGTGGCCCATGTCTCAGAAGATATTTTCCTTTCATTTTCCAGGATTCAAAACAATCCTATCTTCTCCTCGTCCACTCCTGCCATGTCTGTAATGTATCAATACTATATAGAATGCTATAAACTATAAACGCTGTATAAAACAACCAACACTCTTCCACTCATAACCACCACCACCGACTGTGAATGTTGCTTTTAAGATTCTGTGGAGTATGTCTGTTTGAAGCTGCTATTTCTTAAGCCAATGTTAATCAGTGCTAACCATTGCATTGGATTGGTCTCTTTTATCTTAGTATTATCATGAATGTAGATGCATAGAGAAAAGTTGTTGGAATACATCACATGAGTGGTCAATGTTTAACCCTTTTGTTACCATATTTCTAATGAATGACGCTGTCTATGATTTTCAAATAATTTAGAAAATAATCAAGAATTTGTAAAGATTTAGTAATGTAAGTAACTTTCTCGTTATTTCTTTGGTGTTTGAAGGAGAGTAGATTGGCAGAATTATTACAGCATTGGACAAATGTTTTATGTTATGGCGCTTTGTATTCTGTGTTCAAACCCCACAAAGGCTAATTTTGCCTTTTATTCTTTCAGGAGTAGATGCAATCAAGTTTCCTCTCCCTCAATTAACTGACATTATGCCTATGTTAGAAATCAGTGTGTTGGAGCTCCTTCAGTTTTGATTGTTTGATCAACAGAACAGCCTGTTCATGAAATTACCATACAAGTAGCTTAGTATTACACAGACTCATGTACCTTTACTGTAGTTCTCAGTCACATTCAGTATTGCAAGATTTGTTCTTTGAAATAAAGGTGCAACTCATTTTCTCAAGCTAATAGGACTGGAGCAGTGTGAAATAAAGCATCTGAAGGATAGAATGCACTGCTAGGAATCAAACTCTGAACCTTACAATTGGGAACCAAACATCCTTACCATGCATCTTCACACAAGCACACACGCACACACTTGGAATTTATATATCATCATCAGGATCATTTAATGAGAAATTGTAATGTGACAGTTAATAATGTGTATGTTGAAAATTCAGTCCTGAAGTTTCCTTGAAATTATGATGGCTTCAATAGTTGCTATTGACAACAACAACCAGTGGAGAGATCCTTTGACTGATTGATCTCTTAACTACATATTTTATACCGTACACCATAATATTCTAATAGATATTCTCTGTGGCATTTCTGCTGCCTGTGGCTTTCATTGGCAATGGTTTTGTTCTCTTATCAAAGAAGATCACAGCTAGGTTCCCTTGAACATATTATGACATAGTCTCTGATATTATTTGAGCTACACATCCAATCTATCTATCTTCAGGCTCTCTGTTATGAAGTGAAGTTGTTTAGGCATCCACCATTCATTGTGAATCAGTATATAATGTTTTATTATCTTTTGTTTTTAACATTGAGTTTTTATCTGCTGGCAGTGGTGATAATCACAGTTCTACTTCTTCCCATCTCTTTTTTTGTTTACTTTTCAGAATAAAAATCTAGTTGTCATATTTTTTCAGAATGGCTCTTGTAAAATTAGGATTAAATGCTGCATGGATTTTTATGACCCAGAAATCAATGAATCAAAATCATTAAAACAATTTCTCCAAGACTCTTTTTGTAAAAATATCTATGACATTTTTGCCTCAACTTCTGTCTCATTGTCATCTTATTCACCATTGTATTTGTACACCTGCCTTTTCATGTACTTAATTTTATTCAGGGATAGGCACACACACACACACACACATATATATATATATATATATATATATATATATATATATATAAGGTCAATACATCTATTTGTATAAGTTTCTCCAAGAATCTGTGTTTAATATCTATGATGCATTTGTCTCAACATATATCTTTTGATAATGCTGTGAAGTATTTCGATATCTATTGAGAGTAACTATTGAATTCCAAGGATCTTGTCTATAAAGTCTGTTACAATTGCTATCTCTGTGCCAAAATGATAACAAGAAATTGTCAATTCTTATAACTGTGCCTCAATATCAAAACATTATTGAATCTTTGATAACTTTTAAAGCATTAAAATGATCTATGTTTGCTTGAACAGGTCAAATATTGATGAAAATAAATAATTATTATACAGAGTTCAATAATGAGCCATTAATCACTACATAGACAACAGTGTTGAGGCCTCAGCTTTATTAAGGAGGTCAAATATGACAGAAAATACCTGTTGTTGGCTCTCATACTTGCTGCAAAGACAGAATGGCCATGGTCAAGAAATATTTCATCAAATATTTTCTCACTTACAGCTGACCTGGAGCCAAACATCAACAGCCACTATCTAATATAGCTACAACTACCAACTTAACAAACAACATTAACTCAGCCAGTTACATAAATCCTGCGGAGGTTAGCTGTGCCTTGTGCCTAAATCAGAAACCATTAGTCAAATAATGATTGTAATAGAATATCATATTTTTTCTCCAGCTAAAAGGAAGATTTTGCCAAACCCCTTTGATATTAAATTGCCCCTGGTAACCTGATATAAGCCTATTTATTTTAATATGCTTAGATTTAAATTTAAAACTTTGACAATAATTCTATATAAGTCTATATGTTAAGTCATATTCCAAACACCACCGATAACATCAAACACTCATATTACTAAATCACTGCAAAGTCTCAATTATTTTCAAATTTATTTGAAAATCATAGACAGCCTTTTGTTAAGAATATCATAACAAAAGGGTTAATTAAAATTTATTTTTTGCATATGCTATTCTGTTCAGAACTGTTTAACTTAATTATCAAAGTTCATGCCATTGGCTCATTCAAGAAATCTTCCTTAAGTCATTATATTTTTTGATAATGCAAATTACAGATTATTTTTTATTTAATTATCTAAATTATACAAATTATTTGTAACTCCGTTTCTATATTCAAAAATCTTTGTCAACCCATCAAACAGGCCTGTTTAGACTATATTATGCTGATGAGGTCTAATAGATTAAACATGTCCATAGTTGTCTTTTGTCTGCAAACAAAGATCAAATTTCCTTGCTCCAAGCCTGTAAATTAACGTTAAAAGATTAATTCTTAAATTCTAGAAATTATTTCCCCTTTGCTTTAAGAGCTTCCAATATTTGTTACCTTGTTTTTTTTTTCTCCAGCTCAGGGGGAAATTTTAATTAATTAAGAATTCCGTTTGCATACAGCATTCAGTACATTGATCCTTAATTATTTGTGTCATCATTGCCTCTCATGTTGATTTTCATTCAGGTCAGCTATTTTCCATCATTAACCCTTTCATTACATATTTCTAATGAAAGACACTACTCAGGATTTTCAAATGGTTTTCAAAAATAATCAAATATTTAAAGGGAATTTGTAATACAAATAACTTTCTCATTATTCAGCTGATGTTTAGAACAACAGATGTTTATATGTAAAATTATGATCAAAGGCATTTAGATAAATCTAAACACTTTAGAATAATTAGTTTTGTATCAGATCCAGATGGCTTGGTATCAAAAGAATGGATGACATATGAGCGTAAGCATGAACATGGGCTTAAACAGTTTACTTTTCAAATATGTGGTTCTGGGTTTAATCTCACTGTATGGCACCTCAGTTATTGGAGTACTCTATATAGAATTATTAAGATTATTTAGCTGTAAATTGACTCTGAACCATCTATGATCAGAGTCAACTCAGCTGTAAACAAGTCTCTTCTTTCCTTTTTCATAATGGTAGCATAAGATTTAAGTAATATTTAGCTATTTCTTCAAGCAGCACACCTGTTTGTTCTTGGGATTCTGTGTAGTTATCATATATGCCAGACATAGTTAATAGGCAGAATTGTTAGAGGGTATATATATATATACATGAAAGACTTTTGCACAGCTTCTATCAAGCAAATTTGATTTACAAGTCATTAGTCAACCAGAGGCTATAGTAAAGGACATTTTTCAACGGTGTTAAGTTGACACTCTTGCAAACAAGAAAACTTAACATAACAAAATTTCTCCAAACATATTATAAACCATTTATGATGACAAAAAACAATTCTAAAAATGAACAGAACTAGCGACAATCAATAATTTGACAATGTCTCGGCAGAAATCTGATTTGGTATTTATTTTCTTAATGCAAAGTAATAAATTCAGCAGTAAATTTTCTAAAAGTTAAGGTCAAACTCCTCATCAGAATAAGGTCAAAATTCTTGTTAATTGCAAACTAATGAAAACAGAACATTTTGTAAATCAGTGAGTTGCTAGAGACCACAATATTTTGGCAAGAAATGTGGAAAGAGGCCCATTTTCAAAGGAATTGACCCCTGAGCAGAATGTCAATAGTTGTAAGATAAATTGTCTTATACAAGATATACGTTTGGCTTCATGCCAAAATCTTCTCACCAGAAGTAATAAGAAGTAAGAAATGATACTGCTCTTCTTGCTATGACAAATACAACTTCTGCTGCTGCTAGTACTATTACCATTGCTGCTACTACTCATGATGTCTGAGAATATTTTAAAAATTAGGCCATATGTATAGACAAACCCAAAAGCACATAAATGTGTATTGCTTTGTTACACATACAGATGTACAGGAGGTATTTTGCCATTATTATCTCATTTCATCTCAGTCAATCTTCCAATTGAACAATGGAAACAAACTCATGCTAAATGTTTTGCTCCACCATCAGTGTTCATATTTCTGCAGGTTATCCAATATTGTGCTTATATATACAAGTATATACTTGTGTAATTGCATGTATATATATAGAAGATGGTAGAATAATTCTTGCATTGGTATAGTGTGGATAACTTGCATCATCATCATCATCATCATTTCATTTTACGTCCGCTTTTTCCCTGCTTGCAAGGGTGGGACGGGAACTGATACTGGCTTGATTTCTACAGCTGGATGCCCTTCCTAACACCAACCTCATTTACAGTGAGTGCTGGGTGCTTTTTTGCCGTGGCACCTCCACGACCACTTTACAGTGGAATGATAGGGACCCCAGTCCCTACCATCTCATTTCTACAGCTGAGTAAACTGGAGCAATGTGAAATAAAGTGTCTTGCTCAAGGAAACAACACATCACCCAGTCTGAGAATTGAACTAACAACCTTTCGATTGCAAGGCCAATGCTCTAACCACTAAGCCATGTGCCTCCATATGGCTTAGTGTGCCTCCATATGGCATATTTGTATGATTAAATGAGCTATGTCTCAAGGATGGTTCAATTATGGTAGGTAAGGCTAAGTGTACAGCTCAGTTAAGAGAAGAACTTCCAACAGCAACACCAATAGACCCTTTGAATGTTGCTGCGTGGTTGGGCAGTGTTATGTGGTGGAAGCAGTTATAAAAAAATTTGATATGTGACATGGATCAACACAATTTTGAGTGATGTATCCATGGACACAACCAGCTTAGGCAGGATGAATCTGTTCGAACACTAACAAAGCACCATCTGCTAGGAGTTGCAACTGAAAGAATGATAGTAGCAATTGAAAAACCCATGGTAAAATGCGCATGCAAACATACATACACACATATACATACACATATATACATACACACATATATAGAGCAAATGTTTTGTAGGAAACTATACATACTTTAAGATGGTAAAAATGTTATCACCTTGAAATATGTATTTTTCCCTACATATTATTTTCTTTATATATATGTACAAAATGCTGTGTGTTTCTCAAATGATATATGCCTTTTTCTCTTTCTATATATCTTTTAAACTTATGTTTATACATCATCATCATCTTTTTTATATCTGCTTTCTCTGCTAGCAAGGGTTTGATGGGGCTACATAGACCAAGTCAGTACTGAAGTGGTGGCTATTTATCTCCTAGACAAGCCAGAGCTATGCAATCTTGCTTATGTACAGGTGAGGTTGTCATGTCTTTCAGACAACAGAGGGTCTCCCCATTCCTTTGTTAGGCAAGCTTTCTATGGCTTGATGCTCTTTCTATAACCAACCACTTTACAGTGTGTACTGAGTGTGTTTAACACTGTTAAATTGGTATGAGTTCAGCCATCAGGCACGAACTACTTACTATATATATATATATTTCTTTATTTACCATAAAGGCATTAACTATATATATATATAGAGAGAGATATATAGGTACAGAGGCCGGTCGTTGAAGGAACAATACTAAGCATTCACTTGACCCCATGTATCATGAAAAGAAAAACTTTTCAGGGAAATTATTGGACTTTTCCAAAGTTAAAAGTTTCTTGGGATCTTTCAATGTTTATTTTAGGTTTTGCTGTCTACCATAACTGATAGTCCTCAGGGAAATATGTATAACAGAGTTTTCAATAAACATGAATCAACTGAATATGACCTCCGATCTTTTATTAATATACTGTATATATTAATATATATATATATATATATAAAATTTAATATAGAAATGGCTTCTACAGAACCAGAACTGTTTCATTCAAAACAAATCATCATGAAAACCCTGATGATTTCTTTTTAATGAAACAGTTCTTGTCCTGTAGAAGCCATTTTTAGATTAAATTTTGTATATACTCTACTAATATATTGAGTACTCCATTTACTGTGGTTACTCGAATTAAACGCAGGAGTCAAACATATATATATATAAATATATATATATATAATTATTTATATGTATATATATATACATATATAGGTATGTACACGTACATACATATATGTATACAGACGTTTCATTTTTTCCGTTTATATATATATATATAAATAATATATGTAGAAATGAAGACAGTCAATTCTGCGTCTAAAATTACGAGGGTAGATTATACCACAAATTTTTGTTTGGCTCCCTATCTAGGTGAGCTTATAAGATGAGTGTAATAAGGCTATTATTTCTAGCATAACCACTCACACCACGTATAGCTTTCAACCCACGAAGTGCATTATTTACTTCCGTGAGTTCTTGTTAGATGTATTTTGTTTCATTTAATCTAATCTCTCGCAGATGAAATGCCTAAGGATTATCTGTTACAAACACAATTTTCAGGGCGAAACAGATTAAATCTTTAGTCTGTCCGAGAGATGAAATAGTTATTGATACGGTATGTATAGGAAATCTTGTATCTTACTGTATGCTTCAGTTTAAATATATAAAACATTTGTAGTATAATCTACCCTCGTAATTTTAGACGCAGAATTTACTGCATTTATTTCTACATATATTATTATTAAAATGCTCAGTATTTATACTTTGAGCTTGTTAATTGCAGGGTATCAATATGAGTTAATAACTCTATATTTTATATATATATATATATATATATATATATATATATATATATATATATATATATATATATATATATATATATATATATATATATATATATATATATATATATATATATATATATATATATATATATATTTATATGTATGTATATATATATGTGTGTGTGTGTGTGTGTGTGTATGTATATATTGGCATTTGTCGACCTTGAGAAAGCCTTTGACAGAGTTCCACGTGCAGTAATCTGGTGGGCTCTTAGAAAACTAGGAGTAGATGAATGGCTTGTGAAAGCGGTACAAGCCATGTATAGGGGAGCAGTCAGCAAAGTTAGGATTGGCAATGAGTATAGCGAGGAATTTAGCGTACAGGTTGGGGTCCACCAGGGCTCTGTTCTTAGCCCTCTCCTGTTCATCATAGTCCTGCAGGCAATAACGGAGGAGTTTAAGACCGGATGCCCATGGGAACTCCTGTATGCTGATGACCTCGCACTCATAGCTGAATCTATGGTAGAACTAGAGAATAAATTCCAAACCTGGAAGCAGGGACTAGAGAGAAAGGGCCTCAAAGTCAACATGACAAAGACTAAGGTCCTTATAAGTAGACGAGAAAACAGAACCCAGATCCCCTCAGGGAAATGGCCTTGCTCAGTATGTAGGAAAGGTGTAGGTAGGAACTCCATTCTTTGCCCCAAATGCAAACAATGGGTACACAAGAGATGTAGCGGGATCTCAGGAAGCTTAATTAAGAATGTAGGATTCACATGCAGCAGCTGTGCTGAAACAGCAAGCAAACAGCCACAGGAAACAAGTACCACCAATCTCTGGGAGGGCCCTGTAGAAACAGTAGACAGCTTCTGCTACCTAGGTGACCGAATTAGCAACGGAGGTGGGTGCTCAGAAAGTACAATAACTAGGGTAAGAACGGGATGGAAGAAGTTTAGGGAACTACTACCACTGCTAGCTGCAAAAGGCTTCTCCCTCAGAATGAAAGGCAGACTGTATGATGCGTGTATCCGAACAGCGATGTTGCATGGTAGTGAGACCTGGGCGCTGAAGGTGGAAGACTTACGTAGATTAGAGAGAAACGAAGCCTGCATGCTCCGATGGATGTGTAACAGTAATATACGTGAACGACAAAGCATAAATGAATTGAGAGAGAGACTGAGCATAAGAGGAATCAAATGCTGCGTGCAGGAGAGGCGGTTACGCTGGTATGGACATGTGATGCGTATGAAGGATGACAGCTGCATAAAAAGGTGCAGAGCACTAGAAGTTGATGGAAACCGCGGAGTGGGGAGACCCAAGATGACTTGGGATGAGGTGATAAAAGCCGACCTTACCCAACTACACCTCTCAAAGTCAATGACACACGACCGTGACTTCTGGCGTCACGCAGTAATACAGGGTACCCGACCTCCCATGGGTACATGCTGAAGCATATAAACAATATGCCCCCCCCCCCCACCGCAAGGTGGTCGTGGAGGTGCCACGGCAAAAAAGCACCCAGCCCACACTGTAAAGTGGACGTGTAGGCGCCACGAAAAAGCACCCAGCACTCACTGTAAATGAGGTTGGTGTTAGGAAGGGCATCCAGCTGTAGAAATCAAGCCAGATCAGTTCCTGTATGAGCAAGGCATGGTCAGCCGACCAGACACTGCCCACAACAGGACAACCCGTCTAACCCATGCTAGCGTGGAAGAACGGACGTAAAACGGTGATGATGATGATGATGATATCTATATATATATAAAAATGAATGTATGTTTGTTTGTCCAAAGATATATACGGAGAAAGAGAAATCAACGTATAGACAAACAGAGAGTGAAAGAGCGAGTAGTCTGGCTGCTTTGAACCACTCCCTATATTAGATTGTCTCTAAAGTTATAAACGGAGAAAGAGAAATCAACGTATAGACAAAGAGAGAGTGAAAGAGCAACGTATAGACAAAGTGAGAGTGCTATAAACGGAGAAAGAGAAATCAACGTATAGACAAAGAGTGAGTGAAAGAGCGAGTGTGAAATTTTTTTAATTAAAGATAATTTCAATAGAATTAGTATTCTCTCTTTAATTTAATATAATTTCAATAGAATTAGTAAATTCTCTCTTTAATTTAATATAATTTCAATAGAATTAGTATAGTGTCTGTTTCACATTACTTCCCTTCCACTCCCATTACAGGGAATTCTTTTTCAGCTAGCCCTTAACTAAGTGCTGTAATTTGATATCTTCCTTTCGTCTGTCCTAATTTTCCTGACCTGGACATAAACCAACAGCTTATCTTCTCTACCTTTATCTCTATAGAAGTTACTACTTATTTCTTCATCCTTTTCTTTTAGTCTATGTATCTATATAGAGTTTTTTCCTGTTTTTCATCATTTCTCCATATACCGTTTCTGGGTTTCCTTTTTAATACCTTGGTGTTTTGATATTCTTAAAATATTATAATACCTTGGTGTTTTAATATTCTTAAAATATTATATCTCTCTTCCACTATTATCACTAGAATTTCTACTCTAGCTATCTTATAGCCAATCACTAGAATTTCTACTCTAGCTATCTTATAGCCACTAACTGTTGTAATTTGATATCCTCATTTCGTCTGTCCTTATTTTCCTGACCTGGACTTACACCAGCAGCTTACCTTCCCTACCTTTATCTCTATAGAAGTTACTACTTATTTCTTCATACTTTGGTTTTATATTTTTAGTTTTATTACCCTACCACATAAACAATGATCACTTATAATACCATGATCCATTTTCCTTATATACTGTAATTTTCTGATGAAGGACTGAGGTACGTGTTATTTTGTCTGAATAATTTGTATTATTTTCACTCTGCTTTTACAATTGTTTATATCATCAATCAACACATACATATTGGTTATGACTCCTTCTACATTTCGATTACATTGAGTTCTTCATACGTATTTCACACTACTTCTCATTTCGGTAGAGTGATTGTGATAAAATATTTTCTATTCAATTATGCCTCCCAAACGACGAGCGATTGGTCAATCTACCCCTCAAGCAACGAAAAAATATGCATTACGAGCTTCAGAAACATACGAGCAACGGGAATCACTATTGGAAACCGTTCGAGTAAGAACTGCTCAAGCCCGTTCATCTGAAACATACGAGCAACGGGAATCACGATTGGAAACCGTTCGAGTAAGAACTGCTCAAGCCCGTTCATCTGAAACATACGAGCAACGGGAAGCAAGATTGCAAACCGTTCGAGTAAGAACTGCTCAAGCTCGTTCATCTGAAACATACGAGCAACGGGAAGCAAGATTGCAAACCGTTCGAGTAAGAACTGCTCAAGCCCGTTCATCTGAAACATACGAGCAACGGGAGGCAAGATTGCAAACCGTTCGAGTAACAACTGCTCAAGCCCGTTCATCTGAAACAGACGAGCAACGGAAAGCAAGATTGGAAACGAATCGACTACGCAATGCTCTCACAAGAAGAATACTGCACGATGATTTCAATCTTGGTGCATTTCATTACGATTCAAATTGTGATTACAGTCTTCATCCAAGTGTGATTATTGGAAAAATGGATAAATTATGCGGGTATTGTGGTGCCCTCAAATTTAAAAATGAAACACCAGGAATGTGCTGCTCGGGTGGAAAAGTGAAATTGCCAGAATTACATCCACCACCTGAACCATTATCAACGTTAGTATCAGGTGACACAAGCGAATCTAAACATTTCTTGGCAAACATACGCAAGTACAATTCATGTTTCCAAATGACATCGTTCGGTGCAACAAATATCGTGCGCGAGAATTACATGCCAACATTCAAAGTGCAAGGGAAAATTTATCATCGTGCTGGATCACTACTACCACTGCCGGACGCAGATCACAAATTTCTTCAAATTTATTTCATGGGAAATACTGATGACCAAATAGATCAACGTTGCAAATTCAATACGGGAACTAAACGAGAAATTGTTACTGCATTACAAACTTTATTCAATCAACACAACAAATTAATTAGATTGTTCAGAGCTGCCCTGGAACAAATGCCAAATGATGACTACACAATTGTAGTTAGAGCAGACAAAACAGCTGTTGGCCAACATCAAAGACAGTACAATGCACCAACAATTGATGAAGTGGCGATCGTTATAGTAGGTGAAGAATTTAACTCGCGTGATATAATTCTTCACCGCAGAAATGGTGATGTTCAGCGAGTCTCAGAAACGCATCGGTCATACGATGGATTGCAATATCCAATTTTATTTTGGCAAGGAGAAGATGGATATCATTTCAACATCAAACTGAGAAATCCAGAAACAGATGAGGAAACGAATAAGAAAGTCAGTGCCATGAATTATTATTCATATAGATTAATGATTCGTGAAAACGGTGAAAATCATATTTTGAAATGTAGACAATTGTTCCATCAATACATTGTCGATATGTATGCAAAAATCGAAACCGAACGACTTCTCTACATTCGATTGAATCAAACCAAGCTACGTTCAGAAGAGTACATTCATTTACGTGATGCCATTCTTAATGATGGCAATATGAATCCTAATGAATTGGGGAAAATGGTCATACTGCCGGCTACATTTACAGGGAGTCCACGGCACATGCATGAATACGCACAAGATGCAATGACATATGTTCGCGCATATGGCCGTCCAGATTTGTTCATTACATTCACATGCAATCCTACGTGGGATGAAATTAAAGAACTTTTGTTACCTGGTCAATCATCTTCGGATCGTCATGATATTACAGCGCGTATGTTCAAACAAAAATTGAAATCTTTAATCGATTTCATTGTCAAGCATCATGTTTTTGGAGAGACACGCTGTTGGATGTATTCCATTGAATAGCAAAAAAGAGGATTGCCACATGCACACATTTTGATTTGGTTGATTGAAAAAGTCATACCAGATCAAATTGATCAAATCATCTCAGCAGAAATACCAGATGTCAACGTTGATCCAGACTTATTTGAAGTCATCACTAAAAACATGATTCATGGTCCATGTGGCTTACTCAACAACAATTCACCATGCATGTCTGATGGGAAATGCACGAAACAATACCCAAAAGACTTACTTGCCGACACTATCACTGGCAATGACGGATATCCACTCTATCGTCGACGAGCAACTGAAGATGGCGGCAAATCCATCACTTTAAAAGTACGAAACAATTATGTTGAAGTCAATAATCGTTGGATTGTACCATATTCACCGTTACTCTCTAAGACGTTCAAAGCACACATCAATGTCGAGTATTGCAATTCGGTGAAAGCGATCAAGTACATTTGCAAATATATCAACAAAGGAAGCGATATGGCAGTCTTTGGAGTGTGCAATGCAACTACACCTATCCATGAAATCGACCAATACCAACTGGGACGCTACATTAGTAGTAATGAAGCAGTATGGCGATTTTTTCATTTCCAATCCATCATCGACATCCAACAGTTGTTCATTTGGCGGTGCACCTTGAAAATGGACAACGCGTATACTTCACAACTGAAAATGTACGTGCAAGGGCACTGACACCACCGCCAACAACGTTAACTGCGTTTTTCTCATTGTGCAGCGAAGATGTGTTTGCAAAGACACTACTTTATTCTGAAGTGCCAACATATTACACATGGAATACACCAACGAAAAAGTTTAAACGTCGCAAACAGGGTAAAGTAGTTGAAGGACATCCAAATTTATATTCGACCGACGCGTTAGGCCGTTTGTACACTGTTCACCCAAATAATGCAGAATGCTTTTATTTGCGATTGTTGTTAATTAACATACGTCGACCGACATCATTCCAAGAATTGAGAACAGTAAACGGTCAAGTATGTGCCACTTATCGTGAAGCTTGCCAAGAATTAAATCTTCTTGAAAATGATGGACATTGGGACACTTCACTCGCTGATGCATCGATTACTGCTCGACCAAAGCAAATACGCACATTATTCTCAATAATATTGACAACGTGCTTCCCATCAAATCCAAAAGATCTTTGGGAAAAATATAAAGACTACATGACTGAAGACATCCTACATCGTTTGCCTGCAACAAATCAAAATATGAATATTCAATTCACACCAAATGTGTATAATGAAGCATTGGTTTCCATTGAGGTCATATGTTTAGCAATCGCTAACAAAACATTGGTACAATTGGGAATGCCTGCGCCGAATCGATCTGTAAACGACATTTTCGATCGTGATTTGCAACGAGAAACAAACTTTGATGTCGCCGAATTGGGTACATTTGTTCAAACGAATCTTCCCAAATTGCTACCAGAACAACGCATAGTATATGACCAAATTATGCAGGCAATTATAAGTCAAAGCGGCGGATTGTATTTTATAGATGCGCCCGGTGGTACAGGCAAAACTTTTCTCATTTCACTTATTTTGGCAACTATACGATCAGAAAATAATATTGCACTGGCAATCGCATCATCTGGAATTACGGCAACTCTTTTAGATTGTGGCCGAACATTCAGCCCTGAAATTGCCATTGAATATGCAAATCGCTGAGACATCAACATGCAATATTACCAAAAATTCTGGTATAGGTAAAGTACTCCAATCATGTAAAATCATTATATGGGACGAATGTACTATGGCGCACAAAAAATCATTGGAAGCGCTTAATAATACGCTAAAAGATTTGAAAGGAAATGAACAGCTCTTCGGTGGCACAATCATTTTATTGTCTGGTGATTTTCGACAAACTCTACCAGTTATACCGCGATCAACACCCGCTGATGAGGTTAATGCATGTCTCAAATCATCAGTTTTATGGCGACACGTACAGAAATTAACTTTAAAAAACAATATGCGTGTACAACTACAAAATGACGCATCCGCTGAAAATTTCACAAAACAATTGCTGGATATTGGGAATGGGAAAATGGTAATCGATGATTCCACAAAATGTATCACATTGCCAACAAACTTCTGTAGAATCACGGCAACCAGAGACGAACTGATTCACAAAGTGTTCCCAAATATTGCGCAGCATTACAAAAGTCATCAGTGGCTCAGTGTACGTGCTATATTAGCAGCCAAAAACACCGATGTCAATGCCATTAATTTCAGCATTCAAAACGAAATACCAGGCGAAGCGACAACGTATAAGTCCATCGATACTGTAATGAATCAAGACGAAATTATCAATTATCCAATTGAATTCTTGAATTCACTTGATTTGCCAGGCATGCCACCGCACATTTTAACATTGAAAATTGGCGTGCCTATCATCCTTCTCCGAAACATCAATCCACCACAACTTTGCAACGGTACCAGACTTTCAGTGAAAAAGACGATGAACAATATCATCGAGGCTACAATTTTAAATGGAAAATTTAAAGGAGAAGATGTACTCTTGCCACGCATCCCAATCATTCCAACAGATACGCCATTCGATTTCAAACGTTTGCAGTTTCCGGTGCGACTCGCCTTTGCAATGACTATCAACAAAGCACAAGGACAATCGCTACAAGTGTGTGGACTAAATTTAGAAAATCCATGCTTCTCACATGGACAGCTGTATGTGGCTTGCTCACGCGTCGGTAAACCTTCTGATTTATTCGTGTACGCACCAGAAGGAAAAACAAAAAACATTGTGTATCCAAAAGCACTTCAGTAAAACAAATTAAATGTTCTTATAACGAATTTTCTTTAAATTCGTCAGTCATTCAGTCATTTAAAGATAAATGTTAAAATCTAAAAAATAGAAACTAAATTACAGAAGTTTTTAAATAACGATTAAAATGTTAATATTATTCTTTTCTAAATAAGCTTTTTAACACTGAGCGAAGCCGGGTAGCTCCGCTAGTATATATATATATATATATATATATATACACACACAAAGATACACACATATTCACACACATATACCACACATATATTCAAAGATGCACAATGCCATATTAGATAGTGTTGACCTTAAGCACATATTGCATTTATTAAAATACCTATTATTATAAATGTGAATTTGTTCTATCACAAAAGAAATTTCATTTTTAAATTATGCAAATATTTTTTTAGATAGAGGCATGAGTATAAGAGTTGATAAAAAAAAAATCTTTATTTGAATTCGAAAATTGTTACAGGCTCAAATCTCATCAGAGGTGCTATCCTGAGCTTTTAGTTATTCCTTTGCTTATCATTTCTTATTTAAGTTGGGATCCCCATTTTATAGAGAATAAACATTATGTATTAAAATAAATAAATTTGCATTCATTGAAAAATATGCGACAAAACTCACACACACATACATATATTTCTCAAGAGCCATATTTCTGTTTGTGAGAGATGAAGTTTAAAGATAGTATAGTAGTATAGGGAAAAACATTTAGCAAAGGCCCCTGAAAATATTGGGGCCCATAGCAAATGCTACTATTGCTATATATATATATATATTTATATATTTACACACACATACATATACACACAAGAATATACATACATTCATACATAAATACATGTATGCATATACATGGTGATGTGTATAAGATTCTATTAAATTTTAAGTAGTCACTTAAAATAGAGTATTTAAATCAATAGAAATGGATCAATAGAGAAAGCAGGAGAAATATAGAGAGAGAAAAAGAAGACAGATAAATTGTTATGTGTGTGTATATGTATCATCATCATCATCATCATCAACGTTTAACGTCCGTGTTCCACGCTTGCATGGGTTTGGACGGGGGTAGTCCCACTTGAGGCAAGAGTGATTGTCTTGCTCGCATAGGACTGTCTGGCAGGTTTTCTACAGTTGGATGCCCTTCCTAACACCAACCACATTTACAGTGTGGGGCTGGGAGGTTTTTACCGTGTTACCTACACGGCCACATTACAGCGTGGACTGTGTGTTTTTTGTCGTGACACCTACACGATCTCATTTGTTTCGGCCTGGATGGTGTGGCACCAACACAACTTTACATAGAACGGGGTGGTGTGGATGGGGTGGGGGTGGTGGGACGGGGGGGGGGTGTATTTTGTTAGAGATGCCTACTGGCTGTAGTAGGTTTTACTATGTACTTAGGTAAGGCGGGTCTTCTCTGTTACTGAGTACCGCCAAAGGTCTCGGTCCAGTGACATTGTCTTGGAGAGGTGTAAGTGTGTGAGGTCGGAGTTTATCAGCTCGTCCCAGGTTTTTCTAGGTCTGCCTATTCCGTGGCTACCGTCGTATATATATATATAATCATCATCATTGTTTAACATCTATTTTCCATGCTAGCATTGGTATATATATATATATATATATATATGAAGACAAACATAGAATATTCGAAAATACTCTGTATGTTTATAATAAACATTTTGAAGACCTAATCGCTATAGAATAGAATACGTCACGTATTACAATTTGAGATTCTCGATAAAAGCAAGGGAAGTAACCTACGCGTTTCATTCTTGTTAGAAATCATCAGGATTACATATCCAATGCTTTTATCGAGAACGACACAGCTAGAGACTTATAGAATACTTAGCTGTGTACAGGAACTGGTTTGAAAGAGCGGTAGCCGAATGAAACGCGTAGGTTACTTCCCTTGCTTTTATCGAGAATCTCAAATTGTAATACGTGACGTATTCTATTCTATAGCGATTAGGTCTTCAAAATGTTTATTATAAACATACAGAGTATTTTCGAATATTCTATGTTTGTCTTCACATATATATCGCTATTTCAGAGCATTAAATCCAAAAAAAAAAAAAATATATATATATATATATATATCATCATCATCATCATCATCATTTTACGTTCGCTTTTCCCTGCTTGCATCATGTATATATATGGTCCCTGCCATCCTCATACTGCTGGATTGGTTCGGATCTAGCTGTTGAAACAGTGGAGCACAGCCGTCATGGTCCTGACTCTTTTCCTATATATATATATATATATATATATATATATATATATATATATATATATATATATATATATATATATATATATATATATATATATATATATATATATATATATATATATATATATATATAGGTTATACGATGCCTGCATACGAACAGCAATGTTGCATGGCAGTGAGACCTGGGCATTGTGTGCAGAGGATATACGCAGACTAGAGAGGAACGAAGCTTGCATGCTCCGCTGGATGTGCAATAGTAATATACGTAAACGGCTAAGCATAAACGAATTAAGGAAAAAATTAGAAATAAGAGGGATCAGATGTTGTTTACTCGAGAGAAGGCTACGTTGGTATGGTCACGTGATGCGCATGAAAGATGACAGCTGTATAACAAAGTGCAGGGCAATAAAGATAGACGGTAGCCACGGAGTAGGCAGACCCAGAAAAACCTGGGACGACATGATAAATTCCGACCTCACACGCTTACACCTCTCCAAGACAATGTCACTGGACCGAGACCTTTGGCGGTACTCAGTAATAGAGAAGAACCGCCTTACCTAAATACAAAGTAAAAACCTACTACAGTCAGTAGGCATCTCTATCAAAACACACCCCCGTACCACCACCTCCACCCCATCCACACCGCCCCTTTCAATGTAAAGTTATGTTGGTCCCACATCCAGGCCGAAACAAATGAGATCGTGTAGGTGTCACGACAAAAAAACACACAGTCCACGCTGTAAATGTGGCCGTGTAGGCAACACAGTAAAAACCTCCCAGTCCACACTGTAAAGGTGGTTGGTGTTAGGAAGGGCATCCAGCTGTAGAAAACCCGCCAGACAGTCCTATGCGAGCAAGACAACCACTCTTGCCTCAAGTGGGAAAACCCCCGTCCAAACCCATGCAAGCGTGGAACACGGACGCTAAACCTGATGATGATGATATTATATATATTAGTTAAGCATGTAACTATTGTTATGGACAGTGCACCATTCAAAGCACTCAATGCTGTTTAGTGGTCCATCTCATGTTGGGTTGTATTCCAGAGTTAATGCAGCTGTAGTGTGTAGTGTATAAATAAAGTAAGTAGGATCATAGACAGTGCTGCAGCATTATTGACATAATACAATTGTTTCAATATTGATCAGTTCAGGATACAATCATAATGACTGAGCCCTCACTCTTTCTTGACATCTCATCAGATATGGAATGTGTGTCTAATGTGATGTCAAGGAAGAGTCGGCCCTCGGTCACTATGATTTTACTCTGAGCTGATTGATATTGAAAGAATTGTAATATGCCAATAAAGTTTATACATATACTGCAACAGTGACTTCAGTCCTACTTACTTTAAATATATATATATATAAACTTCACAGTTTATATATATATATATATATATAGGCACACACATTGGGTTTGGGTTTACAAAAATGAGGTTATGAGTTAAATTCCCAGATCTGGCAGTGCATTGTGTCTTTGAGCAAGAAGCTTTATTTTTTATTGCTACAATTCATTCAGCTGGGGAAAAAATGACTTGTGATGTCACTGGTACCAAGCTGTATCAGCATTCGCCTTTCCCATGCATAACATCAGTGTTGTAGAGAAGGAGGCAGCTGCTGGTCACCCACAAAGGCACCTTGCCCAGGCTTGAGCCTTAGAGAGTAATTTTCCAGGTGCAAAATGCATGGTCATTTGTGATTCAAGGGAGGTGGTCTTTTATCATTATCATCATCATCATCATTATCACCATTTAACGTCATTTTTCCATGCTAGCATGGGTTAGACAGCTTTGCTACCTTTCGAAATTCCAATGTTGTTAAAATTAAATACAAGTAAAATGCTGGAACTTATCTAATTTACTATACTCTCCATTTTTAAATTGGTGGCCTTGTATCTCTGTGAGAAATGAATATATATTATTTCATACAATTTAAAAAAATATCAGAATTTGTTGAATCATCCAACTCATTTTCAAATCACAAAATTATAAGGATATCGCACCTCCTTCTTTCCATCAGCAGCATTGCCAGTATCACCAACATCATCGTAATTGATATCTCCACCATCTCCATAATCAGTTTCACTATCATCACCATCATGGCAATAAACACCATCATCATCACCAGCACCACTACTATCAAAATCACTACCATCACACTTATACTCATTCTCATCATCATCAGAACCACCACAAGCATTAACATCAGCTCCCCTATCACCACCACCATTACCACTATAACCTTCATTCACCACAACCATTAGCATTACCTCTACCACCACTCTCAGGACCCTTCTTTTGCCAAATTTCTAAAATCAACGTAAGACCTTCACTACAGTCCTCAAGATACATCAGTCTATGTTCAGCATTCAACCTGGATTTGTATATGAAATGAAATGATATTTATGCCTCACACCTATGTATATTTAGCTAGCCTCCAATGAAGTTGCATCTCAAGTGCTTTAATTATAGATTTATACCTTGTTTTTGTTTAAGCTGGTACCTATGTAGGTTTAGCAGGCCCCCTATGGGGCTGCCTCTCATGAGTTTTCTCATAGTTTTCTCATCATAGCTGTATATATACATTGTTACGGCTCACACCTATGCAGGTTTTGTTGGCCTCTTATGAGGCTGAATCTCATAGGAGATCTCCTGGTTGTAGGGGCCCCAGTCTTATGGAAAACAATAAGAAATGAGGTGTCTTGTTCAAGAACACATGTTGCCAAATCCAGGAATCGAACCCATGACCTTATGATAGTAAATCCATCACCATAACCACTGGACCTGTTGCCTAAAGTTTCACATAGTTATATGTTATTCCTCCTAGTTGTTGTTGAAACTATGTAGGTTCCAACAAAGCTGTCCAATTATTAGAACAACATAACCTGTTCGTGTCTTTAATGTGTAAGTGACTGATTATTCCACAGACAAGTGCGCACTTTTCATAATTTTCCATGAGATTCAGCTTATAACAAGGCTGGCATTTTTGAATTATAGATAGAATTCATTTTTATCAGCTGAGTTGACTGGTGGTTGGCTGAAAAGTTCATAGGTGTACCAAGACACTCTCATGGACTAACCAAATGGGGTTTATATTTCAACATAATCCTTGGAAACATAAAATACAGTTATTATAAGGAGAGTTGAATTTAATGTATGCAAGATTTCACAACTCTAGTATTACTCTTTCATAGTCAACCTATGAACTTTTCAGCTGACCCTTGTATAGCTCGACACAGCACACTGCTAGCAATCAAACTCATGATTTTAAAATTGTGAGCCAAACACCCTAAGATACAACAAAAGATTGTACAAGTCTTTAATATAAAATGATGGATCTTCCCTTGATTTTGATGATGAACATTCTGTTGTTTGACCAACTGAACACCCAACTTGTTATATTAATATTTGTGGCTGAGTATTCCACAGACACATGTATCATCATTTCATCATTTCATCATTTCATTTTACGTCCACTTTTCCCTGCTTGCAAGGGTGGGACGGGAACTAATTCTGGCTTGATTTCTACAGCTGGATGCCCTTCCTAACACCAACCTCATTTACAATGAGTGGTGGGTGTTTTTTTGCCGTGGCACCTCCACGACCACTTTACAGTGGAATGATATGGACCCCAGTCCCTATCATCTCATTTCTACAGCTGAGTAAACTGGAGCAATGTGAAAAAAAGTGTCTTGCTCAAGGAAACAACACATCACCCGGTCTGAGAATTGAACTCACAACCTTTCGATTGCAAGGCCAATGCTCTAATCACTAAGCCATGTGCCTCCTATTATTGATATAATTCTTAGGCTATCACTGTTATCACCGTGATAACTTGATACTGGCATTGATGATTATGATAAACTTACTGCTGTTGGTGATGAAGGTGATGATAATGTCAGTGATAATGAATGATAATGGTAGTTACAGTATGATGATGACTTTGATGATGATGATGATATTGATGATGATTATCATGACGACAATGAATATGAAAATGATGATGGTGTTGGAATGTTACAGGTCAACCGTGATCTGTTAAACCTGATGATGGTAATGTTGATAAGATGTCTCAATGGTGCTTGTAATTTTTGCCATGGAGATGATAATGGTGATTGTTATTTTGTTTATATTGATGTTACTTCAGTTAATGATTATGATGATACTAGTGTTGCTGATTCTGGAAAAATAAAATGACAATTCTGGTGCAGAGAAGGTGACAGCGGTAGATTTTATGGCAATGTTAAGAATGGTGACGGTTGTGGTGGTAACAAGATTGTAATGCTGATTGTGTTAAGAATTACAGTGGGAGTAATTACAGCATAGATCATAGATTTGGTGGTAGTAGTGATGGTCCTTATAATGATGGTGAATATCCTGACCATGATGACGATGATGATGATTGTGGTAACTGTAGTGAGAGTGTTAATTTTACCAGTGGTGGTAGTAGTGGTAGTTGCCTTGATAATGATGATAATAGTGGTAGTTATAGTGTGGGTGTTAGTTTTATCAGTGATGATGACAGCTGTGGTAGTTGTAGTGTGGTTAATTTTACAATTGATGAAGGTTGAAGGGGGTCGTGATGATAATAATTGTTTCTACTTTTTAGCCCAAGGCCAGCAATTACCCAGTGCATTACTGGTACTTTATTTTATCGACCCCGTAAGGATGAAAGGCAAAGTTAACCTCGGCGGGATTCGAACTCAGAATGGCAAAGGCCGTAACTCTGTGCATCAAAGCATAGCATCCAACCCTCTACCGATACTGCCAGATGATGCCAGCTTTAGAGTGAGTGATCATTTTATCACCAGTGATGATGGCAGTCTTTAAAATCATGACGATGATAATAATAGTGTAGATGACTAGTGATAATGACAATTGTGACAAAGACAGCTATGGTAGCTTTAATATGGGTGTTTATACCAGAGACAATGGCAGTGGGTTGGGCTTTAATATGGTAATGACAGTAGTGATAGCTCTCAGATGGGTGTTAGTTTTTGCCAGTAGTGCTCTTTAAGTATGAGTATGATAATTGTTTCTACTTTAGGCACAAGGCCAGCAAATACCCAGTGCATTACTGGTTCTTTATTTTATCGACCCCGTAAGGATGAAAGGCAAAGTCAACCTCGGCGGGATTTGAACTCAGATCGTAAAGGGACGTAACTATGCTGGAAAGCATGGCGTCCGACCCTCTACAGATACTGCCAATCCACCGCCCTTATAATTGTTTCTACTTTTGGCACAAGGCCAGCAATTACCCAGTGCATTACTGGTACTTTATTTTATCGACCCCATAAGGATGAAAGGCAAAGTTAACCTCGGCGGGATTTGAACTCAGAATGTCAAGGGCCGTAACTCTATGCGTCAAAGCATGGCGTCCGACCCTCTACCGGTACTGCCAATCCACCGCCCTATATATGGTGAATGGATTGAATGTGAGTTTTGTGGGAAGTATTATATATACATCAAAGATATTCAGTTTGAAATCAAATAGAACAAGGGACCCGGAGTCGGCGGAATGTTCGATGTTGAACTTGATGTTATTGTCAGCATTGTTGAAAGGTTTGAAAATCTTGTTGGCATTCTTCTTGGTGGATGTGAGGATGAGTATATCATCCATATATCAAGTGAAGAAAGCGCAGGTGTTGCAGGAGCTGATTACTCGGCATTCCAGCCTGTTCATATATGAACTGGCCAGTAAACCCGAGAGGCTGGATCCCAAAGATTTAAATAGTAAATTTACCAACTTGGTTTGGGATTTCAGAGGGTCGCTGACAAAAAGAATATGCACAGATATTCTCAAGTAGGTGCCCACGACCAGCCAAAGGGATGATTCAACTGACCTTTCTCTACACAAACAAGGTAAACAATCCTTTCTCACCTATCCTCAATCAACGTGACATTACTCTGAATAGGCAGCATAAATGCATGGGACCTGTTGTCATCATGGAAGCAGGGTCACCTGCTCAACGACCTCAGATCAATGAATGTCGATGTGGTGGCCATCGGAGAGACCGGATTTTCCGAGGCACATGCCTTTGCATCCATCTTTGGTGGTTACAATGTGTACGCATCTCTAAGCCGGCCAGGATCAGGAGGTGGACTGGTTAATTTGCTAGGGATCCGGTATGGTCCAGAACTCCAGATGGACAAAAACTGGGATGGTCCGAGAAATGGGCCGAGAGGAAGCTATCCCTGAAAGGTCGAGCAGAGGTGGCGTATGCATACATTGTGTCCATCATCTACTACCGCCTGACTGTCGTACCTTGACCTAAGCCTTGCCTGACTGCACTGGAGTATTTGCTCTTTTTGTGGAAGTGATGCACTCCGATGGTCAGGCAGTCCATCTGCTGTCAACACCTGCTATATGGAAGGCTAGGCATGCCATGGCTGATAATGCACAGACATGCACTCAGGCTATGGCATCTCCACCTCTTCCTCGACAGTGAACAGATGTGGTCGCCATTTGCTAAACATGTTTTCTACCAGCTCGTCTCCTTGATGGAGCTGCAGTCCTGGGTCAAGCGAAGACTGAGAGCGAACGCTTGGAAATTGGAATGTCTTTAGGCACTCACAGTCCTCGACCAATCGGGCGAGACAATCGGTGGGAACTCCATCTTGGCATTCTATAGAGGGTTAGTAGAAGGAAAGAGCAACAACATACTTGGGGAGACACTGGGCATCGATGAAAATCAACTAGCGAATCTCTTCGGGAGAAGTTTTGGGCTGAGGCCCATGGACAGCTTCAAGAAACCCCTGGCCTGACAGTGCTACTGAGGATCTTTGCCAGTTCAGGATAAATTCTACAGACATGGAAGTGCCGTCAGCTGGGCCTGTCTGAGATGCATGCAGGGCAACAAAACTGTCCTGCATGCACTCGTCCACTGTCCAAGCATTGCTGACTTGTGGTCTTATGTCAAACACCTGCTGTCATTGTAGGACAGATTTGGCTATCAGCTAAGTCCATTGTGTGGATTGCCCCACTGCCTTCCTTTAACCAGGAAGGGCAGGCAGTTTTTATCTGCCTGGTGGCTATGGCGAAAGAGGTCGTGGGTGAATGCATTTGAAAGGGCTGAAGGTGAGCACTTACCTCATCGGTGATGCCCTGATTAACTTTTTCAAATTTCATTTGAAAAGGAAAATAAGGGTGGAGAGGGAAGTGAACCCTTCCCAGCAATTTGTTGAAAGATTGGTGAGAGAGGCATGCATGGCCTGAGTGAGTTGGCCTGCTCTGAGTATGTGTCTGTAGATTGGAGTTGGAAAACTGGGAGAGGGCACTTTCCCTTCACTGTGGCTTTTTTAATGGGCTTTCTCCACGAGTGGGCCTCGGAAGTCTCCCTCCTATTGGGGAATTTTCCTTTGTTTCATTTTTTTCTTATTTCCTTTGTTATTGTTTTTTGTTTACATGCAGAAATGCTCATTTGTACTGTCCTGTACCGTCCTTAATGCTATACTTTATGTCAACCCTTGTGGTTAATAAAGAAAGCATTATTATTATTATTATTATTATTATTATTATTGTTCTTTGAGTCTCAGTCATTGATGTTATTTAACTGGAAAGTTTTTTGAACTGAATAACAAGCCACTACCTGCAGCCTCAGACATTCAGGACGTATCGGAGGGTTCTTGCTGTTCCCAGCAAGCATACCTTTTGAAGTGTTCCAAAAAGAGGGGCTGGACTAATCTTCTTTAACCATCCTTGGAAACTCTTTGACATAATACCTACTGCACCTATGACAATCGGGACGACCTTGATTTCATGGCAGTTCCAAATCCTTTTTAACACCCACTTTAAATCCTGGTATCAATTAATTTTTTCCCCTCTCCTTTTCTTGCACTCTCGTGTCAAATAAGCAGGCTACATCTACAATCAGGCACAATCTTTTTTCCTTGTCCAAAACCACCAGGTCAAGCCTATTATTATCATTATCATTATTATTATTGTTATAAAAAAGGTGGTGGATTGGCAGTATCAGTAGAGGGTTGGATGCCATGCTTTGCAGCATAGAGTTACGGCCCTTTATGATATGAGATCAAATCCTGCCTAGGTTAACTTTGCCTTTCATCCTTACGGGGTCGATAAAATAAAGTACCAGTCATGTACTGGGGTCGATTTAATCGACTTTCTCCTCCCCCAAAATTGCTGGCCATGTGCCTATATAAGAAACCATTATTATTGATACTATATTTCTCACTTGCCACCATTGCTTTTAGAACTCAAATCTCATGTTCATAGTTTTGCATTCACCTACTTCAGTTTGCATCATTTATGCATCTATCCATGTAGCATATGCACTGAATTATAGTGCAGTAATAAGCATTTCTGCACTCAGCACACGTCTGCAGAGATAGCGATAAGAGAGGAGAAGATGGTGGTTGTGGTGCTGGTAATGAAATTGCGATATTATAACTAAAGATAATGTTTTTTTGTGTTGCATTTCCCTTTATGTTATTTGCCAGCTCTGCCGTCCTTCAAATAAAAAAAAAAAACTGTTGGTATTGTTATGTTGTTGTAGATGTATTTGTTGTTGTAGTTGTAATTGTTGTATTTGTTGTGGTTGATGTGGTAGTTGTTATTGTTGTGGTGGTAGTAATAGTTGTAGTAACTACAGTAGCTTTTGTTGTGGTAGTTGTAGTTCTTGTTGGTGATGTTTCATGAGTGTAAATGAAGGCATTTTGTGTGATTATTGTCACTGTTGTTGTTTTTAGTAGTAGTGGTGGTAATAATAAAAATAACAATAAAATAAAGATGTTGTTATTCCGATTATTATCGTTGCATCTTACTGCAGTCTCTACATTATGAGCATGAGAGAGTCACTTAACCTTGCTTTACATGACTTGCATAAAATAAATAAAAATTATTATTATTATTAAGGTTGCTGGATAGGGAAAGATGTTTAAAATGTTGGACAAAATACCTTCCAGTATTTGGTTACAGCCCTTTGCATTCTAAGTTCAGATCTCACCAAGGTCAACTTTGACTTTCACCCATACAGGGGTCAATAAAATAAAGTACTAACCACATTCTGGGGCCAATGTAACTGACTTTCCTCTCTCCCACAAATATCTGGCCTTGTGCCGATATTATTAGAAACAATTCCTCCCCTTATTAGGCTAATTTCTATTGTTCTAATTCTCTTCATTGTTATTTGTTTGTTAATTTCTTTCTACTAGACTTTTGTGTAAACCCCACTGTCCCTGTCTATTGTATTGTCCTCATTATATTAGCCCTTGTGGCAAATAAAACGAAATAATAATGATAATACTAATAATAATATGTATTATTATTATTTGAGCCCTGTGTGGTTAATAAAGAAATCATTATTATTATTTGTACTGTTATTGTATAATGTGATAGTATGCTTGACAAATTTTCTTAAAAGAGTTTAGGTAATAAGTTCAAATTACATTAGGCTCACCTTTGTCTTTCAGGATTTCTTAGGTTGATGTGCATGAACACACACACACACACACACACACAGACACACACACACACAGACACACACACACACACACATATATATATATATATACCAGTTAATAACAGGTATTAACCACTTTTGTTATCATATTTCTAAGGAAAAATGCTGCCTATAATTTTCAAATCACTTTGAATACACCATATTTCCTGGTGCCGAAGATGCTTAGTCCTCAAGCAAGCACCCTAATTTTGACAAGCAAAAATTTGAGAAAAAATAATAAACAACCTTTGGCCTCCAGGACACATGGTAGATTTTTTAGCCTTATTTTATGAAAAAGGTAGCGTCTTCGATGCCAGGAAATGCAGTAATCTAGAATTCGGAGGGATTTGATATTATAACTAACTTTCTCATTAACAAGCTTGTGTTCAGAACATGACTTAAAAGATTTCACATAAAACTATGATGGATGGTTATAAGATAAATGCTAACACATTAAAATAAACAGCTTAGTATCATAGTAGAGTAGTTTGTCCAGGTGGTTTACTATTAAAACTGTTACTATAAATAACTCTATACTAGAAAACTCGATAAAATTATAGAACACCCCATTGGATTTCAATAGGAAAGAAATATTTTTCCTCATTTTATAAAATAAAAATATGAATAATATATGTTATTCTCTCAAGACATCGTCCATTGCTTGAAAATATAGTCCCATTTTTTTCTTCCAAACACATTCGTAGCATTACTATTTTGAATTCTTCTTCATGGTATTCAACACTTAAGCCTTCATCACAGTTGAGACCTCAAGCGTACTTGGACTCAGTACAGCTGAGCTCCTTCGCAAGATTGGATTGTCAGTAGCCCGTCTGAGGAAGTGGAGTGGCAGTTGCAGTGGGTGTTGCTAGCCATTGTCCATAGAAATGGTTTTTCGGTCTTGTCCAGAGGGCGCAGCCCCAACACCACCATGCCCTAGGCCTGGAACCCTTGCTTTACTTTTCCTTTTCTCTTTTTAAATATTTGTAGTGTTTGTAGTCTCATTTGAAGTAATGTTTGGGAAAACTTGGGTTTCTATAACAGACTGCAAGCTAACAGTCAGTAGCAATTCAGCACCAATGGAACAGTACAGTCTGGCCACTCAAGTAGAAAGGTAATGTGGCAATTTCTGTCAATCACCTTTCCCCTCCCTCTCTCAATCACTTTGTTCCCTCCCCATCACTCTATTTCTGCTATGTATATAAATAAACAAAATAAAGTAGTAAAGTAAAAAAAAAAAAAAGTAATTAAGTACTTACAAATAACGTCTAACCACTACAAACCCAGTAAAAAGTCTTTCAGTTTGCAGCTAAGTGCTCATTCATGGTATTTCAGGTGGAAATGCTTTTGCTGTCTTCTCTATGGGGCACAGCCCCAACACTTCCATGCCCCAGACCTAAAGCACATCACCCTCCCCCCTCCCCTCCCATTATTCTGTGATCCAAAAACCCTTCTCTTCATTTTCCGTTTTTAAATATCTGTATTTGAAATAGATTTGTTTTGTATTTTTTGTTATTTTTATTATTAATAAATTATTTATTCTGTATTTTATTTATCTCACCTTATCTTATGTTATTCTAATTCTCCCTTTATACTCCCCCACCAACTACACACACCTCTATCTAACCAGAATTCTCGCCTTAATGGGCAATAAAAATATATACCACTTTTTAAAACAAATTTTATGTAATTTTATTTTCTTTCAGTTTATTAATTCACTTCTACTTTTCTTAACTTCATCTCCTTTTCGTGCTAACCTATGAAACTACAAACTTACTATAAACAGAAAAACACACAAATACTCGCACTGTTGTGTAAACATATTTCTATAGTAGATATAGAAACATTCAGTAATTTATACTTCTTCAAGGAAGATATTTCAATATATTCTTTATATTGTAATAAACTATTTTGATTTGTCAAAATCAAATAATTTCCCCAGCTGAAATAACAATTTATCATATCATGTCACTTCTGGATTTAATTTGTGTCTCTTCACTTGAGTTCTTCCTGCTAAATTTCTATTAAATATATACTTTAACTATTCATTGAAGGCACTTGGTCTAGTGGTTAGGTTGTTGGACACACAATCATGGGATCATGAGCTTGATTCCCTGGCCCGGTAGTATGTTGTTTTCTTGAGCTAATTAATGTATTTCTGATTTCTGGCTGCTTCTTCTGCTAGAAGTTACAACCAGTATCAACAATGGAAACATTGCTTCATTGGATCTTTTCATTGTTTTTAAAGAAGCAAACAACAAATTAAATTTTTTTTCATGATTAATATACACTGAAGCTTGGATATATAAAGCTTGCATGGAGCCTCTGACTGAATTTTATTATTTATTGAAGCAAAAGGACAGTGGATTGTCAGTATCGGTAGAGCATCAGACAAAATGCTTTGTGGCCTTATTACTGCACTTTACGTTCTGATTTCAAATCCCACCAAGGTTAGCTTTGCCTTTCATCCTTATGGAGTTGATAAAATAAACTAACAGTACTGAACAGAGGGCGATTTAATCGACTTTTCTCTCCCTCCAAAATATTTACTGACTTTGTGCCTAAACCAGAAATCATTATTCTGAGTTCAAATCTTGTCAAGGTTAGCTTTTCCTTCCACCCTTACAAGGTCGATAAAATAGAGCACCAGTGATGCACTGGGGTCAATTTAATTGACTTTCCTCTGACCTCAATGGCCTAAATCAGAAACCACTATTTATGGTTGCAAAATAGATTAATTTGGGGAACTTTAACTATTGTACATCCCTAGCTACAGCCGAGTCAGTTGTCCCCTTAAGATACCAATGCCCTGGGGCAGCAAATAGTAATTGTCATTAATTATATATCTAATTTCAGTTTACCGTATTCCCAATTATATGAATTTCAAAAGAAAGCTCTTGAAGTGATTACTTTGATTAGAGGCTGGTATGTATTTTGTTTCTTGATCCAGATTATTACAAAATAATGATTTCTAATCCTTTTAATTACATAACGATACAACTAATTATATATAATATTATGCATTATAATTAATATTGTCAATGCTAGTTTATGTATTTACCTTGAGAGCTTAAGAGCTAATTCAGCTCTGCACATGCAATTACATAATGTACACATAATCTAAATAATAGATATGTGATTTATTTGCTACAGGAAAACAAACTTTCTATCAAATGTTGTCATTGTCAGCCATTCTTTCGCTCCTTCTCACATCTCTAGCTATGGCAACAGAGGTGGGGATCACTGTACATATCATTGAATGAATAATCTATAAAATTACCAGATTTATCTGCCAACTATGTTTTTCTTTGATGTTGCAGATGAGGTATTCATCAGAACTGAAATACTGATGTGATTTTGTCATCGTTTGGAGTTCCCCTGACTGAAATATCAGATGATGAATATGTATTTGTTGGCTGTTTTAGTGCCTTAGCCTTGTTATCACCTGCAGTAATGCCATACATTGGGTTGCTTTAAAATTGTGTAGAGGGATACATTAGCAATACCAGCCACAGTGTGTAAATGAGTGTGTACATCTCACTTAGTTTACCCTTTTGCTAATCATGAAATTGTATAATTTAATTGGTATAAAATACTGACTATTTGTGAAAATATAAAAAGCCAACTATTTCTAAGTTGAAACCAAACCCCGCTGATTAAAGTGATTCTAATATCACAGATTACCAAGAAGATTAGATTATATGTGAAGGTGTCTCAATAAATGATAAGACACTGTTTATGAATAAAGAATGTTGTATTATGTGAACTTGGTTCTTATTATTTATTTAGTTACATAACAGGACACAGTAGAAGATTGATTTTTAGTAAATCATGTACAGTTTTTGAATATTCTCCTATTAATCCTATGATAAAACTGCAGAAGGATTTAATAATTGGGAAATCTGAAGACTGATTTAAACCTTTTGATACCAATACCAAATCACCCAATACTACCCCTCACTTTATAACACTAAACTACCCATTTTATAAGGTTCCTATTTAAACTAACCTCTTAACTTGAATTTAGAACAGTTTAAGTTATGTTACAAATACAATATTAATAATGAAGCATTTACTAATATTAGTTAATCCATCCAAATGCTTTATTAATTAATTCAAATCTATAGTGAGATATTTGAACAAAATGCAATTGCTCTATTTCGTCTAGTCATGGACTGTGACAACCTTTTCATCCCCTCTCAGCATGAAAAGCAGATGTAAAATGATAAAGTTGTGTGAATTTCATTAGAAATATAGTCACAAATAGGTTAAAGAGCATAGAAATAGTCACCTACACAAGCAAACAACATTCCAGTATAGAACCAAAAATACATCAAATGATCATTGAGAAGTGAAATGACTTTTATAATTAAGATTTGTTGCATGGAACCATTTAACAACAGCATTACTTCTGCAAGGCATTGCAATTTGTGGAAATGACAACACATGTGTCAGTTTCATTAGAAGGTACATGGCTTAGTGTTTGTTATCATGAAGTCAATTACTGAATTAGGGGGCACACTGTCTTTAAGCAAGATTCTGGAAAAAATACTCAGCCATGTCTGTGTCTATTATCTTTTTATAAAACAATTTCATCTGTGTGGTGTTCCATAACATGAGTATTCAGTTTAGGGTTTTATACGATTAAATAGTTATAAGCAGAATATCTTTCTTCCTAGCATGATGCCAATTTATAAACCACTAGCAATCCCAGAAGATCTGTTAATTTCAGTTGTTTCCAGCAGCTAGAATTAAAGACTGTTATATTAAACCATTCGGTCATTTCACTTCTATTCTTCTAATAATAGAAATTACTATAATAATATCACAAAAAATCAATGGTTTTAACAAAGATATACATACGGGTGACTATGTTATTTTGATAATTAGAAAACATAGAAAACTCATTAGAAATGCAATAAATATGATGAATATTGGTTCCAAAATTGTTAATTCTGGTTCATTACCATTTATTGTGTCATCGTCAATGAAATAGTTTGGTGTCAGTGTGCACATTTTTGTTAGAAACATTTCTGTTTTGTTATTTTTATTGTCTTACATTTGTTTGTGACTATCTTTCTATTTGCTTTACTTTTATTTCTTTTTACAAATTTCAATTCTATTAAGTTGTTACTTTTGTATTTATTTTTCTTACTGATTATTTTATCAACCTCATTATCATTATTATTATTATTATTATTATTATTAACAATAATGATTTCAATATAATAACCATCATCATCGTCAGCAACAGTTTTGATATCATTATCAGCAGCATCATTATCAGCAGCATCATCATTATCAGCATCATTACGATTATTTTCTTTCTAGTGTGTGCATGGATGTTTTTCAGTGTGGTTGGTTTAATTTTGGTTTATGCTTTTGTCTTGAATTTCCCAAAACATTGTATTCAATTTAAGCTATGGCCTTTACTAATTATTCGTTCAACAACAAAAGCTGTTAAATTATAAATTATTCAAACTCAATATAAATTGAATACCATATTGTAATTCTTTGTTATTACGTTTCACTATGTTATATAGAAACATTGGTATATGACAGAGTGGAGAAGATTCTGAACTAACAGTAGTTCATGTTTTGGGGAATTTGATTCCAATTGAAGAAATTTATCATATCTTGAGGCAAGTCTTGAAGATATATGGCCTAGTGGTTAGCTTGTTGGGCTTATGATTGTAAGGTTGTGGTTTCCATTAATGAACTGGTTGGGATTTTGTGTCAAATTAGAAACCAGTATGTTGGACTTCAAAGAAAACACATCAATGTTTTTAATGGTAAATCCATGAACCTTTTGTCAGTAGGGATATTGACGAAGTTTACCTGCTGTGGTAAGAGTGATTCATAATCACTAGATCGATCTGTTTCCAGTTCTGTCTTTTTTCTACAATCAAGTTCCATGTGTCAATTGAGATCTAGTGTTCTTTGATGGTTCCTCTTCATCTTCCAAGCATGTCTTTTGTGCAGGATGTAATATTGTTCTGAAACAATGTCCACTGCTCCTCCTTATGATCTTTCATCCATTGTAGAGCTTAGAATTTGGTCCTTGCCATTTTATAGAACTAGGTTGTGATATCATGGTATTTATGTTTCTCCATGCATACACTCTCTTTGTCATTACCACTTTTCTTAGTATTAAAAGACACAAGATATCCACTTGAACTGCTTATCAATTATCAAAAGACAAAAGTATTATACAAATGTGCAAACCAACCCCAATACATCAACCTTAGTAGACAAAATATTGAATTCATTGAATCTTTTATACACTTAAGCAATAATATGTTCAAGAATGGAAAATCAGACGTTTATGACATGACTAGATTTGATAAGCCAATGGCAGACTTTCAATGACTAAGACCAATATGGTCATGCTCTTTCATTCCTATGGCTCTGTATATGAGTGTACAATGGAGCTGAACAGACAATATTTGCAATATGGTGAATGTTTTTCATCGTTGGCACCTTAGAAATATTCTAAGGATCACCTAGTATGACTACATTGCAAATGATGAAATAATAAGAGCTGCTTTAAATACACTACCATAGATCATGACAGTGAAACAAAAGTTGTATTTACTGTTAGAGAGACCAGCAAGGATGGAGATACAATGGACAGTGGAAAGAAAAACCAAAGATAACACATTATTCTACGTACATAACTGTATGCACCCCCATCCTCTATACTCTATTCTGACATACTACTTTATCCCTTCATTATCATATTTCTAATGAATGACAGGTTATTTTCAATTCATTTTAAAAATAACGAAGAATTTGGAGGGATTTTCTTTCACATTATCAAATTATTGGAACGTAATTTAACAAAAGGATTTTACACAAAATTATGTGTGTGTGTGTGTTGGGGTGAGGGGTTAGATGAATATAAACATCTTAAAATAAACAGCTTTGCATCCCAGAAGCATGGGTGGTTCTAGGCAGTTTTGCATTAAAAGAGTTAACTGTAATTCTTTTGTTATTGATGAGGAATGTACATACACTTTCCTGTCCAAATTATTGACCTTTCTTTTTTATTCACCTTCATAATTTCTCATCCTCTAACACAAACGCTACTCTTGCTTGAGCATCTGTCTCCCCACCAAAACCCATCCCAAAATTTCAGTTCAGTTTATTTAGCATTTCATTTCCTCACACCCAACGAAGGTTTAGAGTGAAGAAATATATTCTACACTCATATGGAATTCATATTAACTGATGTTTGCCAATACAAACAATCACATGATTTCTTGGATTTCCGAGTTTATCCTAGTATTGTATTTTTAGAGCCTCATAATGAAGAGATATTCCATTGTTGTTACCTGATTTCTTTATTATACAGAATCTGCAGTTAAAACTTTTATAATTAGGAGACATGCTCTTAAAAATTTGCTAGTTAAGAGAACAGGTTGTTAAAATTTGGGCAACTTACACAAATATGTATGGTGTTATATATATATATATATATAATTTGAACAATACACAAAAGATATGATTGTGAGTGCATATGGATGAATCTGTGTATCGATATGCATACTTATGTTTCATGTTACAAATTGTATTAGATTAAATAATATACATGATTAAAATATATTTTTTTTTGGGGGGGGGGGGGGGGATTTGAAACAATAAAATTAAATATATTTTTCAATTATCTAGGTACACAATTTACATATATTTTTCTTATCTAATTCCCCAATAAATGAAAAAAATCAACCCATATGCAAGCATGTAAATTTTTATTGAACAATATAATTTATAAAGCTAAAATATGGAGGAACAATCAGAACATCCACTAGTGTGGTGGTGATGGAGGCATATGAGGGAAAGGGAGGGGGGGGGCACTTTAACGCTGCTTTTTCTGATTAGATAATTGTTTAGCTGAACTTACAGTATGTCATTCTGTTACACTCACATATGTTTATGCTATGAACATAGAAAGTCAATGGATTGCATGATCTTCATATCTCTGCAAAAACTCTTTAGAATCAATGGTGGTCACTTGCTGAAGCTTACCTCTGTTAGTGCAAATATTTCTAGGTATTTTCTAGTGATTTATCAACATCATCATCATCATCATCATCATCATCATCATATTACATCCAGTTTCTAAGCTGGCATGGGTGGGACAAGATTATCACGATCTGTGATTAGACAGGTCTGAGGACCTTGCCATAGTCTTACATTCCATTTTATTATGGGTTCTCTGAATGTATGTCTTTCCTATTACCAACACTTTTACGGAGTATATCAAGGAAGTAACACTACCACATACAGAATGTAATTGGTGCATACTATCATCGAACCAGCACTACCAGTTACAAAATGAATTAGGTACATGTTATTGTGGCACCAGTACTTCTGACGAAGGAATGATGTTTGTAACCTTGAGACTCGTTTTCTGCTCTATTAAGCATAAACTAACATATATCTTCAATGTGCTATATCGTTACTCGGTGTTGTTTTTCTTCATTGAAATTTCACACACACACATATATATATAAATGTATGTGAGGGTGTCTTAATTTATTAACTAATTATCTTAATTAATATTTTTTTTTGCCAGAAACAAACTGATGTATAAGCACGAATTCGTAGGTGAAATTATATTTTTCTATTAAAATGTATTTTTTTGCTTGCAATGCTTACTTTTAACATACTGTAAACATTTCCATCTAAATGTAATTCTGGAAAAATGAAGCTCTTCAAATTATAGCTCTTAGCATATATACTATTTGAGCTATTTAAGGTGTAATATGACTGAAAATTTTTATTTTATTCTATTCTTATATATATATATATATATATACAATAAAGTATGTCCATAGAATAAAATATATACACCATCTCCTCTCCCAATCAGCATAATCAACCACACAAAAAAAACAATTAAACAAGGCTATAAGATTAAAAGGCACCTATGAAGAAATAATAGATAAATAAACGACAGCTATCTATCCGTGATCAACAGCTATCGAATATTTACCCACCATTTCTAATAGCACGTGGAAATCGATTGAATATATCGTCAACCATAAAAAGCATGTGAAGGCCGGATTCCAATAACTTCTTCCATTGTTGCATAATACGTATTTGTGTGGACAATTAATTACATCACCAGACGCAATAAATTGGCTACTTCATCAGTTGTTATGAACATAATAGATATAGTTAAACAATCTTTACTGAGGCACAACAAAATTAAGAACAAAAACAAATAATTCCCTCTGTTTTCTTTCTTTCAGTCATTTATCTATTATATATAAACAGCCAATAAAGGGGAAATAAATAATTTTCTATATAGATAATAAACACAGCCACAATGATACGGTCCGAACGTGGAAGAGCCGAACTCCCACTGTTATCGCCTACATTACTCTCGCCCTCCTCATCTCTCTGTATGGTGAGCAAATGGTGTCCCACATGCTGGCCTCCCCACAACCCCATCGGACAGACTGGAGAAGGCGTTTCTCGGGAGGATGCTAACTGAGATCCATTTATTTGTTTCTGGTTTTGTTCCATTCTCTGCTTACCTTCAAAATTGTTTATCTCGGTTTGTGAGCCTTCATCACCAGGTATGTATTTCATTTTATCTCATTAATATGTATTCTTGAATATCCCCAAGTAATATTAAACAAGATTTTCACAGTGTTTTGCACTGTTAGATAAGAAGAATTGTTATTTATATTCAAAACTGTGAATTGGCTGCAGATGATGCGAAGATCCTTATTTTCGTTTTATTTCTATATGATTTTTTTCGATTGCTACACTATCTTGGTGTTATTTCCTTAATAGAAACACACACACACACACACACACACACACACACACACACACACACACACACACACACACACACATATATACATATATATACATATATATACATATATATATATATATATATAGCTTCATCATCATGATCATCATCGTTTTAGTGTCCGCTTCTCCTACTAGCAAATATGTGTTTGTGTCAGTGTGTGTGTTTATATTTATATGTACATGAGGATAAACTAAAACACACATATACATTCATCATAGCAGAAGACATAATAATTATTAGAATTAATAAAACAATTTGAAAATTATCACACGTAAGAGTGAAAGATAAACTCCAATATTTGTTAACTGCTTCTAGACATTTTACGCCTTACTTCTATGTTTATCACTCTCTCCACTAATTAATTATTTGTTTATTTAATCAATCATGATATTTAATTAGTGTACGAGAGGTGAGCTCTGGTTCCTGCAGGTTTTCACTTACAGATAGCGTGTCATATGTAGTGTGCATCAACTTTTCATAAGTCGACACCAATATCCTGCGGACAGAATATAGCAAGCAGCATGAAAACCCAATCACTCATATATATATATATATATATATATATATATATATATATATAAATATATGCAAAAGTTTTATTTAAATTGTTGGTATACAACAAGCAAATATTTTTATAACTAATATAAAGCACTCGACAAATATTTGGAGTAGATATACGATATTAATAAATGGAAACTATATTTATAAAACCATATTTATTTCATAAAGGGGTACGTCAATGTCTATTTATAAAACTGGTATATATTGTATTTTGTCTGATGAAGGCATACCATAATGTAACTTGGTATCCTTGAAATATATATAATGAAATAAATATGGTTTTATAAATATAGTTTCCATTTATTAATATCGTATATATATATATATATGCATCATCATCATTACCCTCACATACGCATATATATATATATATATATATATATATATATATATATATATATTGCTCTGGTTTTTATGGGGAGGCAGGGCTACCAATTGCGCTCCATTGTGGCTACCCAGGCTTGTCTAATCTACTGCAGGTTAATAGACTTCTGTATGTTATCTCTGATTTTTCCTTGCATTTACTTTCAGTGCTGCAATGCTTTTGCATGTACTGGTGGGCAGGTCTTAGTAGTGAGATCCTGTGTTGTCTTCATCGTGAGATTCAGTTTCTTGAGATGATTCGTCATAACTTAACCCCATATCTCTATGGTTTCACTCTACCACGGCTTTTATTTGCTTTAAGTGCTTGCCACAGATATCAAACATTTTCTACTACTTCTAGTGAAACGTATGAACATTTGAGTCAGTATATTTCTTGAGTACTCTGTCTACCTTCTTAGTCAGCTTACCTGTGATTAAGCTATAATACTTGTGCATCCATTGTCCACAATGGCTACACTGTATGGAATTCTTTGTAGATGTGTTGATATTACTACCTAGGATATTTAAATAAATAAATAAATGAATACACACACACACATATATATATATATATATATATATATATATATATATATATATATATATATATATATACTAGCTAAACTACCTGTCCTTTGGACGGTTCAAGTAGCTTTCGATGTAGATCATTAAACTAAATAAAGTAAATTTGAATACATAGAAGAAAAACGTACTTTATGTAAACATGAAAACCTTGGGCACCATTCCAGCGAAATAATTACTATGTGAGCTCGGGGTCATCCGTTATACCATGTAACAACAGAAATCCAGACTAGGTATACATTTTTTTGACAACAGTAAAAGCGCATCATGAAATAGAAAAGTGAAGTGAATAATAGACACTATTATGTACAAAGCATAATATTGTAAAAGTTATGACATCACTTAATGTATGAACATCAAGCTTGAAAAGATAAATTATACAATGTCAAATCTATAACTTAACTTAGTAATCTGTTAGAAATTGCTGGTTGTGAAATATACAAAATGATATTGTTAGTTTCAAGGAAGTGTACCTTTTGTTTCAAGTACAAAGAGTAAATTAAAATCCGAATGAGCCGAATTACTAAAGATAACTCTTGTCTTACTTAAAGATAACTCTTGTCTTACTTAATCACGAAAATTGACACAAATAACCGAAACTTTTTTAATGTCTCCAAAGCCCCCAATATCGATTTTTGAAAGCCTTTATAGATCATGTACAGGTTTTGTGCAAGGAAAAGATCTGTAAAAAATGTTAAAGAAATCGCACGAATGGTTTAGAATATATGAGCCCTCATTAAAAATTGTCCACACACACATACACACACATACAGAAAACTTCGTCTTTATATATATACAGATATATATATATATATACAGATATATATATATATATACATATATATATTGAGAAAAAGAGAGAGAGGTAAATTCCCGACCACGGCGACAAGCGGAAACAGAAAGCGCTTGGCAGTGCAAACGGGATTTTACCAGTCTCTATAGTGATTGCTGCACTGGTATTGTTGTTGTTACCTTTGCATTAACTTCTTGTCCTATGACATATGCACAATAGTGAGAGATGTTGCTACCTAATTGAGATTCTCAACCATACCTAAATATGGAATGATACGCGATTCCCCCCCCCCCCCCCTTTCCACAGCCCCGGAGGTCAGAATGGAGAAGGCGTTTCCTCGGAGGACGGCAAGAGAGAAGCGCTGGAAAAGCCACTCCAACACGCGGGGCTCACACCTGTGGCTGTCCAGCTCAGCGCCTATGGTGGGGAGTAGGGAGGTAGCCCTAGGGCCGAGGACACCATAAGTCTCCACTGCCAGGGGTACAACCGCAAACCTGTCGGAGAACGACCGGTATCTGAGGAGTTTAACCTCCTCAGCCCGACGTGCAGCAGAACTCGGGTTAGTCGCAGACTGCACCAGGGTGCAGCCGCAGAAAGTGTTGGTGCAAGTGGCATCCCAGACGAGGGGTTTCCACCGCGGAAGGGGAAGATGGTCAAGTCATCTGGCCTTTTGCCGTACCCTCCGTCCAGCCCCAGCGGTTCGAGCTGGGAAGGGAAGCCTGCAGCGTCCAAGCCATGCTTTATGACCTCGTTGAGGGCAGCATGGCGTGGAAGGCGGCCGTCACTGTGGCAACAGGAATGCGGGTGGCGGCCGAATGAGTCCACTGTGGAACCGCAGCGATATTGGTGTGGCTCGCAGATCCGGAGGCCGAGCCTCAAGGAAATGCCGATGCGCAGGCTATTGTTGTCTAGTTTTTTAATTAAATTTTGAAAAACATGGGACACAACTTCATATATATTGTTAACGTATATCATAATAAATTCGATGACAGGTAGTAATAACAACAGCGGAGAAGTTATAGTTTGAATGATGGGTGATTTACACATAACTATAGGATGTGGTGTTGTGTTACGGAAGTAAAAATGGGAAAGGGTGAGGTGAATACGATTGGCTTACATTGATGTGGTTGGGAATCGTGGGATTTAGCTTACATATACATATACAATGTGTTGTGTTGCTATGGTATTTAGGTAGGTCCACTAGCATAAGGTTGGGCTTCGGCGTATTTCTTTATTCTTGCTTTTTTTCATTTATATTTATTTATCATTGATTATGATGTAATTGTTGAAGTCATTTATGACTTCTCTCAAGAATATATCCAACTTTACGTCGGTGGGGGATAATTACCTACTTGGTAGTGTTCGATTGTGAAACTCGTTCAAAGGAAGCTCTGTTGCGCCTACGCACTCTTAGCTAATGATCCTCTTACTGTTCTAAGCATTACAGGAATGTTTCTTCCGAAATGGCTCTTAGCTCCTCTGTTGCAGTCTGCATGACGTCCTGTTGTCTCCCAATATAAGAGCTTTCAGAGGAATCATCATTTTTTGGGGCAACCAGAAGTCAGAGGAATCATGATTGGAGAATAGAGATGTTGGCGGATGAATGAAATGTCTTTATTTGCCAAGAAGCGTTGGGTCCCCTACAATCAATAAGCTGGGAAGCATTTTCATGATGTAGCTGCCAGTTTTATAAGGTCCACAGATCCAGCCTATTTCAGCAAACTAAATCACCAATACATTCGAGGACTTACTGAGAGTACTGTTTTGTAAATGTTGTTCTGCCCCATATGTGTGATGCACAACACATTAGAGGTCGGAAAAAAACAGTAAGCATTACTTTGATTTTGTCCCCTTTTCACATGTTTTTTGGGGGGTGGGGGGTGAGGGGTGTGGTGGGGGGGTGACGTTCTTCGATGTTTCCAGAGTAATGACCTAGCTCTGGGTTAAAACGACTCCGTTCTTTCAACAGTGGCAGTGTAGCGCCCTTCTTCCTCACAAAATATATTTTTTCTCCTCAATTTTCTTAATAATGCATATTTTCCAATGAAGGTTTGCAGAAATGTGTTTTCGATTATGTATAATATGATTATGTCAATGAAATTTAAAAGCGCTACGTGAATTTATTCTTCTCAGAATTATAGTTGTAGAAAATACATTGCGTTCCTGCAGAAAATCAATGACATTATCCTAATTGATATTATTATCAACATGAAATTAAAAGGCATCACGATGTAAAATTCCCAGTTTACGTTTAGTCCACTACAAACACAAATTGAACATATTCAGTTAATGAAAGCATTAACGAAGTAGGCCTATACAATTAAATAGTTTTCCCATGTCATCAACATATTTGTACACTACATCACTGCAACATTTCATTAAAAATTATACATTACTACAAAACACACGAAGAAACCAAGTCAGACGTCCTCAGGAGAAGCAATAAACATTGGTTATGCCCTTATCATCATCATTATCACGTAACATCCATTTCTTCCTGTTAGTAAGTGTTGGATAGGTTGTCACCAGCCAAGCCATTATGTAATAGATAATACTGACATCTCATAGGTGTCTAATACTGACATCTCGAGTGCAGCTAAGTCCTCAGCAAACAAACATAATATACAAAACGCTCAAATGTGGGTTTACACACACATACATATATATGTGATTATGAACTAGGGATCTTGGTAAACAATAAATGAAGAAGCACTCAATATTTATAATATAATAATATATTAATACTTTTATTTATTTTCTTAAATTCTAATACAAACATGAACATTGGAAAAACAACCCACCTTTGTATTCTTTCCAATAAGCAGCATCCTGCCATGCAAAACTCTACCAGATTTCAAAATAGTTACTTGTAAATTAAAAGAGAGAATTTAATTGTATTTGAATGCACTAATAGCTGTTGCTAGCAAATCTTTAAGTAGTATGACGCACATTTTGACTCCGATAAGCAAATTATAAACACACAACATACCAGTAATAATGTTCAAAATGATTCCATATAATGGAATAGTAGTAGATTACATACGGTGTAAATGGTGATGTAATACACGTATATAGAGTTGTACAAACCTCCATTCGATCTTTCAATTTCTTCAAGTTAGAAATTGGTTGGAAACTTTAAAAAATATCTTGTATGATTTATTCAATTTTTAGTTTTAAAAATGTGGACAATTTAGTTGTAGTGATTAGTTTAGATCACCGCACTTTAAAATGGTCAGAAAACCTCGATATGTGATAAACATAACATGTAGATAAATTGTAGTGCATATCCAAATAGATGTTTTGCTAGTTTGGGGATACAATATAATTATCGGAGGGGGGCATTCCACCCCCTAGTTCCACCGCCACTGTAAATATATAATTAAAAAAGATTATGCTCTGTGCCTTTTCCTAGGGGGTTAATATATCAAGTTTCATAGCATTTGGTAAGAAACAGGTATTATACCAAATGTATTCATCTATATATATATATATATATATATATATATATATATATATATATATTCATTTAGTATGATTATTGATGAAATGTGTTACTCTAAAGTTTCACCTGCACACTCACAGGCTGACCAGCATCGTCTGAGGAGTACGCAGGTGAGACTCCAGAGTAACAAGGCTTAGCCATAATATGAATATTCAAACTATACTTCGGTATTGTGTTTTCATTCTTACGTCCATCAATAATTCACGTACTTTCATGTCTTCAATAACCCCCACCCACACTCGCCTATTAAATTTTTCTAATCTATCTGCGGTGAAATGTTATTGTAAGTGATTCATATTCATACAACAGCTCGAGAATCTAATAATATTTTACATTAAGAAACATTATATATGACAAAAGAAGAACATTACAAGAAATCCTATATATACCAACGTACACTATCCAATTACTGATATCCCCACCTCCCATTATTGCCGCTCCTCCTAATATTTGAGACCCGAGAGTGCCACAAATCTCTCCTCCAATGTTTATCACACAAAACTCTCTTTTAACTCCCTCTGTGTATTCACTAAAACCAAACTCTACCCCTCTCTATATCTACCACAACACCTACTCTCTTATCCCAGCCGCTATATCTAAGACTAATACACTCTCACACTCTCTATAAATACCTACACTTATCTTTCTCAATACTCCTCTGCATATCTATCACCCTCTCTATATCTACTACACAGCACTCTCCCATTATCCATCACTGTATATCTACAACCATCAAATTTTCCCTCTCTATATATCTACTACACGGAAATCTCTTCCAATCCCCCTCTCTATATCTAATATACAATATACTCTCCCAAAGCCCCTCACTACATCAATTGCCACCAAACTATCCCTCTCTATATATATCTACTATACGGATCTCTCTTCCAACGCCTCTCTATATATCAATTAATGCCAAACTCTCCTCTTCTGTACATCGACTACAAGGTATTCTCTTCAAATTCCTCTCTCTATATCAATAAACATCAATCTCTCCCCCTCTCCAGATCTAATATACAACACACTCTCCCAACCTTCCTCTATATTTCAATTACCACCAAACTCTCCTCCTCTCTATATCTATATCTCCCATCTGCCACTATATAGCATGCACATAAATTGTAGCGCATATACGAATAGATGTGCTTTGGTAGTTTGGGCTGAACAATATGATTATTTAGGAGGGGTGGGCATGCCAAATCCCCCAGTACCACCGCCCCTGACTTTATCACATTTCACTTATCCGGAATAAGTAACCCACCGACTCTTTCACAACGGCAACAACATCCATTATGTCAACCTCATCACATTCAGTTCACCTACTATCTTATCACCAGCATTCCACAATGAACAACCGAAACAATAAACAAAATCCCCACTATAAGCCAGTTATAACCGTGCCATACCAGGTACGTACGTTTCATTAACCCCGCGCACTAACTTGTTCAACCTCTGCTGACGTAAATGAACTCAGCACAGGTTGGATAAGTTTGTCCTCAGGGTTAACAAAATGTATGTACCTGGTAATAATTGGCCTTAATAATTATTGTAATATTAATAATTATATTCAATCTCGCCCTACGGATTTGAGTTGTTCTATACTTTGGATATTTTTACCTACTCCCCAGTCTCGAATATTCATCCCATTCTGCTTAGTATGTTTCCAGATTTTTCCAACCTTTCTGCTCTCATTCCACTCCACCCCCGCTTATTACATTTTGCTCATCTATCACTGGCAACATTTTATTTTAAGTGGTAGCATTCCTGCGACAATTATTTTTCTTTATACATTAAACTTCATTTTACATGACAAATAATGTACATAACTTGACATTCTATACGTTATAAAATAAATAGTATGGGTTGGGTCTCAATATGTAAACTAAAGGACTAATTCTGTTTTATACAAAATGAACGGAGACAACCTAGAAAAATTACCAATTTTCCACTCCCTTTTGTCCCCCCCCCCCTTATTATCCACTTTTTCCCGACCCCACCTTGAATACTATTGTCCACTGTGGTCTCCACACACGAAACAAATTATCATGAAAATTGAAGCTCCTCAAAGGTCAATCACGAAAAATATAGATGGCTTGTCAGGCCTTGACTATTGGTGTCGACTAGAAAAACTCAAACTTTATTCTCTCCAACGTCTCCGTGAGCGCTACATCATCTGTATAAAGGATCAAATATTCCATCATCATTGCCCAAATGATGTTGGCATCACCTTTAAGGTACACTCGAGGCTTGGGCACCGTGCTATCCGTCCACAACAAAAATCCCTCGCATCTCATGACAACAATACGGCACAATTATTTCACCTCAATTGGCCCGCCCTCTTTAACATTGCACCAAAATATATTAAAACAGAAAGAGACCCCATAAATTTCAAGAAGTCCTTCAAGAAATCCCGGATAAACCTCCGCTACTTGCGTGGGCGATGGTGTCCCAATCCCGACTTCGCCAGGTGGTGCTATTAAGTTAGACATGGCCTGGAACAATACTGATCGAAAGCCATCAAAGTTATCAAAGTTAAAGTTGTATATATATATATATATATATATATATATATGTGTGTGTGTGTGTGTGTGTCTGTGTATAAACACACACACATGTATATATATATAGATAGAAAGGAAGAGACAGATAAGAAGAGTGATTTGAAATGACACAAAAACATTGATACATTGAACGGGAAACTAAAATGTTTTGAATGACATAAAATCATGTGGTAGCTGACAAACACAGAAATTGATTTCTTATGTGTGTTACGTACGTAACAGAGAAAGTGAAAAACAAAACAAGAAACAAGTTAAAGGTTATATATACATATATATATATATATATATATACAGTGGTGGACTGGGTCTAAATATATTGGTTGCCAGGAGATGAAGGGGTCCACCTACATATAGAATGCTATCATTTAATTTTTATAATGAATAAATAACATTTTCGAAAAATACATAAGTGGAAACAAAACAGTGCAATCATATTTTTGCGGTAAAGATTTTTGCGGTAAATAAACCTCCAATAAAAGATATGTATTTTACGAAATCCAGATACTTTCAATAATGACCAGAAGTCGACCCTAAATATTACTAATAGCTCTAGGAAAGCAACATCTTTTTAATTTTGATTTTGAAAGTAGGTTTAACATTATCAATTTACATTCCACTTCCGTAGCTGTGACGGTAGCTTAGTTGGAGGAATCATAGACGGTGGTGATCCTGGTCTGAAGTTCGTTCCTGGTCGGGAGCAGGATTCCTGGTAAACCTTTTCAGTTTTTTCCTATTGGTTGTAAAATAAATACTGACCAGGATTGAACCGAAGGTAGGATCTTCACCGTCACTAGGACCAACCGCTAGGCCACAGAGACAACAACAACAACAATCTTATGAAAGTTCATATTTATAAAGCTACTTTCAAACTTTTCAAAACAAAGTGTGGTGTCGTTCATGTCTTTCTTAAAATTATTGCTCCTACTTAAGGTCGACTTCTAAATCCTTTAGGTATTCCATAAACTGAACCTCTTTTTGTTTCACATCTATCTAAATTATATTTTAAATTGTAATGCATGTTTCATTTCTGTTGCACCTCATTTCTCCCCACCTCTTTCTTTCTCTCTGTGATATTTGAATCTACTATGATTTGGGCTTACTTTATTCATATATATATGTTTTGCATGTCAGATTCAAATTTACAATGATAGGCATGATATATATATATATTGTTTGTTTGCTGAAATAATCAAATTAAATTAATTCAACAGTTAAGCACACACAGGAATAATAGGGTTGCTACCAAAGGGCCAGAAGATTGACAAGTCGACCCTAAATATTACTAATAGCCATGAACGACACCACATCTTTTTAAATTTGATTTTGAAAGTAAGTTTATAATTATCAATTTCATTATACTTTTATAGCTGTCTCGGTGGCCTAGTTGGAGGAATCATAGATGGTGGTGAGCCTGATCTGAAGTTCGATCCTGGTCGGGAGAAGGGTTCCCGGTAAACCTTTTCAGTTTTTTCTATTCCTTGTAAAATAAAAAAATTGAAAAAGGTTACATGTACCTCTTCACCAGGACTAAAACGAAAGTCAGGATCTCCACCATTTCTAGTACCTACCGCTAGTCCACTGAGACAACTACGAAAATCTTATGAAAATTCATACTTATGAACCTACTTTCAAAATTTTCAAAACAAAATGCTGTGGTGTCGTTCATATCTTTCTTAATGTTTTTGCTCTTATTTAACGTCGACTTCTAAATCATTTGGGTGTTCCATAAACTACATCCTCGGTTTCTTTCACATTTATCTAGATTGCATTTTAACCTGTAATCCATGTTTCATTTCTGTTCCACCTCATTTCGCGCGCTCTCTCTTTCTCTCTCTCTCTATCTATCTGTGATACTTGAATCTACTATGATTTGAGTTTACCTTATTCCTATATGTATGTGTTTGCATGTTAGTTAGATTCAAACTTTCAAACTTACAATGATCGGCATCACACACACATACATACACACACACACACACACACCCATATATATATATAAAATTTCAGGTTATCAATAATGTAGTGATAATATATCGTTACGTTAGAGATGAACAGCGTACGTGCAGGTTTGCTCAACGAGTATAAATTATATTCCGGAGAAAATGTAGAAAGGATAAATATAAAATGAAAGTGCTTTTTTTTAAAAGGAATTTATTAGGTATTGACATATGTTTCTGTAACAGACGGAATACCTATGTATCGCTGCTTGCGTAATCATATAATGTTAGCAAGTATTCGATAGCAAATGTATAATCAGTTGTCACTTCTTCAGAGATTTTGGATAAATTGGATAAAATCAGAAAAATTGAAGTATTTATATTAGTAATAGAGGAAGAAACAGAGGGGATAGTATATGACAGATGGTAAATTAATTTACTGCTAAACAAGTAAATTAATTTACCATCTGTCATATACTATCCCCTCTGTTTCTTCCTCTATTACTAATATAAATACTTCAATTTTTCTGATTTTATCCAATTTATCCAAAATCTCTGAAGAAGTGACAACTGATTATACATTTGCTATCGAATACTTGCTAACATTATATGATTACGCAAGCAGCGATACATAGGTATTCCGTCTGTTACAGAAACATATGTCAATACCTAATAAATTCCTTTTTAAAAAAAGCACTTTCATTTTATATTCATCCTTTCTATATATATATATATATATATATATATATATATATACATATACAGTGGCGGACTACCTCTAAAAATATAGGTTCCCTGATGAAGGGTGCCCACCTACATATAGAATGAAAAAAATAATATTTTCAAAAAATACATAAGTGGAAATAAAACAGTGCAATCAAATTTTTTGCGGAAAAATATCTTACCTTCCCCAATAAAAAAATATTATGTATTTTGCGAATTCCAGTGACTTTCAATAATGAATTTTGGTCTTTCACACTCACTCAACATATATATATATATATGTGTGTGTGTGCCCGCGCGCATGTGTGTGTGTGTGTGTGTGTGTGTGTGTGTGTGTGTGTGTGTGTGTGTGTGTGTGTGTGTGTGTGTGTGTGTGTAGTATCTCTCTCTCTATATATATAAACACCTGGCACCTCGAGTGCCTTCAGGCGCTCACATCCCTCTACCAAGCGGGAACGGCAATCAGCTGAGATACCACTCCGACATACTATAGGGGATTAGTGGAGGATAAGTGCGACGACGTTCTCGGGGAAAATCTAGGCATCGAGGAAGACGCACTGACCAATCTGTTCGGGAGGACTTTCCGTCTAGGGCCTATGAATAACTTCCAGAGATCTCTGGCCTGGCAGTGCTACCGAGGAGCTCTACCAGTTCGAGACAAAATCTACAGAAACGGACGCCCTGGCAGAGATCCTGCCAAAAGGACTTGTCCAACATGCGAGCAGGACATCCAAACCGTTCTGTATGCAATTGTTCAGTGCCCAGGGGTGACCGACCTGTGGAATTATGTCGAACGGTTACTGTCACGTGTGGGACGCATCCAGTTTTCAGCTGAGTCCATCGTGAGGATCAACCCGCCGCCTTCATTTAAGAATGAAGGCGAGGCAGTTTTCCTCTGCCTGGTGGCTATGGCGAAAGAGGTAATATGGTGGACGAGGTTAAAAGAACTGAGGGCAAACACCTTTCTCTCCGGACAACAACTTATCCCCTTCTTTAAGTACCACTTCAGAAGGAAGATGAGAGTGGACAGAGAGGTACTACACCCCAGTAAATTCGCTGAAAGGTGGGTGAATGTGGCGAAAGTGGCCCGAGTGAATGGGCCTTCTCTGTATATAAACCTGTAGGTTGAGGAAGATAAACAGAGGGAAGACGGGAACACCTACAAAACGTGTTCCTTGTGTTAAGGATTGTTCTATCCACGGGGTGTAAAACAACCTTGGGGATTTCAATTGTTATTTTATTATATATAGTTTATTGTTATTTATTAATGTTAAAGTTATATGATTTTTATGTAATACCCCCGCCGTCACGTCTTGTAATGTCCCACTTTTGTACGCCCTGTGGCAAATAAAGAAATATATATATATATATATATATATACCACCTTCAACACTAATTGATTTGACATACCGCTAGTGAGATGGGAGTTTGCGGTATGGTAATTCGAGAAACAAAATTGATACTGGTTCTCTCCGTCTCTCAATAAATAAATGGATAGAGATAGAAGTGTACTCACCAGATGGTAAGTGATGCAGAACAAAACATATGATTGGGAATTTCGTTTCATTTCGTTCAACACTGCACTGTTGGTAGCCGTGATGGAATTAATACGCAATCTTTGTGTGTCCATATCGCGCCTCCAAAGACAGGTCACAGGCTCATCACCAGTTTTTGCGTCATGAAATGGCGACTGCAATATAATTTTCGAACAGACCCTCTACCTAAGGCTTCAATGCGTCCTTTGTTAATCGACGCGAAGGAAGTTGTGGCTTTTTTTTTTTTTGTTCCTCTCACCATATTGCAGTTGCAATTTCGGTGCTCTTATTCGTGCCAGACACCAATCTGGTACTTTCTAAAATCCGTGAAGACTAGGCTGTTTTTAGAGGCAGCCTTACTTACCTCATCCTTGTTACTGCCTTTGAGTTGTGAGTGATTTCTTGGGAGCTACAAATGTCATCCATTGCTCCATATTCTGTGGTAGTTTACGCCGGCTGGTCCGAGGTTGCTTATTCGTCCGTAATTGCCAGATTATATTGCAACTAGTAATCATATCTCGTGCCAGTATCGCTATCCGCCAACTGCGATCCGTTCTCTAGCAAAACAGCTCTGCCGAAAATTATATCAGATATAGTACGAAATAAACATTTACACTCACTTCCCACTCTCTTCCTCTCTCCTTTCTCTCACGGTAAATTTTAATGTAGTTGTTATTAGAACTTCAGAAGCCTTAGCTGTAAGAATATTTCCTGCAACTCCTCTGTACACAGAAAAAAAAATTAGCATTTCGGAGATATTTGTCTCCTCACATACCTCTTAGGATTCTGTATAAAGTGGAATCTTATTATGGTAAATGTAGAATATAGCTGAAATCGTCAGTCTAGATTTATTATGCCCATTGATGTGGCAATGTACTGAAGTAAATAAATATCTAAGCTAGATCGTATATTAGAATATTTGAAATAGAGTTAATGCAAATATAAATATAGATTATTTTAAGAATTAGAAGACTTCGTTCTGAAAAGAATGAATGCTCGAAAAAAGAAACAAAATATTAAATTTTATTTATATTGCCATGTTAAAATATGAGAAAAAGAGAAAGAAAAACGAAAAGGAGGAGTGCTCAAATACCACACCCTTGACTCGGTGGTATATCTTAGCTGCGACCTGCGAACAAGGAGGGGAAAGCATTTCCGCGGAGAAAAACCAGTGATACCCGCTGCATCAGCCATTCCACTTCATGGTGCTCGTTCCTCCGCTGTGTTACCCTTCTCCTAATTTAGCAGGGCGAAATGGCAAATGTGACCAAAAGAACCAACGGTAAACGACACAAAAAAAGAAACACCAGCGAATGTCTGGTATTGATTGATTTTCCGTTCTTCTGCCTTGAGGCCGGCGAAGCCGAAACCACCAGGTTGATGCCGGATGAAGTGTTGCAATATGTGGAATCTCGTTTTAGAAAACATTTATTCTGTGAATGCGATTACCACCACCGCAGTCGAGGTAAACGGTATACAGTTGTTATGAGACACCAACCGGTTCGAGACTTCTCCTAGCGCCACTCTTCAAAGCGCTGTGTCTAAAATAAGCTCTAATCCAGAAAGTGAGTGGAACCATTCAAACACTCTCCATTACGAATAATTTATAGTATTGTGTCTATGTAAAAATTCTTCCTAAACAAATTTACGATGGGCAGTAGATTGTGGAATCATGAGATGATCGACGTACCAATATGCTCTTTCAGACATTCAATTACATAACTTTACGTTCAGAGTACAAATATTGCTGAACACGGAATTTGTAAGCACGTGGTACAATTTGCAGCCAACGACAAGTATAGAGTGCTCATTGAGTTAATTTGTGTATGTTTTATAATACTTTGTATATATATATATATATATGTGTGTGTGTGTGTAAATATATATGTATATATAAATATACATATATGTATATATATATATACACACACACCCACACACACACACACACACACATATATATGTAGCGAAATCTGTCCACGCCTTTAACCTTGGGTGACACCTAAAGGTCAAAATCTACAATCAAATACAGACCATTACTCTCTCTCACTCACTATGCTCTCAGAACACGGACTCCAACAACAACAGCATTACCTGTTCACTCGCTGTTTTTACAACAACAACAACAGTCAACTACTACAGACTACAACAGACTACAACAGCCCCATGAACCAACAACAAAAATAACATTGTCTACCTTCTCAACTCTTGGTAACTGTTTTATTGTACTTTTTTGATTGAAGTGAAGTAAACCATATATAAACTAAAATCATTTATTCTTATTATTATTGTTATTTCTAATAACCACATATAACATTCTAATTATTATTTATACCCTTCGTTAAACATATATATACGAGTTGTGTTAGAAAAGTTCCAGGACTGATGTCACAAAAGATTTATTTCAAACCCAAACTTCACACTAAGAGTTTTCTCCTTCAAAGTAATCCCCCTGGAGTATGTAACTGTAATCTTAGCTCTCTGCAGCGAAAAGGATGGAAAAGTACATTAGACTCAGGGGGATTACTTTGAAGAAGAACACTCTTAGCGTGAAGTTTGGGTTTGAAATAAATCTTTTGTGACATCAGTCCTGGAACTTTTCTGATCCACCTCGTATATATATATATATATACACAAATATCGGAATTAAAGTATTCCGCAGTTCACAGTAATAATAATATTAGCTCGAAGAAGAACAGAGAATTTTCATCTGAGCTCAAATACAAATAGAGAAGTGAGAAGTGTGTAAAAAATTATTACATATCAGCAAGCTTATAGTTATAAGGTTAGTAATTTAAAACTCTACTTCAGTGATTTGATTCTGACTTAGTTTTTTTCTATTTAATTGCTAATCTGTAGGTATTGTTCTCCATACAGTAACGGTTAAACTCACATGTAATCATTTTTTACACACTTCTCTATTTGTATATATATATATATATACACACTATATGGTATACCCCCTTCGGTCACGAATGACCATGGTTTTGCACCTAGAAAGTTCTGTTCCATGGCAGAAGCCTGAGCAAGGCGTGTTTGTGGAAGATCAGCTGTCACGTACGCATGGCAGCCTCCCATCCCGTGCCACTGATCTTGTGCAAGAGGAAGGTAATGCCCTATATGGCTTGATGCCAGTGACGTCGCATTTTATTTCTACAGCCGAGTGAACTGGAGCAACGTGAAAAGTAAAGTAAAGTGTTTTGCTCAAGAACACAGTGCATCGCCGGTCTGAGATTCGAACTCACAACCTTATGACTGTGAGCTTAACGTTCTAACCTCTAAGCCATATGCCTTCATATACACTGTATACACACACACATATTCACACACACACACACACACACACACACACACACACACACACACACACACACACACACACACACACACACACACACACACACACACACACACACACACACACACACACACACACACATATATATATATATATATATATATATATATATATATATATATATATATATATATATATATAAAAGCGTGTGTGTGTCTGTGTGTGATTATGATGTGATAGAGTGCGTACGTGTATTGTATATGCGTTTCTTAATCTGAATATCAAAGTCGAAATGTGAATATTCGTTGTTTAATCACTCAGAAAATAGTCATTCAGAACAATTCAATCTTAAAAAATAACATCAGATACATGTTTCTATATATAGAATTACACAGAGACATTATTGTTATTATTCTTATCGTGGCAAATAAAGAAATCATTACAATTCACTTCCCTCACTTCTACCACTCTCTCTCTTCACTACTGCTACCACCACCACCACCACCACTACTACTACTACTACTGTGTGGTGTTCGTAGCAGCAGTAGTAGTAGTAATGAAAATGTAACAACATCGAAGTAAGGAAAAAACTAATTACAACGACGTCTCATGGAAATGTATCTTGGTTCACTGATTCCATGGATGTCTTCAGGTTCCAAGGAACGGATTAATTATTATTTCTATTATTCTAATGTTGCATTTCTTGAGTCTTTGTTAGTTTTCACTTACGTGGGTGTCTGTGTGTGAATCTGCGCGTCTGTTTTTTGTGTACATTGTTCAATTCTTCCTTTTCAGGTGATATACCACATCAGCACCACAAATAGCACCAAAACTACCCTACCACCAGCGTCAATTAATACCACTACCTCTGTAATCATCATTACCGTCACCATTATCATCATTGACAGAGTTGTTAGAAAGATGAACAACATTTCTTTTTTCCAACCGTTTACATTTTTAGTTCAAATTCAGCTAAGCTCAATTTTACCATTCAATTTTTCAGTATGGATAAAATAAATTAGCACTCAATTACTGGGCTGAATTCGACTCCATTTTGCCACCAAGTTTCTAAGCTTGTACCTAAATAAAGACCATAAATTTTTAGCAAAATCATAAGTGCGTTGAAGGAAATGTATTGGAGTATTTGGTTACAACATTCTACGTTCTAGATTCAAATCTTGCGGAAAGCAGCTTTGCCTTTCATATTACAGGGTCGATAAAATAAAGTACCAGTAACACACTGGGGTCAATTTAATTGACTTCCCCTCCCCCAAAAATTGTTGGTCGTGTGCCTGAATCAGAAACCCTTATTATTTTTGTTATTGGCAGAATTGTTGGTATTGGACAAAATTATTTTGCTCCATATAGTTACGGCCCTTTACACTGTATTCAAATCTCGCCTGTCGATAAAATAAAGTACCAGTAACGCCGTGATCAATAAAATAAAATACCAGTGACACACTGGGTCGGTATAATCGACTTTCTCTTCCCTTCAAATTACTGACCTTGTGCTAAAAGTAGAAACAATTATTACTAGGCCAGTTGATTGGCAGAATTATTAGAGATCCTGACAAAATTCTATATGGCATTTAATTACAACTCTCTACATTCTGCGTTCAAATCCCACCAAGGTCAACTTTGTTGTCCATCATATTGCGGTTGAAAAAATATAATAACAATTACGTACTGGGCTGATAGAAACCACTTTTCACCGTCCCACAAATTGCTGGCCTTGAAACAATCATTATTATGCTTTGAGGTGAATAGCCATGACCAATACAGCTCTGGGGAAAATTGGATTAACCGTTTCGCTTTTACTTGAAGAATAATAGTTTATTTATCTTATTGTTTTGCCATCTTCGGATGATTTGAGATTCTGCTTCATTTACCTTGTGTTGGAAAAATAATGTATGGACCCGGAAATTGATATACTTTAAATTTTTACACATATTTCTTTAATCTTAATTCAAGATGGCTTCTTCATCTTAAGTAGTGGTGAAATATGTGAGCCCCGAAGTATGATTGCAACATATACAACCTCAAAACTTTCATTAAAGGCGTTTTAAATAATTGTTTCTACTTTTGGCACAATGCCAGCAATTACCTAGTGCATTACTGGTACTGAAGTTTATCGACCCCGTAAGGATGAAAGACAAAGTTAACCTGGGTGGGATTTGAACTTAGAATGGCAAGGGCCGTAACTCTATGTGTCAAAGCATGGCGTCCGACTCTATAGCGATACTGCCAATCCACGTTTTAAATAATTGTTTCTACTTTTGGCACAAGGCCAGCAATTACCCAGTGCATTACTGGTACTTAAGTTTATCGACCCCGTAAGGATGAAAGGCAAAGTTAACCTCGGTGGGATTTGAACTCAGAATGGCAAGGGCCGTAACCCTACGCGTCACAGCATGGCGTCCGACCCTTTACCGATACTGCCACGTCGAGTTAGAAAGAAAAAAAAACGAACAAACGTTTTAAAGTTATTTTCTCTACTATAAAGCAGGGAGTTAGTCTTGCGGCAAAGAGGGGTAATGCCTGGCACCCCCCCCCCCCCTTTTACATTCCTATGGTGCATCCTTAGATTGTTTATCATAAAGTTTATAACAAATGTTTTGAAATACGTTCTTTGAAGTCTTGACTTTACTAACTATTCTTAAAACTAGAAGAAAGAACTAACATATATTTATAAAACAAACAACAATGTTAACCATTGCAGGTGGTGAGAAAATCCCCAAGCGAATTTGTATACCCACCCAGCTTCAATGCCTTGCGGATTCCATGACAGACTTTATATTCATCATTGAGGCAATGTTTTATAGCCAGATGTCCTCCCTTTCCTAGCTGTAATTCTTTTGCATAAAAGAGAAAATGTATTTTATAAAATGAAATACATTTGAACAGATAAAGAAAACATTTACGACAAATGAAATGAAATAATGTTACTAGTAGCATTAGTTTTTATATCTATTTAAGGTATAGGGAGAACAAATTTGGGAGAAGAGCAAAGTTGATTTAAAGACTGCGTATCTGTCAACTCACCCCGACCGACGAGGAGATCTCTCCATTTTGTCTCATTTCTCCCCGTCTCCCTGTTTTAGTGAAATGGGTATAGTTTTTCTTATGTAAAATCTCCCAATTTTGCCTTATTTCTCCCCAATTTGGGGCAGTTTTATCCATGGTACTACCCGTTTGGGTTTTAAGAGGTTGGTATGTCTGAGAGTGACACTTATTTTATCGTCCCCGGAAAGATGAAAGACAAAGTTTATCTCGGCGGGAATTGAACTCAATGTAAAGAGCCAAAACAAATATGACGTTTTATCAAAGGTTTTACCAATTCTGACAATTCACCAGCATTCTAATAACATCATTATTAAGGCAAGGAACTGCAGTTTAGCTGGCATCAATAATGTGAAGATGGTACCTGATATATGTCGGCACCTGGAAACGAACATGGTATGTGTAGGTCATATGATATTGTGTTTTACTTAATTACTCATATTTGAATCAATTCTATCACCTCTCTTAATTATTGCGAGCTAAACCTAACATTCTATGGCTCTATTTCAAATGAAATACTCTGCAATAACTCTCTCCCCTCTCTCTATCTCTCCCTCTTTGACTCTCTCTCTCTCTCTCTCTGGGACGCGAGGTGAAGCGACTCGTTCTCTGCCTCCAATCTTGTCGCATCGGCTATAATCCGGGCTCTGCTGCCTCCAATGCACACATGTCAAGCACATATTTATATCAGAGAAGTGAGTATAACTTCGACAACAATCGCTTGTCTGATGAAGTTGAGGTTAGATCACCCCCATCCCTATAATCTTCATCATTGCCAACATCATCATCACCAAAATTATCAACAATGCCATGAACATCATCGTCATAATCATCATCATTACTATGACCATGATTGTTATAATCCTCACTATAATCATCAACATTATTATCATAATCCGCATCATTGCCATCATCATCATCGTCATAATCCGCACCATTGTCATCATAATCATCATCATAATCTTCACCATTGCAATCAACATCATCATCACCATAATCATCAACAATGCTATGAGCATCATCATCATCATAATCATCACCAATGTCATCAACATTATCATCATAATCCTCACCATTGCATCAACATCATCATCACTGTGACCAATAAAGTTGCCAATACTGTCATTATAGTATCAAGCATTCCATAACCCCACCACCACCACCATCAAGACATCACCACCACCACCACCACCTCTATCACAACCAAAACAAAAGCACCACCTTCACAAAAACACCACTACCAACACAACCAACATCACCATTAACATAACCAACATCACTGCAACCAAAACAATGATACCCACCTCTACAGAAACACCACCACCACCACTACCATCACCAGCACCAGCACCAGCACCCAGATAACAGTGCCAATTCCTTCATGCTCATCCAGATGACATTGAGACATCCCTTTATCCCAAATCATCCAACCATCACACTGTTACTCCCTCTCACCACCACCCTGGTATTGCTTTTATAATTCAACCACCACCACCACCACCACCACCATTATTATTACCGCCACTGCCAGCATCAGCACCACTACTGCTGCAATCAACACAACTATCAACATCACTATGACTACTACTATTACCACTACCACCATTCTCGCTACCATATCTAGACGATTACTACAGCTGACAGGGCTTCTGTAACTCCAACAACTCTATCATAAAATGACCCCCTCCCCTATTATAAGGTTATTGTGTGTGTGTGTATGTGCGCACGCGCATGCTCTTTCCATATAAAAATAATTGTTTCTACTTTAGGCACGAGGCCAGCAAATACCCAGTGTATTACTGGTACTTTATTTTATCGACCCCGTAAGGATGAAAGGCAAAGTAAACCTCGGCGGGATTTGAACTCAGACCGTAAAGGGACGTAACTATGCTGGAAAGCATGGTGTAAAAATAATGACCACTATTATCACCACCTCCTCCACTATCATTAGTTCTGTCAGTACCACAACCACGACCACCACTACTACTACTACTAATACTACTACTACCACTGCTATTACTATCACCACTACTACTACTACTACTACTACTACAAGAAGTACCTCGCAACTGCCAATAACCTCTTCATGCTACCCACCGCCCATTCATTATCACAACCCAACACTAAACATTAGCATTAACAGTTCTATTATCACCACCCCACTTCTATCCTAATTGCTTCCAGTTTTCCTCCTCCACCCCCTCCTTCTTCTCATCATCATCATCACCATCATCATCATCATCACTGCTATAGTTATGATACGTAGCAAACATCATCATCACACGACCACAACCACTAACAACATAATCACTACCTCATCATTAAGCATCAGTTATCACCACCAAAGAAACGAAAACCTATCACTATCATAACTATTGCCATCACCAACAAACCCATCTCTATCACCATGCCTCAGCCATCACCACATAAACCAGACCACACCACTACTAGCACCTCTAGAAAGGAAACCAATGCATACCGCCAATACAACCACTAACAACTCTACCATCATCACTCCTCCGTCACTGCGACCACACCCAATACTATCACCCAAACCATTACCACTGCAACCCCACACCTCCACCATAACCAATACCACTGCCACAACTTCCATGATCATCACCACATGACCCAATGATGGACTTGAACATGATCACACGATCGATCTGCTAAAACTAGCAGGCAAATCGCCTTCAAATTATAACTTGCCATCTAAAAAGAGAGATTTTTGATAATGTGTTTCTGGAAAAGGTGATATGTTCCGTAGGGAAAAGATTGGTTTGTCATAATTGGAAGGCCTTTGATCATAAGTGTGCTCAATTAAGGCCGACCTGTGGCTAAACAACAACAACCCAACTCCCTCTCTCAGTGGTTCCTCTTTGGTGACTGTCATTGTAAAGGTGTTTGGCTACGGTTCAACGGAGCGACTAGTCATCAATGGAGCAGCCCCAAATTCTTGGCAGTCAATTTGAATGACTCCTCCGCCACCTCAACCTCACACCACACCAAATCCACCTCCACCTCTCTCCTCAAACATATCCCCTCACCACACAACATTCTGTTACCACCTCTTCACCCCGTACAGACACCCACACCCATACCACATATTTTTGTGTGAATCTTATTCTTCCCTCGCACAGACACCTCTACTCTCATCACATCATATTCTGTGACATCTGACTGCACAGCTACCTCCACACTATTTGAAGACACCCTCCTCTCCTGTACAGCTACAAACCATAATTTACGTTTCATCACACCAGACAGTTACAGCTCAACATACCCCATCAGACCATACTGCACCACACTACACACTACATCACACTACACACTACCCCACAGCACATATGACAATACCGCACTACATTTCATGCCATTAACACACAAACACACACACCACCATATCATATGCCACTAAACTCCACACCATATTATTCCACACCACATCACTCAATACCACACCGCACTATAATCCACACCACTTCACCATACCACTAAACCAAACCACACTACACACCACACCACACTTCACATTACACCATATCGCAACACACACCACACCAGACCACGACAAACATACCAAACCAAATGTCTTTACTTCAGACTATATAATACAACGACGACGACCACCACCACAACTACCACCATCATCATTACCACCAACACCACCACCACTACATGCGTCACCAACACCACCACCACTACAACCGCCACCAACACCATCACTACAAGCGCCACCAACACCACCACCACCACAACCACCACCAACACCACCACCACTACAACCACCAACACGACCACCGCTATAACCACCTCTACGACCACCACCCACTCCACAACCGCTACAACCACCACCAACACGACCACCGCTACAACCACCACCACCACACCCACCACCAACACGACCACCGCTACAACCACCACCACCACACCCACAACCAACACGACCACCGCTACAACCACCACCACCACACCCAGCACCACCACTACAACCACCACTACCGCACCCAGCACCACCACTACAACCACCACCAACACCACCATCACTACAACCACCACCACACACAGAACCACCACAAACAACCACCACCAACACGACCACCGCTACAACCACCACCACCACACCCAGCACCACCACTACAACCACCACCAACACGACCACCACTACAACTATCACCAACACCATCACCGCTACAACCACCACCCACTCCACCACCGCTACAACTCCACCACACACTCCACCACTACTACAACCACCACCACCACCACCGCTACAACCCCCACCCACTCCACCACCGATACAACCATCACCAACACCACCATCGCTACAACCACCACCAACACCACCACCGCTACAACCACCACCAACACCATCACCGCTACAACCACCACCCACTCCACCACCGCTACAACTCCGCCACCACCACCAACACCACCACCGCTACAACCACCACCACCACCACCAACACCGCCACCGCTACAACCACCACCAACACCACCACCGCTACAACCACCACCAACACCATCACCGCTACAACCACCACCCACTCCACCACCGCTACAACTCCGCCACCACCACCAACACCACCACCGCTACAACCACCACCACCACCACCAACACCGCCACCGCTACAACCACCACCACCAATAACAACACCACCACCGCTACAACCACCACCAACACCACCACCGCTACAACCACCACCACCAACACCGCTACAACCACCACCAACACCACCACCTCTACAACCACCACCACCACCACCGCTACAACCACCACCACCACCACCAACACCGCCACCGCTACAACCACCACCACCAATAACAACACCACCACCGCTACAACCACCACCAACATCACCACCGCTACAACCACCACCACCAACACCGCTACAACCACCACCAACACCACCACCTCTACAACCACCACCACCACCACCAACACCGCCACCGCTACAACCACCACCACCAATAACAACACCACCACCGCTACAACCACCACCAACACCACCACCGCTACAACCACCACCACCCCCACCAACACCCCCACCAACACCACCACCACCACCAACACCACCTCCAGCCACCACAAGGCCAAAGTCGCTGTCTGTTCAGGACAAACCAACAAAACGCAGTCTGGTTGCTATGGCTACCTCATCTTTAAAGAAGTCATTAAAGTCATAACATGACCAATGACAAACAATAACAACAACACCAATAAAAACAGCCACACCAACAGCAACAACAACAACAACAACAACAACCAACATTACTACAACAACATCCACCACCAGTAAAATAACAACAGCAACATCATCATCAACAATAACAGCGCCACCACCGACAACAACATAAAAAGCAATAACACAACTACCAACACTACCACCATCTTCTTCAATAACAACTCCAACAATAACATGTAGCTAAACAATATCAACAACAATAACAAAAACAATCAACATCATCGTCATCATAACTGATATAAGCCTAAATAACTTGATATACTATGTACTACATTTTACATATATATGTATGGACCCATAACTCCTCATGGAGTTGTAGATACGCCCTAGCATGTGAAATCTGGTGGAGCCCATCCTCTCACCATGTCTAGACTATATATCAAATACTATTATCCTTGGCAGTATCGGTAGAGGGTCGGACGCCATGCTTTCCAGCATAGTTACGACCCTTTACGATCTGAGTTCAAATCCCGCCGAGGTTGACTTAAGTCTTTCATCCTTACGGGGTCGATAAAATAAAGTACCAGTAATGCACTGGTGATTTGCTGGCCTTGTGCCTAACGTAGAAACAACTATTATCCCATATACTCATATACAATACATAATACATATATCATATACAAGCGATTCTTTATCAATATAAATATACAAACCATTTGGTTTATTATTATACTTGATACATATATTAATTTATTGTAAATCGGATCAGGTGTATATATATATATATTTATTTTCCTCACCACATTAATACTTGTATTTGCTAATAATTACTTATACATGGCATTGCAGTATAGGTAGAAGGTCGGACGCCATGCTTTGACACATAGAGCTACGGCACTTGCCATTCTGAGTTCAAATTCCGCCGAGGTTAAATTTGCCTTTCATCGTTACGGGGGTCGATAAAATAAAATTACCAGTAATGCACTGGGTAATTGCTGGCCTTGTGCCAAAAGTAGAAACAATTATATTTTAAGCATTTCCGATGACCATTGTGGTATGTGACCGTTTGACGCACCTCCTGTTGAATTGATGTTTTTCTTCGCTTTGATTGTATATTTTTGTGTTTTATGTTTATAAGGTTCCCAGCAATGATTAATTGATTATATGTATGTATTTCCATTTAATCTTATATATTTGTTATATAACCAAATATATAAACAAGTTTACGCAAAGAAACTGCTTTAACTCTGACGAGGATCTTCTGAATTGCAAGTTTAAAATCTGTACACGCAGATATATACATTTCCCAATATTACAAGCATAAGCGGTGCATTAGCAGTATCGATAGAACATCAGACACCGTGTTTGCAGCATAAGGTTATGGCCCTTTACGTTCTGAGTTCAAATCCCGCCGAGTTTAACTTTGCCTTTCATCCTTACGTAGTCAATAAAATAAAGCACCAGTAATGAACTGGAGTAATTGCTGGCAGTGTGTCAAAAGCAGGAACAATCACCCGAGTCAACACTGCGAGTGTGCTGGCTTGCCTCAAAAATCATTAGAGAGGTTGCCCAGTACTCGCGACGTTGTTGTATTTTGCTCTGGTGTTGGCTCGGTTATCACCCCTTCCTTTACATTTTCTTTAATATTGCAACATTAAAAGAATATATCTTTCTGAATGAATCGCGAGCTATTTATAATGTTATCGAAGCATTTGTCATGTTATTTATGTATATATGTAAAACATATCTGTTATGTTATTCCACTGTAAATTTATTTATATGCTCAGTTTATATTTTTATTCTGAAAGAATTGCAAACGATTTGTAATGTTATTTATGAAATAAATATATTTACTTGTCGAATCAAAAAAAAAAAAAATTATTACGAGCATAACCAAACATCCATAATACATGTATTTTCTACATATCAGAGAAACTCTATAATGCACGCTGGGTTGGAACTCCAGGGATTCTGACAATTTTCCCTGTTGATTCAAACATTAGAACACTCTGTTGTAAAATTAACAAGCAAGTGGTGGAACATTCCACAGACACGTGTACCCATAACGTAGTTGTCAGGAAAATTCAACAGGACACAGTGGGACAAGGCTATCTCTTTGAATTACGGGTAGAACTCATTTCCCCCAGGTAAATGGACAAGAGCAGCGCGAAATAAAGTGTCTTGCTCAGAAACACAGCACACTGCTGATAATCAAACTACCGAACTTTATTATAATGAGTTAAAACTCCTGACCACTAAGCCAGGCACCATCCATATATTATACACAAATTAGCCAAGTGTGACCTGGTTAATCATTCTTGTCGGAATAGTAGCCAAACCCTCCTCAATTCACACACTTAAAAAAGAAACCATAAGATAAATTAGTCCAAGATGC
>OZ024742.1:96698258-96710758 GCA_964016885.1 Eledone cirrhosa | reverse complement strand
AGAATAGAGGAAAGGTGTTTCCTCGAAAACCAGTATGACTCTAAAAACCGGTTTGTCTGTGTGTTTACATACAGAATAGCTGGATTACTCACAGTAAAGTAACCAGTGAAAGACCTGGTACATCTACATATGTATACGTGTGTGTATTCATATGCATACTAGTATTTCAGTATGCATATGTAGATGTACATTTTTTAACTTAATTGTTTAAGCGTCAGTCATACAAAAGTGAGTTACAAACGAAACGAAATTTAATTTCGTTTCGTTATTTGTTTATATATATATATATGTATATATATATATATGTATATATATATATATATATATATATATATATATATATATATATATATATATATATATATATATATATATATATATATATATACAGGGGTTGGACAAAATAATGGAAGCACCTAGCATCATAGAATCACAATTTTGAAATATCTATAAAACCGTCAAGAGCTTGTTTATTTTTATGTTTTTTTGATTTATTATTAGTGTTGCTTAATATGTTTTGTTAAAATTGCTGTTTCCTTTCAGATATCATCAGAAAAGAGTAATTAAAATTCATTAAAATGACAGATCTATCGGACTTTCAAAGAGGTCAAATTGTTGGTGCTCGTATGGCAGGCGCTATCCTAACGAAAACAGCCAAAATGTTTGGTGTATCAAGAAGTACCGTCTCGAAAGTAAGGAGAGCATTTGAGAAAGAGGGAAAAAACTTCCTCGTCAAAACAAAACTCCGGAAGAAAACCAAAACTTTCAGATAGGGACCGTCGGACTCTTACGCGAATTGTTAGAAGGGATCACAAAAGTACAGGTCTCCAAATTACTGCAGAGCTAAATGACCACTCCGAGAACCCAGTTTCCACAAGAAAGGTTCGCCAGGAGCTGCACAAAGCCAGATTTCACGGGAGGGCCGCAATCAATGTTTTAAATTTTAAGGTATTTCCATTATTTTGTCCAACCCCTGTATAGATACAAGTGGAAGCTTAGTAAAATCGAAGCTTTGGCTGTGGGCAAGCAAAGTCGACCTACAATAAGGAATGAGTTAGCAAAACACTCAATAAGGGTAGGTCCTTAGAGTAATAAAATTCGTTTAAATAGATTGACAAATTGAACATTGCGGTAGGCAAAACCCAACCGCACGATACCAAAGCAACGAAAGAACTAACAGGTTAAAAAGATACACCTGGACAAATCAAACGATATACGTCTAAAGTGTTTCTATGAAATTCGAAATCACTTATCCAACTTACGTAACAAGCACGCTCGTGGTATTCCATGATCGAACAGAGGATTCATTACATCAACAGGGATCCCGTTCTGCCATAAATCGGAGTGGACAAGCTAAATGCGGCCGCTAAGAAGGCAGCCAGAGAACACTTCGTTGTCACGTGTTATTTCCAACAAGGGAAGCAGCCCCCGGTTTTTGGCGGGTAAATTCAAAGTGTTAACAAAGGAAATATTATAATTTCCGTTCAAACATTCCGAATAAAAGCTCTCAACCAGATGTTATTAAACACACACAAATAATTAACCAATCAACAGAATTGTCTAATTAAATTAATTAATTAATTATTAAATCTAAGAGAAAATAATACAAATGGAAGCTTAGTAAAATCGAGGCTTTGACTGTGGGCAAGCAAAGTCGACTTACAATAGGAATGAGTTAGCAAAGCACTCAATATATATATATATATACCGAAACTGCATTCGTTAGCTTGGCTGCAACCATGGCTTCGTTGATGCTGTACTAAATTTTGTATATATATATATATATATATATATATATATATAAAACTGAGGATGTCTGTCTGTGTGTCTGTGAGTTGGAATCTCTAAAACTCGAGAACCACCCAACCGACTGTTTTCAAACTTTACATATGTAATACTTAGGTTTCACGGAGTGTTCTGGGCAAAAACAAATTCAAATGTTCAATGACCTAGGGACCGCATTAGGCGATTTAACGATCTCTCTCTATAATTCTTAATCTTTCTCTTTTTAGATAGATACAAACACATAACATCGCGCCCTTATAATATCTGTCTGTATGTCTGGCTGTCTACATTACGTAACTTCCCTGAGGATGTCTGTATGTGTGTGTGTGTGTGTCTGTGAGTTTGAATCCCTAAAACTCGAGAAGTACCCAACCGATTCTTTTCAAACTTTACATGTATATTACTTCTGTTTCAGGGAGTGATATGCATTAGGTGAAAAACTGCGTTTTTTAAGCTTTTCATGTTTTTTTGAGGCGTTACGTCAAACCGATTTCCTTGAAATTGTAACTATGTATTAGCCAGTCTTTTCTTCATACCGTGAACAAAGGAAATCCAACTTTTTCATGGCCTAGGGCCCGCATTAGGTGAAAAACTTCATTTTTTCAGCTGTTGAGGGCTTTTTGGAGGCGTTACGTCTAGCCAATTTTTCCCGAAATTTCAAAGCATATTGTGCACATACAAAAAATTCATTTTCTTGATCCCCTAGGGCCCGCATTAGCTGAAAACCTGCATTTTTCACGCTTCATCGAGAAAAATCTTAAAGATTATCCAGCCATCAGAGTAATCGGTTTATTTTCTTTACATATTGTCCAGGCATGCAGTTTTTCCACAATTAGGTCTGTTGGCGGCCCGCGTTCCAAAATACCTTATCCCGTGCAACGCGGGGTACTATTGCTAGTATATATATAAACACAGTATATATAATATGGAGAAGTGTGCGCTATATGGTGTGTGTGTGTGTTTTATGGTGTATGATATACTGAAAACGCGACTGTGCACTGGTTTATTGATTTTACTATATCCTTATTAGTTCTTTATGCTTAGTTTGTGATAGTAACGTTGCTAAATCCACGTGTGAATCAATGCTTCGAAGCCTTCCCGGTTCCATATTTAGAATCAGGATGGCCATATTAGTGACATACTATTGGTTATGATATATAATGGGAGTTGTATGAAATAATTGATGTATGATTTTAAATTTCTCAATGCTTGGCGGCATTTTAAATTACTTTTACGTAAGCCGTAAGAGTGACAATTTTTAGTTAACATCCTGTGTGGTAGTACGTCACGACACGTTTAGAGGAAGAGATCAAACTAAGTCCTCTTTCTTGGGGATTCGTCAAAAAGATAGGTTGCATTTTCCAGAGTCTTGTGCGAAACTAATATCCGTCTCGTGTTTTGGTAAATATTTTTCTCGGTATGTTAGTGAAAATATAAGTCAACAGTGATGTCCTCAGATAGTTCTGTTACGAGCAAGATATGGTCGAGTGGAAAAAGAAAATTAAAATATTGGATCATCAAGTTTGAAATTTGTAGACATTTGTTTTCTTCTACAAATTTCTACAAATGTTATACTTGACGACACAATAGTAAACAATTATGCAAGGGGTTATCGATATCGCGGGTTTCGGGTCAATACTTAGAGGAGAACATGCTAGCCCTTTTCTTAGTAATGGAAGAGATTGACTAACTAAAGACAGAGAAAATCATGACATAACTGACAGACGTGTTCATTGTTTTTGACAAAATAGGAAGAGTGAAATCGATGGCAGAGCATGTACCCGTTTTCAGGGCGAGATTTAGGAGGCTAACTGGGTTAGCCAGGTTTTCTAGCGAGGTGGGTGAGAGAGCGGTGAATTTGACATGTGTGCATGACTTCTACGCTGTGTTGTTTTTGTAAGGTTTCTCGATGCTAGTGTTTATCAGTGGGGATACATTTGTTATGGTTTGCAAATGTGTTGGGATACCCTTTGTTAGCTAATGTTTATATCTCACACAGAGTTTCTTAATGTTAATCCTTCTTAGTGGATGAAAATGTAATAGGGCGTCTAATGAGTTTTTTGAACTACAGATATTTATTAACTGTAAAACCATGCGCTATAGGAATACATGTAATGGCCTCTGTTTGTGTGTTTTTTTTGTCAATCGAAATTCTATAATTTTATTTATTTGTTTATTCAATTTAAAAGTCCGTATACAGCTAGTAAGCCATGACAGACTAGGGGAGGTATCGAGTACTCCTTACAGTTGGTAATCGAAAAGAGCTAATGAGAAAAGTAATAAAAGCATTTTTAAAAGGGAAGAATAATAAAATAAAGTAAAAATTTAAAAGTTCAAATATTGAAGGCCAATGATAGGCAGATTATGCATAAAACGAAAAAGAAATGGGAAATATAAAATAAGGGAAGATGTAAAACAGCAAGAAGTTTAAATCCTATTTCCTAAATTTGGGGTGGTATTCGGACTAGCTTTGTATTGATGCTGGAATAATTGTTTCTCCTTTTAGCACAAGGCCAGTAATTACACAGTGCATTACTGGTACTTTTTTTTATCGATCCCGTAAGGGTTAAAGGCAAAGTTAACCTCGGCGGGATTCGAACTAAGAGCCGTAACTCTATGCGTCAAAGCATGGCGTCTGACTCTCTACCAATACTGCCAATTGGAATAATGGATTGTAAATCAGGTGTCCATGATTTTCTACCGTTCCTATGATACCTTATGTCCACTGCTAAGCAAGTAACTAATATGCCACTAGCATTATCATTCTGAAGATGAAACATTGATACATACATGGGTTTAGGAACACTAGTGTTCCAAGATAAGCTGAAGCATCTAAAAGGGTGAAAATTCCGTTATGAAAATGATCAAAATGGCGCATAGCCGTGTTTTCAATATACTATATTTGAATGAAAAGCAACATATACATGCACACACATAGCCACCAAGCATGCACACACACGCACACACATATATATATATATATGTGTGTGTGTAAGTTGATTTTCTTTCAAATATGGTATATTGAAAACAGGACTCTGCACCAGTTTGATCATACATAGACACTAATACATACATATATATACATACACACACGCACACACACACATATATATATATATATATATATATATATATATATATATATATATATATATATGTGTGTGTGTATGTGTGTGTGTATGTGTGTGTGTGTACTTCTAAATATAATGTTGGCACGAGGTATGTAAAATTATATGATAGGAAACAGATAAGTGTTTTCCAAATGCAAGAGTGCATAAATGCATTGAAAGTACAATAGAAGGCAGAGGTCGATAAAATACAATGCAATATATGTCATTTAAATCAATTTAATTTGTCAGTATCTCAGTATCACCATGTTCTCTGCCATAGCAAACTTATGATTCTGCTGATTGCAGTGGTTTACATGTTCTAACTGACAAATTAAATTGATTTAAATAACATACTACTCTACTTAAATATATATATATATATATATATATATATATATATATATATATATATATATATGCATTCATAACTGCACACACATATATATCTATATGTGTGTGCATATATATGTATGTATATATATATCATCTACATACCCAAACTTGCCTAATGCTTGTCAATTGCTACTTTATGTTAATAAGAATGTGCAAACCTTATCTGCAGCTGAATCTGTAAAACGTATCATTAGCCAGAACAGATGTAACAATGTATGTATATTTAAGGTATATATTTAGTGTATATATTTGTAATTTTCTAAAACACACTTTGAAATTTCACAAACACATTAAGCAGAGTCATTTCACAGAACCATATACATAAACATATACATGTTTAATTTTTTTTATATTTCACAATGTGGATCATTAACTTTCTGCCATGAAATATTGACAATTTACCTGTTCAGAGCTGTCACATATTTCATCAGTAATTCACCGACTAACTCGTATATCTTTGCATGGAGCCTCTGCATAGTCGTTCAATCAACTAGAAAACTTCTTCTTCTTCTTCTTCTTCTTCTTCTTCTTCTTCTTGAGAGGGTCGTGGGAGAAGAGTTCTCAGACACTCCTGTCAGAAGCAACCATTTCCAATTAACCCGGCTAGATCTCCAAGCAAGATCTGCCAAGTTCATGGATGCTATTTAACCATCTGGCTCTGAGTCTACCGTTGGGTCTCCTGCCAGTTGGTATTGCCTGTGAAATTCCTCTAGCGATTCAATTCAGAGAAGTAGTGGTTCTACCTGGAGTGACTTTCTGATCTCTAAGCTATGCACTCTATCGTGTAACATTACTTCAAAAACCCATCGGAAGAACACCATTTCTGCCGCTTGTATTTGCGATTGTATTCTTTTGTTGTTTTCAAATTTATTTGAACATCATAGGCGATGTCTTTTATTAGAAATATAATGACAAATGTGTTAAAGGAAATATGCTAAAGCTATGAAATCTTGCATGCATTAATTTCAGCTCTTCTTATTAATAACTCCATTTCTTTCTTTCCAGGGAAGATGTTGAAAAATAAACCCAATTAATTTCTTATAATATAAACAAATCATTTTATTTACAAATCAACATCATCTTACTCTCTTCTCTTTCACATCAGAAGTTAAAATATTTCCCGAGAGATATTTTCGTTCAAGAGATAATGAAATCTACCTCATGTAACCATAAGAAATGTATCTAAAACACACAAACGAACACGTACATGAACATGTATTTATACGTGAACAGAAATACATATTCGCATCCACAGACATCCAGAAACTACCCTCACACACATACCTGCAAACATGCCATCACATGAGGAAGGTTCAGCAAGCACTATTGAGAGATCTAACCGTGTGATACTAATAGAAAACTAGACACACACGTACAAACATATAAATATATAACTCTACTACATCTACACAACCCCCTGACACATGCACAATCAAACACTTGCCATACATAACTATACGACCCCCACAACCTCCACAGACACATATGAACCTCCACTTCACACACACACACACACACACACATATATATATATATATATATATATATATATATATATATATATATATGGAGGCATATCGCTTAGTGGTTAGAGTATTGGCCTTGCAATCGAAAAGTTGTGAGTTCAATTCTCAGACCGGGTGATGTGTTGTTTCCTTGAGCAAGATACTTTATTTCACATTGCTCCAGTTTACTCAGCTGTAGAAATGAGATGATAGGGACTGGGGTCCCTATCATTCCACTGCAAAGTGGTCGTGGAGGTGCGACGGCAAAAAAGCACCCATCACTCACTGTAAATGAGGTTGGTGTTAGGAAGGGCATCCAGCTGTAGAAATCAAGCCAGAATCAATGTCCATCCTACCCTTGCAAGCAGGAAAAAGCGGACGTAAAATTGATGATGATGATGATGATGATGATGATGATATATATATATATAAGCACCACAGTTCGACGATTGTTCCAGCTGCCAATGCCAAAGTTTGTTCCTCTCGTCTGACCTTGTGAAATGCTTTTCTCTCTCACTTTTGGCGTGGCTCGGACGTGTCTGCCTCTTCTCATCATTTGATTCGTTCGGACTTAAGCCCACAAGATTCATTGACTTGTCTCTCTTTTCCTCTCTCTATGTTGCATTACTACCATGTTGTTTGTTCACTTTCCCCTTCCAATTCGCTCTGTCCCGATAACTTTATTTAGTTATCGCTCACACTGATTTTAGGTATCTAGTCTGTTATGCTAAGAAATACCAATGATATTCAGCAGACTACTGATGATAGGACATTCCTGTTTCTCGGTCTATTTTCATATATATATATATATATATATATATATATATATATATATATATATATATATATATATATACGAGGCTCGGCTCAAAAGCTCACAGGCTGACAAACATACTTTCATGGAATGAATGGATGAGGTTTACCTTTCAACATAGTGTCTGAAAAAACAAAACAAAATCATAGTTATAAAATGAAGAGTGGAAATTAATGCATGCAATATTTCACAGGACTCATTATTCCTTCATAGCCAGCCTATGAACCTTTCAACCGAGCCTCGTATATAACTACTACAGACAAACATATATATAATCCTACTGCACAAATATACACCCACATACACACACCCACACATATATATATATATATGTATATATATATGTAAGTATGCATGTATACGTACATACATATATGTATACAGACGTACAGTAGCATGCACATATATATATATATATACATATACATATGCATACAGGTACACATACATATATGCACGTATCAGTTTAGCGGCGCTTATTATAACGTCGCTTTGTTCGTTTGTAAACAAACTGAACAGCCTGAATTTATGCCATACGGTGTTAAGGCAACCACGTCACCTTTTTGTTCAACACTGACACAGGAACGATGTACTAGTTTCAAGCTTGTTAGCTATCATCAGCACCGTTTACCCATCTGCCAGATAGTTGAACGTTCGAAAGTATATACTTTCCTTATGAAAATTAACGGCTGAGCAGCCTAATTTGCATATTGAGTGAGTTAAATCGGTCAGGCATACCGAAAACGGTAAATTGAAACAAAATGAAAACGAAATTTCATTTCTCACTCTTAGTATGGCACTTACTTAAATGTAAGTATGCATGTATACGTACATACATATATGTATACAGACGTACAGTAGCATGCACATATATATATATATATACATATACATATGCATACAGGTACACATACATATATGCACGTATCAGTTTAGCGGCGCTTATTATAACGTCGCTTTGTTCGTTTGTAAACAAACTGAACAGCCTGAATTTATGCCATACGGTGTTAAGGCAACCACGTCACCTTTTTGTTCAACACTGACACAGGAACGATGTACTAGTTTCAAGCTTGTTAGCTGTTCAGTTTGTTTACAAACGAACAAAGCGACGTTATAATAAGCGCCGCTAAACTGATACGTGAATATATGTATGTGTACCTGTATGCATATGTATATGTATATATATATATATATGTGCATGCTACTGTACGTCTGTATACATATATGTATGTACGGATACATGCATACTTACATTTAAGTAAGTGCTATACTAAGAGTGAGAAATGAAATTTCGTTTTCATTTTGTTTCAATATATATATATATATATATATATATATATATATATATATATATATATATATATATGTATGTATGTGTGTGTGTGTGTGTGTGTGTGTGTGTGTGTGTGTGTGTGTGTGTGTGTGTGTGTGTGTGTGTGTGTGTGTGTGTGTGTGTGTGTGTGTGTTTGTTAGGAGAATAAGAAAAAAAAGTAGAAAATGGTAATGGAATTTTCTCATAGAATAACAGCAAAATATTTATTTTAAAAAAAAGGCAATTAATCGTACTGGTTTCAGCCAAAGGTTGTTTAGGCTTCTTCATGCTTCAGGAAATAGGATTAAAAAGTGTATGGTAAAATGAAAGGGTATAAGTAATAATTGTTTCTACTTTTGGCACAAGGCCAGCAATTACCCAATGCATTACTGGTACTTTATTCTATCGACCCCGGAAGGATGAAAGGCAAAGTTAACCTCGTATAAGTAATAATAAAACATATTTTACATTTAAAAGAGTTCACATTATCGTTTATCTATTTCTTTCTCTCTCTGTCCTCCTTTGTTTGTTTCTTGCTTTTGTCTGACTGTGAACTCGTTTAAATATATGTAATCTATGTTTTATTATTAATATACACCCTAGGGCAGTAGATTGGCAGTATCAGTCGCGGGTCCGACGCCATGCTTTGCAACATAGAGTTACGGCCCTTGCCATTCGGATTTCAAATCCCGTCGAAGTTAACTGTATATATATATATATATATATATATATATATATATATATATATATATATATAAGTACGTATACTTACATACATATGTGTAAACAAACATCCCGTATTAAGCCGTAGTGTCCAGCAACCACCGTTGCTCGTTTGTTCAACACTGACAAAGGAACGCTGTACTAGTTTCAACTTCATTAGCTATCGTCAGCAACGTATACCTTCCTGCCAGATGATTGAACGTCCAAAAGTATATACTTTCCTTATGCATATTAACGGCTGAGTAGCCCAATTTGCCTAGCGAGTGGGTTAATCGGCCGGGTGCACCGAAAACGATAAACGGAAAAAATGAAACGAAATTTCATTTCCCACTCTTAGTACGGCTGTTACTTAAATATAAGTACGTATACTTACTTACATATATGTATACAGACGTACAGTAGTATGTTTATATATATACATACAAGCACACGTCATCCATACGTACATATATATATGTGTGCATGTATGTATATATATGTATACATACTACTGTACGTCTGTATACATATATGTATGTACGCATACATACTTATATTTAAGTAACAGCCGTACTAAGATTGGGAAATGAAATTTCGTTTCATTTTTTCCATTTATATATATATATATATATATATATATATATAGATAAATATGTTTATATATATATATATATATATATATATATAATATAAGATCAAAAGATGGTTAAAGGAGTTCCATATATTTTATTATGCGCATTTCAAAAACAAACATCATCAAGCAATAATATTTGTGTTTTTATCAGATAAAACAGGAGAACATGATATGAAGGCTAAAAAACACTTGTGGATAGTGCAGTTTTAAATCAACATATGTTGATTTAAAACTGCACTATCCACAAGTGTTTTTTAGCCTTCATATCATGTTCTCCTGTTTTATCTGATGAAAACACAAATATTATTGCTTGATGATGTTTGTTTTTGAAATGCGCATAATAAAATATATGGAACTCCTTTAACCATCTTTTGATCTTATATTATGCATACTCCAGTCCCACAAACTGTAGAGTGCTTCTTATCCGATATCTGCATTGCTTTATTGTACTACAATAAAACTCACCTCCTACATTATATATATATATATATATATATATATATATAAATATGTTCATATATATATATATATATATATATAAATATGTTCATATATATATATATATATATATATATATATATATATATATATATATATGTTCATATATATATATATATATATATATATATGTTCATATATATATATATATATACATATGTTCATATATATATATATATATACATATGTTCATATATATATATATATATATATACATATGTTCATATATATATATATATATATATACATATATTCATATGTATATATATATATATATATATACATATATTCATATGTATATATATATACATATGTATATAAATAAAAATAAAAATGGCGTAGACATAAAATACAATACTATAGTACCACTGATGATGTTGCAGATGTGCAACGAAAGAACTTTGATTGACTCTATATATATATATATATATATATATATATTTATATCTGTATTTTTAACCGCTGGTCAATCAATGATAAACATTGATTGCCAAATAAATTAACTCTGATACAGAAGCGAAAACCAACCAAACAATGAATGTGTTCTGTTATTTATTTCTGGCAATATTATCACAATATGACTCTCCCCAAGTATGACAATATTTGTTTCGACACAGGATTTCATATCAAAACCCTTGCAAAACAAATATATTTATATATATATATTACTGTTATTCTATAAGAAAATCCCATTAGCATTTTCTAGTTTTCCTTATTTTCTAATATATATCACTCAACACGTGAATCACTCCTTTTATATATATATATATATGAAAATAGGGAGAAAAAGACGATTATTAGGAAGGAAAATATTTCTTTTTTCTTTTTACTCTTTTTTCTGGGTTAGAATATGTGAAAACAAAATATTTTACTTTGTGTGAAGTGTTAAGGTATTAGTTAATTTATTTATTAATTAACAATGGCATCTATTTATATGGAAAAAAGTGGCTCGAAAGGCCAGGTTTTTAGAGAAGTAATTTGATTGGTTGGTTAATATGTATCATAAATTTCGCGCCAGTTGGCGTTACAAAGTTCTTCAAACACAGGGCGGGGGGGGGGGGGGGCGCTCAGGTTCTTTTTCATATATGACTGAAGTTAGGTTGTTTGATGGAGTCACGTGAATAAGCACATCAGCTTTCGCGCCAGTTTGTGTTTGAATTTCTTTTTACTTAAAAAAAGGTGGCTCACGAAGGGTTTTTTTTAATAAATATAATTTGATTTGTTATAAATGAAATTATGACTGTCACATGAACAAGTACATTAAATTTCGCGCCCGTATATAAATAAATATATATATTTTTTTTTTTAAAAGACTCCAGTTGCATTTTCGATTTCATCTTTTTTCTTTATATATATATATATATATATATATATATATATAAAAGAAATAGGATTTCGCTTCAAGCATAGCTTTATACAATATGTATAAATATTTCGTATCTCCAAATAAATACGGTTTTAGGAAGCCGTAGCTATGCAAACACCGGGGGGCTAACGCCCTCTGGTGATGTCCAGCAGAAGCAAGGGGGACAACCGTCGATGCATTTCAGGCTTAACTGGCCTTCGTGAGGACGGTCCCTCCCACCGCTTGCGACTGCTAGACTAGAAGACAGGCGAGAATATATACTTTTCTCGTCTGTCTAAATGGGGTGATTAATCTCATTTGCATATGAAGCTGCATAAGTTGGCTCAATTTGTAATAAAAAAGAAATAGGATTTCGCTTCAAGTATAGCTTTATACAATATG
>OZ024742.1:96660758-96693258 GCA_964016885.1 Eledone cirrhosa | reverse complement strand
CTTGCTTGCTTGTCTGTAATGTAATATTGTCAAAAAGGCGCATAATGGGAAAATACTTTGAAAGTAAATTGTCCCTGAAATGGGAATACAATTGGAATAAAACAAGTTTCGCGTAAATCGAAATTCGAGGTCCCGAGATATGGGGTTTTCTGGGTACCATCATAAACAGAGAGGGAGAAGTATAGAGAGAAATGGATAGTGGTTGTGAGAGAGTAGATTGAAAGAGAGACATAGAGAGAGGGAGAGGAGACAGTGAAGGAGAATGGAAGAGAGTGAGCTAGTGGTGTTGTGTATATATATGTGTGTGATGTGTGTGTATATATATATGTGTGTGTATATGTGTATGTGTGTCTATGACCAGTGTATATAGATCATAGACACCCACATATATATATACACACACACATATATATATATATATGTATAAAAAGACACACATTTATATATATACATACACACACGTATACATATGGGCTTTCCAGTTTCATTTCACGTTATATACATCCCTGTGTATATTTTAATTATTTAAAAATTATTTCTAAGTGAACATGATTTAAAAAAAATATATTTTGATGTGAACGTGACCCAGCAGGTCACGGGTGGTCTAGTCTAATCTAAATATATAAATTGCACCCATGTCAATCTAATCTAAAGGTGGAAATTACAAAATTACAAACATGACTATTTAAAGGTGGAAATCATAACCATGAAAATATAATCTAAATGTGAAAATCATGACCTTGACCGACTAATCTAAATGTGGAAATTACGATCATGACCGTCTAATGTAAATGTGGAAATAATTAAACAAGTGGATACAATAAGAATATGGACCAATGAAGATATATTCCAACGATAAAACACAACAGCAATACGCAAAACACAAACTTGGCCATCATAGCCAAAATTTAAACAGAAATAAACACCAAAATCACAAGTCTAGACAAAATAATATGCTACAGTATATACAGAATCATAACCGAATCATAACCGGAATATAAAACTTCAGATATACAACATGGATAACTAATATATACAGAAAATGTTCTTTATAATGAGAACATTTTTAATGATATCAATAAATAAACGATATAACTGAGGAAAAGACAATGTCAAATACTGCGGAAATCATCAACCTCAACATCACCATCACCACCATCACCACCATCACCATCGCCATCATCATCATCATCATCATCATCATCATCATCATCATCATCATCATCACTACCAACACCACCACCATCACTATCATCATCATAACCATCGCCTTCACCATCATCATCATCCTCATCATTTCACGCCTGCTTTCCTTGCCATTAAGAGTTGAATGTGTCGCCAAAAATCAGTCAAAACTCAAGCAAAGTAATTGCCCTCTAGACTGGCGGTGGTCTGACATATGGTTCTACATTCTACTGAATGCATTTGCATCGTGGCACCAAAACTATGGAAGTTTATATGACATTGACACAGTTGCGTTGTCCTCTCGACACTAATTTGCCAGGTTTTCTATAAGAATGTACTGCTTACTTTTATTCTGTAGAACACTAACACAATTGAGCTTGTTATGCCTATGACGCAACCGAAGTCTTATGATGTATCTAAATTGTAAGAGACCTTTGCCAAATTCAAAGAATTTGTTGATATGAAACATGCCAAAAATTCTTTGAACAAAACAAACAATTCAACTTCAGAAGAAAACGGTTTTATAAAGTACTATATGTAAAAATAAAGTAGAAATTAATGTAGCATTAAATGCAAGTGAAGTAGAAGTTCATAGAGAATTGTTTGCAGTGAAGGCATCAATATGGACGAAATTATTCAAAACAATGAGTCTAATGATGTCTAATGACCGTGGCCGGCTACATCAAGGGAAGTAGCCCATATGTTGAAGGAACAAACAACTAGCAGGTATTAGAACATATTAAGATTCTAAATTTCTGGTTAAAATATTTAATAGGGACACAAGCTGCGAGCAGTAATTTTAAACATCCTAATTCACAAGAGTAAACTCTGTAACCTATGTTTCTACAACCTACAACATCTTAACCGCAATAATATTTCAGTAAATAAACACATGAAAAAGGATCATGTTTCTAGAATGGAAGAAAAAGATGCTGCAAAGGGTCATATGTCCGTAATCATCAGTTATTTATCTGCAGATCCATAATTGAAGACTGCAAAAGAAAGAAATGATTCTGGGCACTACTTGGATTGCGAGTGTTTCCTACACATGGATCTTGAAAACACTATCCATGAGTAAGGCAACCCCAGTAATAAAGAGATGTATAACACATGAGTAAATAGCGAACAATTTTGCAGATCAAAAGAAAAAAACGACAACTATATAATGAAAATAAGAGGAAAGGAGAGTGTGGTGTAGACTATATACCCTTTTCTATGTGGCACGGCACACCTGTACCACGGGTGCATGATAGCAACAGCATTGTTGAGGAGAACAGCCAATGAAACCTGCTGCATCAGGCGTTCTAACTCATGAGTGCTCTATTCTCAGCTAAAATGCATTCCTCGCAATTTTTAGAAGGAAAGCAGCAGTTCATGATCCGATGACAATGGAGGCATCAACAAAGATTGACTCACAAAGGAGTGGGTTAATCACCTCCCAGTATTTCGCTTCTGCATCTCTGCATCATGAGTGGCAGTTCCGGGTTTGTATTTGAAGCTACAAGGTTAAAGATACATACAAATGGGAAATATAAATCTCCATTAGAAGGATTTTCTAATAGGTCATTACATCTTAATTTTGTTTTTGCCTGCTGCTCATACATTTATGCAACATATTAAATAGGAGTGCACGTGTATACAGGACACAAATGCTATGGGAGAACAGTTAACCAATTTTGTTGATGGACAACCCAAAATTGTGTTTATAAATAATTAAGAAAACTAGAAACACTACAGCAGACAATACATGGATTTACTAGGAAAATTGACTTAACATATGTTTTTAAAAACATGCTATGAAGGAGCAGCACCAGCATAGCCATAGTCCAATGACAGACTGCAGTAAAAGAATAGACACAAAGATAGAAATTGGAGTAGGAAGTGTATTCAACTGAATCAACTTATTCTATAGACCCCGTATGAATGAAACACGAATTGATCTTGGTGGAATTTTGACTCAGCATTAGAAGAGTGTAACTAAATCAGGCCACAAACATTTGATCCCTGAAACTCCGCAAAAATGTTTCAATATTTACTTCATGAATTATGCAGGAAAATAAATAGATGGGGAAAATATATATTCATGTACACAAATATACACTTAAGATATATACAGCCTCTCCTTTTTTCATACACACATACACAGACAAATACATATACACTGTCTCACACAAACAAGCACACACAAGCATATATATATATACACAAACACAGACATATATGTATTGTTTATTTGTCTCACTTAGACACATATACACATAGCTACAAACACACTACTCTGTATGCAACTCCTTGATACATATCCACAAACACATACACTATCTTTCTCTCTCGGACACGGACACACACACACACACACACACACACAGACACACATATCTATATCTATATATATATATATGCAAACATATTGCACTGACTATACTTCTTATTCACACGTACACATACACACACACTAGACCGGCTGATAATCTATTTTATATATCAGTACAGCATTGTATCATGTGAGATATACTGTTCCAAGGACAATGAAGCTATTAAATTAATAAACATATTACAATACTAAGATCAAGGTTATACTACACCCACAACCACCACCTCCAGCACTTGACATTGGGGAGTTTAGTTGATAGCAAGAATGGCAGAGAACGAAGAAAAAGTCAAAGGTCACAAACAGTCACTTCTTTCCTGGAAGATCTCAAAGGATTTATCTGGCATTCATAAATGTGGAAATACATTGGTATATACATAGATATACATATCTACGTGTTAGTTTGGCAATTTTCTCTAGAAAACTAGCCTATGCCATCACATCTTGTAACCGATCTTCTTTGTATATCGATGTTATTACACTCTATTACATTATAACAAGGTGATGGCTGATATAGTTATTGTGGTGCATTCTTAAGAGAGTTTAAGCATTGTTGGCGCTAATTGAACACCACAGTAAACAACAATGGACCTACAACACTTGCTAGTTTAAAGATGAATAGATTGCTCTCAGTTAGGTGTCGTCTGATAATTATCTTTCCGGTGCTTTCTTTGCAACGAAATATTCTAAAGCAAGATATTAGACAAGTTTTCAAAATATATTATTGCATATAGTTGTAAATAATTAAAAAGGAATTTTGTAATGTCTGACACCAAAATTTTGGACATTTACAGCAACACAATCATTTCTTTCTTTCACACTCCCTCCCTCACCCACACAACTCTCTCTCTCTCTATATATATATATATACACGCACACATAATATATATATATATATATATTATATTATATTGTAGTATATTAAATCACTTATTTAAAAGCTTCTTTAGAGGAAGTTCCGGTAAGTATAAGGTGCCATATATCATTGTAAATTAGCGGTGAGCTGATCTCGATGAGCTGACTTTTTGTATATATGTGAGTTCACATCCTGGAATATGCTAAACTTGGAAACAGTATTGAAAATTAAACTAAACAGTTAACCTTTACTTCCTTTGCATCCCCCCCCCCCAACCACACAGTCCAACCAACAGCAGCAGCTCTACTACTACTACTACTACTACTACTACTACTACTACTACTGTTACTACTACTACTACTACTACTGCTACTACTACTACTACTACTACTACTACTACTGCTGCTGCTGCTGCTGCTACTACTGCTGCTGCTGCTGCTACTACTACTACTACTACTACTACTACTACTACTACTAGTCAGTAGTAGTTGTAGTAATAGTTGTAGCAGTAGGCACAACGTTATTAGTTGTAGGTGTAGCAGTGTCAGTCGCAGAAATATTATTATTATTATGATTATTTTGGCTCTTGGTTTGTTCAGCCGTGATATTGTAAGCTCCCGTAAGGTTGCCGTTTTCACCCATTTGAATAGTCGTTTTCTTAAATATTTTTGTTGCACAGGGGACCCCAACATATTTGACTGATTCTTTCCTGAGACATTCTAACCCTATATATCCATACTATCGAAGCTATGATCTTTCAATTCGGAGAAGTAGTGGCTCTACATGGAGTGACTTTGATATCCGAGCTACACACTTTATCGAGTAACGTTCATTAGCGATCATACATACATACATACAGATTATAGAAAAGCAAGGCACATTTTCTGGTATTCATTCATTCATCAATTAAATATTGAGAAGTCTTACTCGTGTTTCAATATGTTACGTACTATTACATAATCCATGGCGGTGGATTGGCAGTATCGGTAGAGGGTCGGACGCCATGTTTTGACGCATAGAGCTACCGTTCGGATTTCAAATTCAGCCGAAGTTAACTGTGCCTTTCGTCCTTACGGGGTCGATAAAATAAAGTACCGGTAATGCACCGGGTAATTGCTGGCCTTGTGCTAACAGTAGAAACAATTATGACATAATCCATTATTCCACATTACTCAATAGTACTCAATGTATCTCTTCAGCGAAAATTATGGTAAAAGTGCGTAGTTATGCATATATAGAATTCCATATACACATACGCACAAACATGTCCACCCATACATACGTGTTACTATGCATACACCTTTGTTTACAAACATACGCAAGCATATATTTATACACACATTCGTTTGTAACTTCAACCGAGCATAAAAACATGTATTAACTATGTGTGATAACACGGGTAAAGATCAGGGGCTAGTGGAGGAAACCAGCTGCTACTATCTAGATATAGTCGATATTCTGAGTCTCTGGTACTGTAGATTTGTTTGGAGGATGGAAACTTCAATATTCATGTGTGGCGGGAATTGGAATATTCACAAGCTCCTGGCTGTCAGAATGTGTCATGGAATAGAGCCCATTAAGAGGAGGTGTGCCTCTTGAAAAGATCACTGCAGCATTAGTTGTAGTTAATAATGCGTCATATATCCTATTGAGAGACGTCAATGCACAGGTTGGCACTGACTATCTGACCTGGAAAGAACAACGATCCTGATCTGCTTAAAAGGGAGACGAGTCTTAAAATGCTTGTTGTATTTATCTATATCAGTGAGAACATAATGATGTTTATATATTCACTGTTGTATATTCATACAAATTAGTGAGAGTTATGTTTATTTCATACACTCATTACTTTTGTTGTTGTCATATATTTATACACACCAGTTTGTGCTGAATGTATAACAATAAGGTATAAACACTCACTTTTGTTGTTTTCTTGTATATTTATATATAAGGGGCAAATTGGTAGCGTTGTTAGAACAGTGGATAGAATGCTTTGCTGTATTTGTTTCGACTCCCTGCTCTCTGAGTTCAAATCCCACTGAGGCCAATTTTGCCTTTCATCTTTTTGAGGTCGATAAAAAAAGTACCAGTCTCGTGCAGGGGTCGATTCTTCCTCCATATCTCTTTCTCACTTCCTCTCTTTCACTATGTATACTTCTCTGGAAGAAATCTGCTGTATTCAGACCTGGAGAAGAATGGGATCCACTAGGTTTAGAAATGCCTAAGAAACAACGTATGTCAATATAGCGCGTCTACAACTCCTTTAGGAGTTATGGGACCATGCCATATTTATACATACAGTGAGAGCTGAGTATATCATTGTAATGTCTATATGCACTCACTGTTATTGCTATAGTCTACCCTAATTGAGCAAATCTATTATAAACGCTATTCCAACTGTAACTAGCCAGTCTTTTTTCTAGGTATAGTGTACCACAGACTACATTATCGGGATATATCTATGAGAAAGAAGGGCTTGCAAAAACCTACAGATTATTAGAAATTTGTGAGAGATTTATTGATTTTTTTCTTTTGTTCCTCCATCTGAAACTCATATGTTTGAAAAACTATTAAAACTGTCACCCACTCCTAATATGCTTCCAGGTCATTTTTTGATGGATTCCAATAATCTGAGATAAGCATAGAATACAAAATAAAAGGTCTGAAATAGAATAAGCTCTGTGCATGAGCGAGTTTAGATTACCATTTCCTTCTTTTCTACAATAATAAAATGCTTCATTCACACTTAAAAACCAAATAAACCAATCTCCGGATACGAATATAAGTGCACAATCCTTTAAGTAATAAATCTGCCTTCTTAAATGAATAGGATATGAGATGTGCTGAGGATAGTGCATTGCCTAAACAAACAGGTTTCTGAATATTTCCATAAAGCTAGAGGAGAACTAATAAAGGATCATAAATCTTACATTGAAAATGTACATCTTGTGACAGAATCAGAATAAAGTGTCAGGCACATGTGCCCTGGAATCCATCCAACGAAGCAACTTAACTGAACTGTCATCATCACCAAATGGCCACTGTGTAGAACTGAATGAAATAAGTGAGTTATTCATTTAACGCCAAGCTCTGCTCTAAGATAAATCAACTAATTCCTATTTCTTTGTTGTTTTATTTTTGTGAACATAACAGTATTAGGATAGACAAGTTTTCAGGTTGGCTGTATTACATATTTGGGTGTGAAATGAAGATTATTGCTTAACCCATTTGATACCATACTACCTGAAACTGGCTCTGATTCAAAAATACAATCAATTTATTTGATATTGGTTATATGTATCTAAACATTCTCATTCAGAATTTTCTACAATAATCTTCCAATAAGTAACCATTTGAAACCAACCTGCATTTATGATATAAACCTGCCCATTTAAAAATGTTTATACTGATAATAAGTACTTCAATATGATTTTATTTTAGCAATTCCTGTTACATATTATTCAAAATATCAGCTTACTAATACATTTCTTTTATTAGAATATGTGTATCTAGTTTAGATTAAATACACTGTATCTCCATCTGTCATAGAAAGTAATTAAAACTGTTGGCATTAGGAAGGGCAACCAACTATACAACATTGCTTTAAAAAGAACCCATGAGTGTCCACAGAGGTAACTCCTACTCTAAGCAAGAGAAAATGACTTTAAAAATTGCTTCACAGAATTTCAGAATCGAAGTAGTGCTAAATATCCACGTACAAATCGGTGTTTGTTTCATTACTAAATTTCTATTTTCAAATTGAAAAAAAAAAAAAATAAACACCAAGATTTTGGAGGTGGTTACGAATATAACTAAATATCTCATTATTAAATTAGCTTTGGGAGAATTACTTAACAAAGGATATTGTAAAACCTAATGATGAAAGGGATTTTTTAGATATTAACACTAAACCTTTTGTTACTAGATTTCTCATGAAAGACACTGCCAAAGATTTTCAAATCATTTAAAAATAATCTTGACTTTAGAGAGATTTAGTAATGTAATGTACGCAAGAATAAGCTAGTGCTTGGAACTTGGCAACTATGGTTCTTATATAAAATTTTGATAAAAGGTTTTTAGATAAATATAGATAATTGCCAGCACAGAGTCAGGTGTTAAACGATGCTGATGATAAACATTTTAAATCAAAGTTTTGTAGCTAAAACTAGGGGTGTTTTCAGACAGTTAAGTATCAAGAGTGTTAAGGAGACATAATTATCCTAGAATAGTACATAAATAAATGGATGATTACTAATCCTATTTTTTGTGCATGTGGTTTCTATTGAGATATTTCTTGTTGAGTCCACCCAATTGTGGTGAAAGTATTGATGGTGTTATAATGTGAACACTTTCTTGGCCCCTTTACACAGATTATTCTGAGAGAGAAGAAGAGGAGAGAGAAAGGAGAAAGCGGTCCCAGTACATGACTCTCAGTTTTCTATATTTACACCGAACCTAGAATGTATGTAAGCAACATGTTGCACTAGCCTGGTCATGAGGAGCGTGGCTCAAACTAAGTACAGTTTTTATTTGTAACAACCATCTAAAACATGCTAGCTTGGAAAAGAGGTTACGACAATGATGATGATAGTAATTTATATACTGCTCCTTTCAACACTAATTTGCAAAACCATCTGACCAAAACCACCTGTCATCCAATGAAAAAATAAATCACCTATTTCGAAGGGTTCCTATTTAAATTAATATCCTCTAATATAATTTCATATAAGAACCATATGTTTAGATATTATATTAGTAATGATATAATTAACAACTTTAGTAAATCATACAATATTCCTTATTAATTAACTGAAACAGAGTTTATTTCATTAATAATTGTTTCTACTTTTGGCACAAGGCCAGCAATTATTCCAGTGTACCACTGGTACTTTATTTTATCGACCCCGTAAGGATAAAAGGCAAAGTTAACCTCGGCGGGATTATTTCATTAATAATACAGTTATGAAAGGGTTACCAAGACCATTTTCACCGACATTATGAACCACACTCTTCTAACTTCTCTGAGTAAATCGTTAATTTAGTTTCGAATTTCTATGAATAAGATATATTGAAAAATATATTGCAACAATCACCATTCTATAAACAACCTTAATCTTAACTAATATATATATATATACATATATATATATATATTATTAGGTATAGGATTATCCTAGATGTAGTAATGGTTAATTACTACACTGGATATGGTTGACGTACGGTGAGAGGTTACTCTACGAGTTATGGAAGAATTATTGAAGAAACTTAGTTCCTGATCCTTCTGTATTCCGGAGTGTATATAAAGAATGAATAATTACAGGTAGACATCATAAAAAGGTAATTTATTCCGTGTGCCTACAAATGTTTCCGTGGAAACATTTGTAAGCACACGGAATAAATTACCTTTTTATGATGTCTACCTGTTATTATTCATTCTTTATATATATATATATATATATGTGTGTGTGTGTGTGTGAAAAGTGTGTTCTTTTTTCATAGAATTGTAGAAATCCCAAACACGAAAATAGCTATGATGAATAGCAAGGGGTCGAGTCAAAGTATAAACTTATATGAAAGGAAGGACAGTCAGAGAAGATGGGAGAGAGAAGAAAAGAGGGAAAGAGAGTGCTGGAGCGTGCACAATAGGATCAACGTTTCTGTTAGTATAATGCTGGCATATAGATAAAACTAAAGAAGAGATCAGTAGAAACATCCGTACTGGGCTGCGTCTGACCAATAAAGAGGCAATCTCCTATTATGACGGAAGCAGCAACAGTAGGCTAGAGGACAGCCGAAGTATATATATCATCATCATCACCATTATTTTACGTCCGCTTTTCCTTGCTTGCAAGGGTTTGACGGGTCCTATTCAGCACAGAATCTCTCCACTTGTCACGGTACTTCGTCATCTCCTCCGTGAGTTTCAGCGATCTCAGGTCTGCTCTCACCACATCCGCCCATGTTTTTCGTGGTCTACCTCTACTGTGTCTTCCTTCTACTGGGATTTCTTGGCAATTCTTTACCCAACGGTCATCCTCCATGCGCATCACATGTCCATACCATCTCAGCCTTATTTCCTGCACACCATAACTTATCCCTCTGATACCCAGTTTCTTACTCAACTCGTCTATGCTTGGTCATTCACGGAGATTAACATTGCACATCCAAAGGAGCATACTTGCTTCATTTCCCTCCAGCCGTCGCATAACCACTGCGGTTGCTGCCCATGTCTCACTACAGTGCAGCATTGCACCTCTCATACAGGCATCATATAATCGTCCTTTCGTACACAGGGAGACACCCTTCTTTGTCAACCGAGGAAGCAGCTCCCTAAACTTCTTCCAACCCGTCCTTATTCTAGATACTATGGCCTCGGAACACCCCTCTCCCATGCTAATCTGATCAACTAGGTACCGGAGGCTATCAGCCAGTTCTATAGAACCCACCTGGATTGGAAAAATGTGTCTATCACTGCCAACTTTCCCTGTACATCTACTGCATACGTAGTTTACCCTACCTGTTAGTTTGCCTGCTATCCCACTACATCTCTTGTGTACCCAATATCTGCATTGCGTACATATGTATATATACAGAGAGAGAGAGAGAGAGAGAGAGAGAGAGAGAGAGAGAGAGAGAGAGAGAGAGAGAAATATGTAGATGTAGATATATAAAACTATGAACATCAATTGCCTTAGTCGCAAAACAAACACATCGAACTAATGCCATATGATCGAATGTAACCCATATACCTACTTTCAACACACCATCATAATCAACATCTTTTTATGTCTATTTTTCACACTGTAAAAGGTTTAAATGATTGTCTAGCTCTGAGACCAGATAGGTCAGAGTAACCTTATGTTATTCATGTATTTCAGTTTGAAGGAAAATTAATTACATCAATGCACACACACACAAACACACACACACACATATATATATATAGGAAAAAGTATGACCCCGACGGCAGAGCTCAAGCCGTTTCGACGGCTACTTCTGGACTAAATTAGAATCTTCAGTCTGGTAAATAAATAGACGAACTTTTCAAGGGGAACTTCCTTATATGGGAAGATTGTAGTTGTCAAGAGGATTGGTCAAAATTTGTTGTAAACATAAATAAGTATATCATGGCAGTGGGTGGGAGGTAGGGGTGGCTGAACTTTCCTGTAGGACAACGAGGGAGTGGGTGGAGCCGGTCAAGCGTTGAAAGTGAAATCTATACGACAAATTCTAAGGATTGTGTATGAAAGTAGGCCAGAGCACGTAGGCGAAAAAAGGTTTCTGGAGGAAATAGATTGAGATTAGGAGACAATAAAAAAATAATTAAAAAAATAAGAGAAAGATATATAAAAACATAAAATTGGATAGTGAGAAGTTATACCAAAAGTTAAGCAAAACGCGAGACTTAGCCTATGGGTCAGCACCCAGGAAGTAATCTCACGGTTCAGGAATATTGAGAACAAACGGGACACAACATTCATCCAGTTTGACATAGAGAGTTACTATGCATCTATTACCTTACCGCTCCTTACGGCCGCCTTGGACTTTACCAAAACTCTCACACCCATCACCTGCCAGGAAAGAAATATCATTCTAATTAATATACACCTTACACTTTTATTTTACATATTATTATAATTATTTTTTTTTAATTTAGTTAACCTATAATTAGTACTTTACTACAGAGAACTTCATAATTTAATTTCCCTCTTACAGCTCTCTTTTCCTAAAATTAATACCTAAACGTATACATATAAATTAATTTAATTTTCTGTTATGAATCTAGATTCCTTGTAGACTATATAAGATTGGTATTTCTCACTTCTACACTTATCCCAAAATGTCATTTTCCTTCGTTTTTAACAACATTCTTTAATAACATCCAATTCTTATTTATCACATCCATATGAATTAATATAAATTTATCCCTATAACTATACCTATCAATTAATTTAATTTCTTGTTATAGATCTAAATTCCTTGTGTTTTAAATAAGATTCGTATTTTTCACTAATACCTTTACCCTGAAATTTTACTCTCCTTCGTTTTTAACATTATTCTTTAATAACATCAAATTTTCTTGTACTCTTCACCGGCTTGACCTCTTTTCATCCCCAAAGTATTCCTTTCATTCAAAGTATTCTTTCCATTCAAAACATAAGTCTGCATTTCTCAACCCCTAAATTAAATTTCTACTACTACTATTCTATCAACTTGACCTCTTACTACTTTTCTATTGGTCAAGTCAAAACCTGTTCCCAAACAGACCTATTATATGAAATCTTTGTTGGTTTTTTTCAATAAACAAATCTCATTATTTCTGAAGAGAGCATATATATGTGAAGGTATATATATTTCCTTTGATAGTTTGTAATATTTTTACATATATATCCTAGAAACGATCGTAAAATGATGAATTTTTAATATAAGTCCTTTGTTTTTATTCATTGTTTTTATTAATTTATATATATATATATATATATAAAATTGAAGAAGTGAAGAATAACGTGGTCAATAGTACAAAAAAGGGTTTTATTTACAGTCTGACAATTGTTTGACTGATTAAGTTGTCTAAAGATTGCTGAAAACTTGAAGCAGTGCCACTCAATTTTAAATACTTAATCAGTGAAACAATTATCAGACTCTAAATATAAGCCTTTTTTGTACTGTTGACCATGTTATTATTCACTTTTTCAATTGTATTACTCCAAGATAAACTTACATAGAAATACAAGTGAAATAATATCCTCGTAAACCCCTTGTTGAGTCAAACAACGCCGTACGCTGAAACTATCCATAATTGTTTCTACTTTAGGCACAAGGCCAGCAATTACCCAGTGCATTACTGGTACTTTATTTTATCGACCCCGTAAGGATGAAAGGCAAAGTCAACCTCGGCGGGATTTGAACTCAGATCGTAAAGAGACGTAACTATGCTGGAAAGCATGGCGTCCGACCCTCTACCGATACTGCCAATCCACCTACGAAGTATTCATAACCTCAAATTAGATTACCTATAATGATATTTTCCCATATATATATATATATATATATATATATATATATATATATGTGTGTGTGTGTGTGTGTGTGTGTGTGTGTGTGTGTGTGTGTGTGTGTGTGTGTAAATATACATATAAATAAATATATATATATAAATATATATATATATGTAAATATACATATAAATATATATATATATATAAATATATATATATGTAGATATACATATAAATAAATATATATATATATATAAATATATTATTCAAAATATTAATAAATGTTAAATATTCTCATAACCAAAATATATATTTTATTATACATATTTCAAAGGTACAATTGTGTTTCAGTACGTTTTCATCAGATAAAAAATATCAGAGATTGGATATGCGACATACCGCTAACTTTTGATTATTCAATTCCTGTTGTGGTACAGAGCGAGAGAGTGAGAGAGAATATAATATATATTCAAGTGCCTGAACACAAAAATATGGCACAAAGGCAAAAATGTATTTATAAAGCCGTCATGATATTATTGTGATGTAATTCATAATCAGAAGATTTCTCAGAAGAGCTCATTCACCAAAAATACAATCTTGATTTCATGCAATTTCAAGATATCTCCCCATCACGCACACATGCACACGCACAATACACACGATACAGACACACATGTAAGTCCGTGTATACACACACACATGTATATATATAAAGAGAGAGAGAGAGAGAGAGAGAGAGGGAGAGAGAGACAGAGGTACATGCACATACATATGAAACTATGCATACAGAGCATACGCACACACGCACACACACACACACACACACACACACACACACATATATATATATATATATATATATATATATATATATATATATATATATATATGTATATGTATGTATATAGGTGTATATGTGTGCGGGTATATATATATATGTATATATAGTGCACCACATTTACATCAAATAACCATACCAAGAACAAAAATATATTAAGCATAGCGTCTCTCTGTCACAGACTTCACCGCCAACAATTACAATAATATCTGGTCTACCACCACCTGCCACAGGAGTTCACTCACCTACCACTGAAGTACATAGAATCATATATAGCTTTAAACTCACAAAGACTGAGATGTATATGCAAGAACATATACACACAGACACATGCAACCAACCACTTACCCCTCACTATAAGCATCATGCGAAAATGACAGCTTGTCTCATGGTTTCTGATTTATTAATTGCAATTTGAAAATATTAGGTCAAAAGTTATAGAAACCAAGGGAAATATGAGAGGAGAGAGAGAGAGACAGACAGACAGAGAAGACGTGAGTGAGAGTGAAAGAATGAATAAGCGACAGAGGGTGAGCTAGAGAGAGGATAAGAAAGCAAAATGTAAAGAGGGAGAGCTTATGGATAGGTTTGGCTCTATGTGTTGTCTGTATATAAATGTGGCTGTGAAGTTGAGGTAGAGAGAAATAGGAAAGAGGGTGATAGGTTCTATAAATTGTCTAAATATATAATATATATATTTTTTTGCTATTATCAATCATTATATTCTTTTAAGACTCAAAGGAACCCTAGGTTTCAAGAGGAAACGATTTGCTCCAACAGTTGTTTTATGGGAATAAATATGGTTGGGAGAGTTCCAGAAATAATGGGAGCTCTGTTATGAATGCATTCACACACACATACACACACACACACGCACACACATATATATATATAATAATGGAACGAAACTTATCGAATAAAAATAGCTTCGGGATAGGTGTGTGTGTTTATGTGTGCGCAGGTGTGGGTATGTATAGTAAGGGTGTTAGTGACATATTCTATAATGGACCACTTATAAATACACACACAGACATATATATATATATATATATATATATGTGTTTAAATACATACATATATATATATATATATATATATATATATATATATATATATATATATATATATGCGTGTGTATATATATATCTACACACACACACACACACACATATATATATATATATATATATATATATATATATAGGAACGAGTAGGACCCCGACGGCTGAGCTCAAGCCGTTTCGACGGCTAATTCTGAGTCCAGAATTAGCCGTCGAAACGGCTTGAGCTCAGCCGTCGGCGTCCTACTCGTTCCTATTACCCACTCGACTACCCTAAGTATTGAGTACTTTGGTGCGTTATTTTCCACTTGGTTCCTTACCACATTTCCTTCGTTATATATATATATATATATATATATACAACATATGTATATATTTATACACACACATATATACACACATATATATGTCTGTGTGTATTTATAAGTGGAACATTAGCCACTCTGCTACCCTAAGTATTGAGTACTCTGGTGTGTTATGTTCCATCTGGTTCCTTACCACACCTCATTCGTTTATATATATATATATATATATATAAATATATGTTTATATAAATATATATATATATATGTATATGGATATCTTCAAACAACCACATAACCAAAAACTATTAACATCCTGAAACAACGAAACTCACATCCATGAGAGAGAATATATATATATATATACACGATTCTTAAATTTTTTCAAATAACCAAAGTCTCACTCATGTATCAAATAACAAATATCTTAAAACGCACACATGTTTAAAAAAAAAAAAAATAAGACTACTGACCAGAAAGCCCACAACGGCGAAATTGGTCTGAAAATGAAATTGACCTGTTAATAAACACATGCTTTTCTCTGACCCAACAAATATTAACGCGTCATGTCTGAATGAAATTGCTGAAAAAACAGCCCAAACATTTACCGCGAGGTCTGCTAAGCGGATACACAACAAACTAAAACATGTAGAAGTCTCTTTCAAACAAATTCAAAACCATTTTGAAAAACTTCGACATGTTTACTCCAATGGGCAAACACAACAGCAACAACAACAACAACAACAACAGCCACAACAACAACAACAGCCACAACAACAACAACAGCCACAACAACAACAGCCAGAAAGCCAGGAGAAACCACTACTGAATTCAAGCATAATAGCCGAATTACTGAATGACATGATCATTCAGCCACTCTCTCAGCCATCACTATCGCCATCACCATCACCACTGTTACCATCTTATGCCACATCAACTGCTAATAATGGACCACTGCTCTCTCTCCCCCACAGTTGTCATCATCATAATCACCACTAATGCTTTCTTCCCCCATATCACCGCCACAGCCATGCCATAGTCAAAAGAACTTTTAAAAAAAAGATCTATGGAGCTGTATGCACCCCCCACTACACATAGTAGAAACCCCAAAATATGCCGCTACTCACTACGTCAGAGGCTATGCACACGTAGCGATTGTATATTTACCCATTTACCGGGTACTAGGCGCAGTAACACTGCCCGCACGTATAGGTCGCAGTCCCAAAATCTGCCAACATTCCCAACGTGAGAGGCTATATCTGCTGACTGACTGTCCCTTCACTCATCTTCCTGGGACACAACGCACAAACAGAAAAGGGGCTTCATGCCAACCCACAAACCACAATAAAGCCACCCCTGCTGCGGTAATGCTGCTCCAGTCTCCTCACACAGACGTGATTACAACAACAAAAACAATAAAATTAATGCTGCTGTAGTCTTTTCACAAAGACACGATCACAACAACAACAAATACAACAACAAAAATAACGCTGCTCCAGTCTTTTCACAAAGACACAATTACAACAAATACAACAACAACAACAAAAGAGAAAACTGCAAACCTATCCAATGTAACCACAAATCCAATCAAAAACTGCTCCCTGAGCAAAAAGAAAATCTTTCTTTTTTAGCCATGAACCTGGCAAAAGAGATAGAGAAAAACATTTTAGCTATCACCCAACACCATGCTTGCTGTCACTAACACACAATCACAAAACAAGCCCCCTGCAACAGTCAAAACCAGCCACCACACTAGCCTCCACATACTCAATACATAAGGTATCAGCCCACCCATCAATGCACAGAAATGGAAGATCCAATTCATTTAGGATTGTGTTGGTAACCATCCATTTCACATCCCCTTCTTCATTCTTACTAAGACCCACCTTGACAACTCCCACTTGGAGGCCGAAGTAAGAGTGAGAAATTTCACAACCATCCGTGCGGATCGTGTTGGCAGAAGGAAGGGTGGAACTGCCATTTTCGTGTATGATTCCTTTACGACAAATGGCAACACAACATTCTCTAATGGATACTGTGAATCAGTCACTGTGCACAATAAAGCCAATGACCTGACATTAGTCGGGCTCTATAGGCCACCACAACCACCCATAATCTGCTTCAAAGAATGCCTCAACAGTATTAAATGCTTTATTAAACAGTGCCATTCTAGCAACATACTTTTGATGGGAGACTTTAATCTATCCTGTGTCGATTAGTCTACATGTAGTTTGAAACCAGGCTCCACAATCACAACAACTGACAAAGAGGCTGTCGAGTCACTTCTTGACTTCATGAATGAGTTTTTCTTGTCCCAACTTGTCCTTGCACCAACGAGACATCGGAAGAACATTCTGGATCTAGTGTTAAGTAACCACACTAACACTATACATATTATTACAGTGGAAAAAACCCTTCTCTCAGACCATGACATGGTTCTTTGTAACCTGAGATTCCACCAGCCGAAAGCTAATCCCAGGGTCCTCTCTCCAGCCCACCCATTTGATAACATGGATCTCTACACTGCCAACTGGGATGCAATTATGAACGAAGTATCACATGTCGACTGGTCTTTTACACACGCACACACTTCCACCAACATCAAAACATCTTGGCAGATCTTTGTAGACACTGTCACAAATATAAGTACAAAACACACCCCACCAACACCTGTCAACAAAACTAAGTGCAGTATCCCCCAACACAGAAAAAAAATAATAAAAAAATAAAAAGAACAAACAAAAAAATTAACACACTAAATTACTGCCAATAGCAACACACACATTCAATGGCTATCACCCTGCTTGAGTCAAAAAAGTATAACCTCCAGCAATGCATGATGACCATCATCAATAACCAGAGAATAGCTGAAGAGAGGTGGGCCATTGAGAAAATCAAACTCAACCCCAAAGTGTTCTTTTCATTTGCTAAAAAACACAAGGTCACCGTCTTCACTATTGGCCCCCTAGTTGATGAAAATGGCACACTCCAGGACAATGCCAAAACCATGGGCGAGATACTGCAGAAACAATTCTGCTCTGTTTCCAGCAATCCTGATATGGCCGATCTGGGCCGTATCAGTGATGTTAACCCCCAACACACTATATCAGACATAACGTTTGGCGCCCCTGATGTCTTAGCGGCAATAAATGAAATTAAACACAATTCAGCAGTAGGCCCTGACAGGTTCCCTGCTTGTGTCCTGAAGGTGTGTCGACACCAACTTGCATCCCCTCTTGCTAATATGTGGAGGAACTCACTGGATACTGGCTATATTCCTGAAAACTTTCTGTCCCAGTCCGTTGTCCCAGTCAAAAAGGGAAATAAGTCCCTTGTAGTGAACTACCGTCCGATCTCCTCACCTCTCATATTATCAAGGTATTTGAGAGGGTGGTGAGATCACAAATAACCCACTTTATTGAAAGCCACGGCCTGCTGAACTCCAACCAACATGGGTTCCGTAATGGAAGGGACGACCTAACGCAGCTCCTGCATCACTTTAACAATGTTTTGAGAGCCTTGGGAGAAGGCTCCAACACTGATGTCGTCTATCTTGACTTGAGCAAGGCCTTCGACAGGGTTGATCATAAGATTCTACTGAAAAAAACTATCCAAAGATGGTGTCTCTGGAAGGTTACTGCAGTGGATCAAATGTTTCCTGACAGGAAGAACCCAGCATGTTGTAATCGAAGGGGTAAAATCAAGCCCTGCCACAGTCAGCAGTGGCGTCCCACAAGGCACTGTGTTGGGCCCACTTCTTTTCATCATCTACATTAATGACATTACTGACATATTCAAGCACAGCAACATCAGAATATTCGCAGATGATTCCAAGCTCCAAAGGGTCATCAATAAGGTGGATGACCGGACTTGCCTTCAGTCAGACCTACTGGATGTTATCCAATGGGCAGAAATGAATAATATGCCGTTGAATGAGGGTACATTTGAATTAATCCACTTTGGAAAAAAGGATGCCCTGAAACTACCACACTCTCTTCATTCGGGTTAAACTCTAGTGGCATCCAATAACATCAGAGACCTGCGAGTAATTGTGGACAACAACATAAGCTGGGCTACTCATATAAACAGCAAAGTTGATATGGGCCGCAGAATGTGTTCCTGGATTCTTAGAACTTTCCAGTCGAGAGATATCCACACTGTTATCCTTCTCTTCTACACCTTTTCCCGACCCCACCTTGAATACTGTTGTCCACTGTGGTCACCACACACGAAACAAAGAATTATGAAAGTTGAAGCACCCCAAGGGTCAATTACAAAAAGCGATAGATGGCATGACAGGCCTTGACTATTGGAGTCGATTAGAAAAGCTCAAACTTTATTCTCTCCAACGTCGCCGTGAGCGCTACATTATCTGTATGATGTGGACAATATTCCATAGCTTTGCCCAAATGATGTTGGCATCACCTTTAGTGTACACCCATGGCTTGGGTCCCGTGCTATCCGCCCACGACAAAAATCTCACTCGCATCACATAACAAAAATACGGCACAGTTATTTCACCTCAATTGGCCCTGCACTCTTTAACATTACACCAAGACACATCAAAGCAGAGACAGACCCCATCAAGTTCAAGAAATCTTTGGATAAATTCCTTCAAGAAATCCCGGATAAGCCTCCTACAACCCGGATATGCCTCCGTAAACAATAACTCTCTGCTCGAGTGGACCATGGTGCCCAAACAGTGATTTGTAAGACTTCGCCAGGTGTTGCTATTAAGTTAGACATGGCCTGGGCCAATACCGGCCGAAACCTATCAAAGTTATCAAAGTTATATATATATATATATATATATATATATATATATATATATATATATATAAATGAATAATTGACAAAGCCTTTGTGGAAAACTACTTATGAATCCAAGATTTGGAATATACGTCGAATTCTTCTCTGATTTTGCACAATTCCTGCCAAATCTATTCCCACTGGTATTTTGTTATTCTGTCAGTATTCTCCTATTATGTTTAGTTGCCTTGCCATTTAGTCAGTCTGACTCCCCTGACTTCTTACAATTCTTTATCGTATCTATAATGATCTATAACCAAGACATTAATTCATTTCATACACATGGTATTCAGTACACACTACATACACACTCACAATATATATATATATATATATGTATATATATATATATATATATATATATATATATATATATATATATATATATATATATATATATATATATAATATATATGTGTATACATATATGTGTGCGTATGTATATATATGTGTGTGTGTGTGTGTGTGAGTATATATATGTACATGTATAATATATATATATATATATATATATATATATATATATATATATATATATATATATATATATATTATTTTATTGGTGGTTCCAATAATAGTTCTTCCCCATACGAAACCATGTTAGGGAGATCTATATATAAGCGAAGTTAGATAGAATAATTTGTTGTCTACTTTTTATACTCCCAGAATAGGATTTGTTTCTCATTTAATTTTAATATATAATATTGCTTTTCTGAGAGATTTCTTTCATTGTAATGTTTGGGTATTAGAGACTAATTAACCTTTGGTAAATCTCTCTCTCTCTCTCTCTCTCTCTCTCTCTCTCTCTCTCTCTCTCTCTCTATATATATATATATATATATATATATATATATATATATATATATATATATATATATATATATATATATATATATATATATATATGAAGACAAACATAGAATATTCGAAAATATTCTGTATGTTTATAATAAACATTTTGAAGACCCAATCGCTATAGAATAGAATACGTCACGTATTACAATTTGAGATTCTCGATAAAAGCAAGGGAAGTAATCTACGCGTTTCATTCTTGTTAGAAATCATCAGGATTACATATCCAATGCTTTTATCGAGAACGATACAGCTAGAGACTTATAGAATACTTAGCTGTGTACAGGAACTGGTTTGAAAGAGCGGTAGCCGGTCCGGCAGAAATTAGAATTTGGATTTAATGCTCTGAAATAGCGATATATATGTGAAGACAAACATAGAATATTCGAAAATATTCTGTATGTTTATAATAAACATTTTGAAGACCCAATCGCTATAGAATAGAATACGTCACGTATTACAATTTGAGATTCTCGATAAAAGCAAGGGAAGTAATCTACGCGTTTCATTCTTGTTAGAAATCATCAGGATTACATATCCAATGCTTTTATCGAGAACGATACAGCTAGAGACTTATAGAATACTTAGCTGTGTACAGGAACTGGTTTGAAAGAGCGGTAGCCGGTCCGGCAGAAATTAGAATTTGGATTTAATGCTCTGAAATAGCGATATATATGTGAAGACAAACATAGAATATTCGAAAATATTCTGTATGTTTATAATAAACATTTTGAAGACCCAATCGCTATAGAATAGAATACGTCACGTATTACAATTTGAGATTCTCGATAAAAGCAAGGGAAGTAATCTACGCGTTTCATTCTTGTTAGAAATCATCAGGATTACATAGCCAATGCTTTTATCGAGAACGACACAGCTAGAGACTTATTGAATACTTAGCTGTGTACAGGAACTGGTTTGAAAGAACGGTAGCCGGTCCGGCAGAAATTAGAATTTGGATTTAATGCTCTGAAATAGCGGTAAAAGCATTGGATATGTAATCCTGATGATTTCTAACAAGAATGAAACGCGTAGATTACTTCCCTTGCTTTTATCGAGAATCTCAAATTGTAATACGTGACGTATTCTATTCTATAGCGATTGGGTCTTCAAAACGTTTATTATAAACATACAGAATATTTTCGAATATTCTATGTTTGTCTTCACATATATATCGCTATTTCAGAGCATTAAATCCAAATTCTAATATATATATATATATATATATATATGTATATATATATATATATATATATATTTATATATATATATACATATATATATAAGTAAGATATATATATATATATATATATATATATATATATATATATATATATATATATATATTTATATATATATATACATATATATAAGCAAGATATATATATATATATATATATATATATATATATATATATATATATATATATATATATATATATATTTATATATATATATACATATATAAGCAAGATATATATATATATTTATATATATATATATATATTTATATATATATATACATATATAAGCAAGATATATATATATATTTATATATATATATATATATTTATATATATATACATATATATAAGCAAGATATATATATATTTTTATATATATATATATATACATATATATAACCAAGATATATATATATATATATATATATATATATATATATATATATATATATATATATATATATATTTATATATACATATATATAAGGAAGATATATATATTTATATATATATATATACATATATATAAGGAAGATATATATATATATTTTGATATATATATATATATATATATATATATTTATATATATATATATACATATATATAAGCAAGATATATATATATATTTATATATATATATATATACATATATATAAGCACCACCAACGCATGAATGGGTCTACTCCGCCCCCTCTCCCCTTTTCTCCCACTGGCAGGTTTGGCTACCTCCCCCACCAATTTGCCATCGCTAAATTACTACTACCTTGTGGGATGACCAATCCTGGTGATTATCTCTTTGACCATATATGGAATTGCCCCTTGACAAGTTCGGCTATTCAAATACCAGAACTGATTTTTCATTCAGTACAGAATTAGCCGTCGAAACGGCTTGAGCTCAGCCGTCGCGGTCTTACTTACTCCTATATATATATATATATATATACATGTCTATCTAACTATCTATATATATAACTCTCCCTCTCTCTTTATATATATATATATATAATTTGGGGGTACTATTAAATATTATCCAATTACAAGTGTAAGAATAGCTCAATGTAAAATCACAAGCATATTACCGAGCAGAAATACATTATGAGTAACAATCAAACAGAGTTTAAATCATTTAATCACTTACGATTGTTTCATCCTAACACATGTCCGTTTCATCAGAGTATATGATAAAGGTTAAAACACAAATATAGTATCAGAAATTTATCATGAGAACATTAGGAGGATATATAATATGGGAAGTAAGCATACGTATCAACATTTATATAAAAAACATAGAAAAGGCGGGAGAAGCATATATAAAAATGTGAACATATAAATGCAATAAAATTAGGAGCAGCTAAAAGCTTTAAAAATTTCTTTAATTTAACATTTTTTAAAATTTGAGAACTTGCTGCTACAAGACAAATATTATAATCAGTAAGTAAACATTTATCATAAGCATTAAAAAGGTTAATAAATTTAATAAGAGCAGGTGTGCAGTTCAAATATAAATTTAAAAATATAAAAATACAACTTCAAAATATATTTTTAATAATGGATATAGAACGTTCAACTGCCTAAATTAGTCAGAAAAATAAACTATTATTTTTCAAATGTAATAATTGTTTCTACTTTTAGGCTCAAGGCCAGAAATTACCCAGTACATTACTGGTACTTTATTTTATCGATCCCGTAAGGATGAAAGACAATGTTAACCTCGGCGAGATTTGAACTCAGACTGTAAAGGGACGTAACTATGCTAGAATGCATGGCGTCCAATCCTCTACTGATACTGCCAATCCACCGCCATATACTGCCAATAATAATGTTGAATAAGTATACTCAGCAAAATCAAAATCAAATAAAGATTCAAGTGTTAATAATTTGTTCTACTTTTGGCACAAGGCCAGCAATTACTCAGTACATTACTGGTACTTTATTTTATCGACCCCATAAGGATGAAAGGCAAAGTTAACCTCGACGGGATTTGAACTCAAACCGTAAATGGACGTAACTATGCTAGAAAACATGGCGTAAATGTTGAGTAAATATTATAATCAGCCAAGTAAAAATCGAATATAGATTCAAGTGTTATCAACGGAAAAAGGAGCACATATTTGAATAGAGGGAAGAAATTCATATATGCTTAAGCATAAATAACTCCATCTTAACAAAGAGTTTGAAAATTTATCCTTAAATGACAGTTAATGCAAAAATAAAAAAATATAAGGGAGGTAATTCATATAAGACATTTTATGATTTGAAACTCTCTTATAAAATGTCTTATATGAATTACAGTTTATGTCACCATCAACATCCCAATTTTTTTCCTCATAACTTTCTAAATAAGGCCTGTTATTGTATGAGATTTTACATATACATTTTCAAAGTTTTAAATCACGATGATGAAGAAATTAAAAAATGAAGAACAAAACTATCTAGAGGTAAAATAGAAGTTCTTTCATCATGTCTTTCAATGTCATGCTGCTAATTAATATTAACCAGGATAGCATAGATTTTCTTCAGGAATATAATGTTCCAACAACTAGGAATTACGTAGGAAATAGAAATTATTTTCATCGAGATAATTATAATCTATATCTTCGAAATTACATTTCTGCAAAATATGCATTATTGGCAGAATTGGTAGAGCATCAGACACCATGCTTTGCAGCATAGTTATGGCCTTTTACGTTCTGAATTCAAGTCCCGCGGAGGTTAACTTTGACTTTCATCCTTACAAGGTCGATAAAATAAAGTACCAGTAATGCACTGGGTTAATTGCTGGCCTTTTGCCAAAAGTAGAAAATTATTAAGGTCGTTATGAGAAAATAATTGTTTCTACTTTAGGCACAAGGCCAGCAATTAACCAGTGCATTACTGGTACTTTATTTTATCGACCTCGTAAGGATGAAAGGCAGAGTCAACCTCGGCGGGATTGGAACTCAGATCGTAAAGGGACGTAATTATGCTGGAAAGCATGGCGTCCGACTCTCTACCGATACTGCCAATCCAGAGAAAATAATATCGGTGGAATGGGTACTGAGCTGTTGTCATGACACTTATTTAAACATCACAAACAAATTCAGATTGAACTATAGCTATAATTATTACGTGGGTTTAGAGTAATAGAAATGATACGCCATTTTTTTTCTCCTTAATTTTCAATCCCATTCTGTATTAGATTTATGGCAAATTCCTAATTCGGTTCTGTAAAAATGTAAATGTAATAGTTGAAATCGAAGCAAATGTGATGTAACGATATTAGGAAAAATGTGAATGTAGAATAGATAGATATACGATACAACGGAATTAAGTGCAGCCTATTTGTAGGTTAACTGTGGGGAAATAAATAAAAATATTCATACATGTATTTAACTGGAATATAAATTTATTTGACGCAAGGAAAATTATTCGTGAATGTCAAATAACTGTTTTATAACATATTACTCCCTATTTAAAAACCGACAGATATATACAAGTGTACACATACAGATATGTGACTAAATACATACACACATGTATAGGCACACACACACACATATATATAGAGTGAGCATAAATTCTTTGAAACCACAAAAAACACTGAACTTTATGTTTCATATATGCAATTTTCTTACTGAAAATTACAACTACTTCCTGCAGAAGAGAAAATGTAAAACATATTCATGAAAACTTTAAACTTGAAATTCATGAATTAAAACAACGAAAAATCAAAACCTCAAATAGTATCTGAGATATGGAATTTTATAATCAGAGAAAGACTTTATGCTCACCCTGTATATAATATATATACACATATGCATAGTTTAGGGTTTACATTGCCCAATGCTCAAAGTGGTGTAGACAGCAGTTTTGTTTATGTATGTTTCTTATTTGTTACTTTAATTTATGTTATCAGTGACAATACTGAAATTTCAGAGAAAACAATTTTTCCAACAAAGTATTCTCAACCGTTTCACTTTCGGATCAAAACGTTTTTGGCAACCATTCACACATTGTTTCCCTACCTCAGCTAAAATTGAATCATCTCGACCTTTTCTTATTAAATTTTATTCACATACAACTTATTATGAATAGCAAAATTTATTTCAGCCAACATTTTTAGTGAAGCCGTGAAGTTGTATTCATTTAAATGGGTGAATTTGAGACTTAACAATTAATCATAGAAGTTTGGGCAGAAATTTGTTAGTAGAGCCACGTTATCAGAATGATGAACGAAACTCTCCTGCCTTCCTTTTGGTCGGCCCATATAAGTGAGACTGAATTAAACTCGATGATATTATTACGAACATGGCAGTGGATTGGTAGTATTGGTAGAGCGTCGGACGCCATGCTTTGCAGCAAAGAGTTACGGCCCTTTATGGTCTGAGTTCAAATCCCGCCTTTCATCCTTACGGGGTCGATAAAATAAAGTACCAGTAATACACTGGAATAATTGCTGGCCTTGTGCCAAAAGTAGAAACAATTATTACGAACAACAACATTGATTTAGGTCAATGTTTTAATGCTATAAAGTTGAAACAAAATATTTTCTTTGAAGTATAATAGATTAAAACCGTTCGTTTTTTTTATATTCCTAATCATTTGTGTGGGAATTTGTGAGCTTGAGTCACGCTTTTGGGTCTGAGAAAGCGTTAGAAGTCTCGGATGTAATATCATGTTCTGATATATTTTATGCTGGTTAAATAGACTTGATAGACTGATATTTGTGGTACTTAAATTATATATATAGACTTGATATGTGTGGTAGTTAAATTTAGCACATGTCTGAAGTTGCCACTGATATATAAATCTATCATATACTGGCTGCTCCTACGCAATTTAATATATATCAAAATTAACTACCTACATAGGTGCTAATAATATGCAGACCAGTATGTCAATTTCAGTGATACTATTAAATGTGGTAGTATTTATAAGGCTTCCAGTTACACATATCCCTTTATGTACATACATATCTACAACATTCTATTAAGGATCGAATATAGATTAAAAATATGTTTGTTTTTCAATTTAGTGACATACCTAAATTTAGTATGTTTACATCTCTATATATTCAATATGTATTTTTATACACACATTTACGCAATATCGTAAAACTCTGTACGCTGTATCTCGACATATATAGCTTCTCACAGAAAAAAAACAACGTATTTTTACTATTATATTCGTCCACCTTTCAATGTGTAGTTTACGTTTTTTTCTCTATGAATGTTGATGTGTTTCGAACAAATATAACTTTAAAACTTGTCGGAAATTATTTGCTTTTAGTAAGACGAGAGTGAGTCAGATCGACAACTGGAGGGATGGTTAACGAAAATTGAATAATAAGAAGTTTGTTCAAGGACTTTGTGTATGTATTGAGTGAGAGTAACCTTTAAAGTTGTCATACATTACTCGTTGTCAATGGTTTCGGTAGTGTGCTCCTCAAACTGACAGCTGCAGTGAGGGATTACTACAAACGAATAATCCCAGACGAATTTCAATATAAGATTCTTACAAAGCATATAAAATAAAAGAAAAACAAACTTCATCGCCAAAGAGAGACTAGTGTAATATTAAAAGCCATGAAAACATTTGAATATATAATACTTCTGGTCACTTATTTTGCCCTTACAGGGAAGGTTGAGCCGCCATTATATATTTTGGATGTGAGCTTTTGTTTGTGCAATGCATTTTTATTTTTTGTTAGATGACATAAAATATATTTAAAATACAAATACGAATAAACGCAGAGAAACTATATTAAATGCATAGAAAATAACACACAGATGAGAAAATATATTCAGAAAATGTATTTTTAAAAATATAAAAATCAAATATGTGAAAATATATTATAAATGAATGGTGGCTATAAATTCATATACTTTGACAACGTTTCCCTTAAATATCTTGTGATACTTATGGTTTGCTGTAAAATGATGGGAGATTCGCTTGAAGAACTCTATAGATACATTAGTCTTTAAAACCAATCTACAGTGGGTCTGTCATACTGTAAATAACAACTAAATTAGAAATTCTATACCTACCATCAAATATCCACTTCATAGTAAGTAATTACCTGACGAAATATATAATCTAATGTGTTAAACTTCACTTAAGTGACACCTCTTAACTTACTTCCTTTATTAGGCTTCACAAAACATTTTTCAAATCAAGGATTTGTCGTAGATTCTTTAGCTAAATATATCTGGTTACTTTGAGAGACGTCAGACAACATGTGTAGAATAACTTATTTCATCTTAGGTAATGCTCAACTATAGCTTCATGAAAGCTTCAGGTCTAGGCTTTGTTGTCAGTTGTACTTTACAACAAAATTCTAACGGATTACATCGCAAGTTTCAGCTATTACATTCTTGTACGCATGCAACAAAATAGCTTTTGGTTCACTATAAACCATTTAAATATATAAAGTCGTTTTGGCCTTCACTGGAAAGTAATAAAAAAGACAATAGGAAACGTCACAGCCATTTTGCCAATTTTCTTAACTCTTTTTCAAACAACTCGTGCCTCTTCCTGTTACTTCATTTCCTAACAAGCAACAATGTCTCGCTTTACTCTGAAACGCCATCAGTTTTTATTCTACTTCGATTCACCTGCTTGTAGAGCATTTTAAATCTCCTTCCTTTCAACATTTTATCCATATCCTAATCCATTTATTAATACATTTCATAATCAATTTTTACACGTATATGTTTTCAGAATTCAATATATTTTAAATTGATAATTTTAGATAATTTCTATTGCATATTCTTTCATTAGATAGAGGAAAAAAAATCACATTACCTTGAAACATGTATAAGCTATCGCAATTTAATACTTATCAATTACCAATCCATCCCATATTATATGGGAATAGATTGGCAATATATGGGCCATATATTGCTAACAATGCTTTTTGTTACATCTAACAGCAACAATAAGTGTATTAAAGACATTTCCACTGCTAAATCATATGCCCTATGACAAGCTTCTCCACTTTGTCCTATCATCTGCATACGCCTCTTGGTCTTCCCCCTCCTTGACTTCCTTATACATACGTTTCTATCCCCCATCTCACCCAGTTACTTTTATTCTTTCCCAACATATGACTCATCCGTCTCATTCCATTTGTCTTTAAGATATTGGATGGTTGGTCTTTTTTGTCTACTCCAGAGAGACTATCTTCTTTCCATACATACCCCTCATTCGACAGCTTCTCATCATGATTCTTTCTATTATACATCAGTGAGGAGAAACTCGCCACTATCCTTTTGAATGCACTTCTATTATACAATATTTTCATTTTTCCTTACACTGCCTTGCAATTCTGAAAACCACATGCCTCTGATCCTTATAACACAACACTTACGCAAACTTCTTACTTAATGATCGATTCTTTCCTCAGCGAACCTAGTGCTTTGCTACATTTCTAGCTTTTTCATACTGTTTTCTACTTACCCCATTGTACCACCTTTTCCATGCCTGTTTCTTAATTACGGTCGCTTCATTACCCTAGCAATATGTCACACTTCGCCTCCTTGGTGATTTGCATCAGCAAGAGATCTCGTTTGTAGCCTTCAGCAGGTTTTGTGCAAAAATCTCCACTGCACGTCTATGCTTCTGGGTCTCTAATTTTTATTCCTTACTATCATAAACGCCAAGCAGTAAATCCCTGAATTTGTAACCAGTTGAAGGCTCCATGAGACTCCATGCCCTTCTCCTCCAATTTGCCTTCTGTTTCAGTGTTGGTCAAGCTCTAAATGTAAATCACAAGCTACTACGTTTCATTGATAAATTCTAACCCAACAACCAAATAATGATTAATGGAATCCACAAACCTAAACCAATAAAAATTCACTTGCCAAATACATTTACTCAGCCCTAAAATACATATTTTAGCATAACAAAACAACGCCCCTCCCCAGATAATTCATGTTTAATCAACACATAAGGAAACCCATTACCAAGAAATAAATCTAAACGAAATTTAAGCAACTCAAAGATATACGATAACGTAATGAATATATGCAGTTTACTAGTACTAAAAGGACATTTTCAGGTCACAATCACCCTCAATATTCAGTTTACAAAAAGAGTTGTGGCTACTGGATAAAATAGCATCATATATTCTGCGGAGCATTTACATTAACATTACCAAACCATAAACATACAACCATCACACTCGATCGCTTTCGTCTACTGTCCACCAAATAAATCAAGTTAAACTAAGTTAACCGAATCCTGAAATAACCACTCCCTAATCCTAATAAAGATAACACAATTCAGAATAAATTATTATATTCAAAACCAGCAGCAAATTGAATTTAACTATACCAATGCCAAAATCCCCAGACGCTGCCCAAATATGTTAAATTAATACTTCCAATCAAAAATGTAATAATAGACTAAGAATTGGAAACTAAAATTTATAAATCGTTATACCTCTAAGCGTCTAACACCCTTCCACCATGCTGCCACAAACCAGAAGACATAAGTTCACCACTCAGGGGTGGGAAACCCACAACTTTCACCACTACACATTGTTCCGTAAAACTACTTCCTTTATACTCATCTCACGCTTGAACATACAGTAAGCTATTAATAAGATTAAAACCCATAAAAACAAAAGAATGAACCATAGTTATCTCCTGTAGTTTATCCAGCAGGAAATATTCACCCGTACCTAACACGTTAAACATTATATAATTGTAAAGTTGTATATCTGTCGACATGTGGTGTGTTTATAAATAAACATTTTGAAAGCTTTCAGATGGAGCTACGCTATCAGTTTTCAAATTCACAGCTAAAGGCTTACAAAATGTTTATTTATAAACATGTCCTATGTCACCAGATATACAACTTCACATATTTCATATGCAAAGCTAAATTAGAGTTAATGCCCTTATATAATCCCTTTATAAACCTACAAGGCAGTGTAGATAAATACAAAATTATTGTAGACAACTAATCGTACCAAGAAAGAAACACTTCGTTCCAGAGTCATTTCAATGAGGATCCTAGTTTACAGAGTATCAGCGGTATGATATTACACTATATATGGACATAATTCTCTCCCAACATCAAAATAAAGGTAAACATAAAACCTTGTGACATAGGACATGTTTATAAATAAACATTTTGAAAGCCTTTAGCTATGAATTTGAAAACTGATAGCGTAGCACCATCTGAAGGCGTTCAAAATGTTTATTCATAAACACACCGTATGTCGCCAGATATACAACTTTACAATTATATAATGTTTAAAGTGTTAGGTATGGGTTAGTATTTCATGTTGGATAAACTTCAGGAGATAACTATGGATCATTTTTTCGTTCTTATGGGTCTTAAGTACCGGTCGCTCTCCAACAGGTTTGCATTCGTGCCCTGGGCAGTGGAGACTTCTGGTGTCCTTGGCCCTAGGGCTACCTCCATACTCACCACCATAGGAGCTGAGCTGGCCAGCCGCAGGTGTGAGCCTCACGAGTTGGAATGGCTCTTCCACCACATTTCCCTACCATCATCCGGGGAAACGGCTTCTCCATTCTATCCACTGGGGCTGTGGGGAGGCCAGGGCTTGGGACCCCATTTGCTCACCATACAGAGAGATGGGGAGGGCGAGAGAGATGGAGGCGATGACAATGGGAGTTCGGCTCTTCCGTGTTCGGACCATATCCTTGTAGTTGTGTTTATTATCAGTGACAGTTAACAGAATAAGTTTTCAGGCAGTTGTGTGGTCAAACCTAAAACAATTATGACACACCACGCGATTTACAGTTACTCAGCTATAAATACCACAGTAAACACATTCAATTGACCATTTGTAACTATTTAACAATATAGCATACACATATTAACAAATTAAATTGCACAAATAAACCACAAAGTAATGTAGTCAAGATGTTATACACTCTTCAACAAAATATATTTTACTTGTCTTAAAAAAGAAGAAAACCATTCTGCACTCACACCAATTAAATCTTTAGCTATACAAACATTACACCAA
>OZ024742.1:96655758-96658258 GCA_964016885.1 Eledone cirrhosa | reverse complement strand
ATATATATATATATATATATATATATATATATATATATATATATATATATATATATATATATATGCATGCATGTATATATATATATATATATATTTATGTCAGGTCACCAGTTGGTGCTACTGGTTACATGTATCCCAGTACAACCTGTCAAAGAACAAAGGAGCTCTTAAGAGTCAATGGCCATCCAAAATCACCGGGAGAGATGACCCCTTAGCCTTTGTCAAGGCAGAATTCTAGGAGAAGGAAAACTCTAATATAACACCTGCAACCTTGATGGTATCCAATGATGTTGACTTGTTCTTCTTTTTGGTAAATATCATCTTGGTTAAGAGAGTGGGACTGGCTTTGTGCATTGCCTTTGCTCACTATAAAAATTTCACGGCACAGGCATTGCTTTATATCTGGAGATCTCTCTGCACTTGTCGTCACATGGTACCATGGGCCCAGCACTATGTGGCAATAATTGTCACAAGTGTAGTGTTTGTACCAGAGTTTTCAAGTCGCTGGCTGGACTAAAAAGTCACACTCGTTCAGCGCATCGGTAGGGGTTCTCCTACATGGATATAAAGTAGTGGCGTTACTCGAAAACGAGTTGGCAGCCATCATATATATATATATATTTATATATATATATATATATATATATATATATATATATATATATATATATATATATATACATAAATATATATAGTGAAAAATGGAACGGGAACAAAACAGAGAGGCAGTACGAACAAAGGTTTATTAGTTTCACGCTCTTGAGAAGTTGGGCGTTTGTTTTTTTTGGTGTCCCGAACTTGCAGGCTACACCGTTCATCCCATTTTCAAGAAACTTGACACATGTATGAAACTCTAACCGTAGATTGGAATAGGCTACTTGAAATGTTCGAAAAATCGATAATCGGGCTCCCAGAAACCCAAAATCGATATTTTCGATGAAACTCGAGGCAAGTGTGTATTTTGGTCCGGAGATGAAGATGCGCTACATTAAATTTTCGAAAAATCGATAATTGGATCACAGGCAAAAATCGATATTTACGAAATTTGTCCGATTCCAATGAAATTTGACGGAGGTATGTATTCTCATGCGGGGATCAACGTGGGATACTTGAAATTTTCAAGAATTCGATAATCGGACCCCCAGAGGCAAAAATCTGGCAACCGAATAACGCCATTCTTCATGCTTCCATTTGTCGCGACTCCCACCATACAAAAAGCGTTCAATCTATCAGGATTATCCAAATTAAGTCTCTTTAAATTAACGCTCACCATATTCAGCAAACCTCTTATGCCGATTCTTCCATTTCTTATATAAGGACTATCAAGACTATACCGCCGCGCATCATCCTGTATTGCGTCCAGTCTTCTCAAGCGATCATCGAACCTCCATGCGCTCTCTTCATTCCCGTGGTCCTACTACCGTAGCATAATGAGGCATCCGTCAAACCCTGCCCTCTCCCTTCCCTGCACGCCGTCGACCCACTGCATCGTTGTGCATCACCATGCGCATCTTTGCCTTGTCAGCCGCAATTCATTCCCCGGCCCTTTCCATTGCCTGCCCTCCGTGGTCCCTAAGAACTGCCACGGCTCAACATGCGGAATCCCAGCCACCGTCCACCCCTCCCATTTCCATTGCCTACACTCCGGGAGAGCTCAAGACTTCCATGCCTGACCAAGCCGTATCCCTGCCACCGTCAACCCCTGCCTTCTCCCTTCCCTGCACGCCGTCGTCCCACTGCATCGTCATGCCTCACCATGACGCATTACTGCCCTGTCGGCCACCATTCCCTTCTCAGCCCTTTCTTTTGCCTGCCCACCATGCTCCTTCAAGACTGCTATGCCTAATCAAGCCACATCCCTGCCACCATCAAGTCCTGCCCTCTCCCTTCCCTGCACGCCGTCGTCCCACTGCATCCTCATGTCTCACCATGCCGCATCCATGCACTGTCAGCCGCCATGCCCTCCCCTGCCCCCTCCCTTACCCGCACGCCTTGGTCCTTCACGAGTGCCATGACTCACCATGCGGTATCCCTGCAACCGTCAATCCCGGCCATCTCCCTTCCCTGCACGCCGTCGACCCACTGCTTCGTTATGCCTCACCATGCCACATCCATGATCTGTCAGCCGCCATCCCCTCCTCAGACTTTTATTTTGCCTGCCCGCCGTGCTCCTTCAAGACTGCCATGCCTAACCAAGCCGCATCCCTGCCACCGTCAACCCCTGCCCTCCCTTTCCCGCACGCCTTGGTCCCTCACGACTGCCATGGCTCACCATGCGGCATTCCTTCCCTGTCAGCAACTTGCTCAAATGTCATCAGCATGGTTTATTCCTGCGCCGCACATAACTGCCCATTATCTCAGACCAAAGACAGCACCGAACATGAAGACGATCCTGTGTAAGTCTTTTTACATTCATTTTGACCATATTTAACAAAATTAAACAAAAATTCATCCCTTTCTCCTCCAAAGCTTACCGATCATGTATGGCCGATAAACATCC
>OZ024742.1:96633258-96648258 GCA_964016885.1 Eledone cirrhosa | reverse complement strand
CTCAGAGGTCAAACAAACTAAAGCTGCTTCTAAAATATATTGTACATGAGTTTTGTATTTTAAATGGTTGCTACAAAACTTAGAGTGTAAGGTCATCCATCATCTGGACTATTGCTAGTAATTTCACTAGCAGTACACATGACATAGTTTTTGCAGCAGCCAAGCTGAGCCATTTGTATAATAGGCCAAGCTAGTGAATAGTAATATAATCATAGGAAAACAATCTACAGATGGAAGCCACAAAATGAAGGATATTTGTAAAATTCACATGAGGACCACTCCATATATAGCAATAACAAATGTCTACCTTTACCCGTTGCAGAATTTGTACACGACTTACGATTTCATCTATATGTTCAGTTGATACGAAACCGCTTGAGAATTTCCTGGATTTATAATACAAAACTGCTCATTTAAAAATATTTATCCTTATATTAAAACCTTACGTCGTAATCTTTGGAAGAATTCAAAAGGGATACCTACTGGGAACAGCAAGGACCTTCCTATATGTCCTGAATATCTGAGGCCACATGTAATGGCTTGATGATCATTAGGGCAACATTCCGGTTAAATAACATCAATGACTGGGATATAAAATTCATAATATTAATTATTAATTATTAATTAATAAAATTAATTTAGGCAAAAGGCCAACAATTGTTGGGGTAGGGAAAGCCGATTAAATCAACCTCAGTGCGTTACTGGTACTTTATTTTATCAACACTGAAAGGATGAAAGCCTAAGCAGGATTTGAACACAGAACGTGGAAAGTCATAAATAAATACTGAAAGTTGTTTTGTCCAAAGCTTTAATGATTTTACCAATCCACCGTCCTTAATTTTGGCACGAGGCCAGCAATTTTGAGCGAAGGGGAAATTGGTTTTATCAACACCAGTACTTGAATGCTACTTTAATTTATCAGCCCCAGGAAGAGATAAAACAGATAAAACTGAACCCAAAACTTAAATATTTGACACCAGTGCCGTTGATACCAATGATACGCTAGTAATTCTGCCAATCTAAACAACAATAATTTTAAACTGATTCACAAGGAGATTTCCTCAATAGATGACTAGTATTATATTATGGAAATTAGCCAGGGTTTGATCTCCGAACATAATGTGATGGAATTAAATTCAACAGTGTTGTTGCTTTGATAAAATGTTCTCAGTATACTATGCAAAATCTTAAAGCTGGTATGACGATAAAATGCACCCATTATAGTCTATTGTATATTAATGCACGATAACATGCACCCAGTACACACTGTTAAATGGTAATGCTGGTGCCATGTTAAATGCCCCCAATACTCTCTGTTAGGCGTTACCGGTGGTACTACGAAAATATCCATCCCTTACACTTGGTTAAGGAAGGGCAGCCAGCTATAGAAATTATGTCAAAATAAGGAACGCATCTCTGATCTGATTTGCTTTCGATTAAAGAGACCCGTCCAAAGTATGCCACATGAAAACGGTCGTAAAACTATGATGAGAATGATGATGATCATCATCATAGTGATCAATGTATTTTGTTCTTCATTCTACCAGTTCTGCCACTACCCTTCTCCATTATTGTTAATGATATCAAGTTTCAGAAATTTTCGAAAAGATGTGTATTTAGATAATTTAACCCGAGTACTTGATGGGTACATACTTATTGATCCTAGAAAGATAAAAGACGTTAATAGACCCCGGCAGGATTTGAACTCGGAATATAAAGAAAGATAATGAAATACTGCAAGGCCTTTAGTCTGTTTCTCTGTTAATCGTTTCATTTTAGTTGCAGTAAATTCTTTTAGATTGGTTTGTCATTGTATCAAACAGAGATGATATGGTGGTGTATCTTTAGATGTAATCAGTAACCCGCGGTAATAAAATTGGCTATTTAAATACATACACACACACGCGCGCACACACACACACACACACACACACACACACACACACACACACACACACACACACACACACACACACACACACATATATATTTATACATGTATATATATATGCCGATTATGTTTGTGAATATCAATATATATGCATGTATATATATATATATATATATATATATATATATATATATATATATTTATACATGTATATATATGCCGATATGTTTGTGAATATCAATATATATGCATGTATATATATATATATATATATATATATATATACATATATATATATATAATGTAAGTAGTATATATGTATGCGTAGTTGGATTGTAGCACATACTACTTCCGCTAAGAAAGAGACAGAGAATTTGATACTTGTTTAGGGTACTGTTATAGGACTTCGAAGTTACATTATATTGCATAATGATGCATGATGTTACATCAGATTGCATTTTGTTTACATGATATTACATAACTTAACATTATGTTGCATGTTATTACAAGATATTGCAGTTCACATGTTGATATACTGTGTTGCATTTTCCGTGATGTTATTGATGTAATATGATGTTGCATTATGTTGCATCTTGTTTACATTATGCTACATTATATCTCATGATGTTACATTATATTACATGATGTTACATTTAACACGATGTCACATTATGGTTCATATGTTCCACGATGTTTGCATATAACACAATGTCACATTTACCCAAAGTATAATGCAATGGGACTGAACCTAAAATTGTATGTTTATGTAGCGTACTCCTTATCTATACAGCCATGTGTGTACTTATTTCAATTTTTTTATTTTCATTTTTCATCGTATGTTTTTTTACCTGTATGATGTCTAAAGAGAAAAGTCTGTCATACACAGCTATGCTCAAATTGAATGTCATAAAATATGTGAAAGATCGTGTAAATAATGTGGCCAAAATGTATATTTTGGCCCTTCACCAACAGAGTAAATTATTCGTTCTTGGCGCGATAAAGAAAAGAAATTGACATTTCAAGGTAATAAACGCAATTTCTAAGGGAAGGATGTAAAAATAATGTAGGATCTTGAAAATGAATTTTATGATGAGGTTGAAGAGGAGAGAAAATGAGGAATGTTTGAATATGATCATTTTTTTAACGCAAAGAAAATTGCATGTGATAATAATTTGGAAGCTTTTACTGAATATACATCATGCTGGTATTGCTTTATGACATACAAAAAACAACAACCTAAAATGAAAATTGCTCAAAGAATGCCTAATGAATTTGAGAAGAGAAATTGCGCTTTTCAGAACTATATTAAAAAGTTAAAGAAAAAGAAAATTCTTTTGAATTATCTCAAATAGTAAACATGGATGAACTCCTTTAACATTTGATGTTAAAAGCAATAAAACTACAGATATAAAAAAAGTATTAAACCTATTACTGTTAAAAATTACAGTTAAAAATACTGGACACAAGAAAATGTATTATACAATGGCATTAGCATGTTGTGCAGATAGAACAAAATTATCTCCAATGTTAAATTAAAAAAGAAAAACAATGCCTAAAGACAAATTACCCATCGGTTTCTTCATTTACGTGTAAGACGACATATGGATTGTTAAAAGAGGAATGCTAATTTGGGTTGAAACATAGTTAGTTCAAAAGTCGAAGTTTATTAAAAGAAAAGCCTTCTCTTCTAATGTTTGATTTCTTACCGTGTATAAGACCCAAAGAAACCAATAAATAAAGACACATTGGCTGCTATTTCTGGTAGTAGTAGTGGTAGCGTTGCCATTATACTACTAACACAACTACCACTATCACAACTACCACTACCACAACCATCACCACCATCACTATCACCAACACCACTCTAGCAGCAATATTATTATTATCGTCCATATTTCGAAATAAATATCAGGTAAAAATCATTAGCTGTTCGGAATTAGATGTGTGATTAATACTCCAGGTGTGCCAAACGTCTGCCCTCATCTCCCCAAACATTTTCAAAGAAAACCCAGAAGGACATCACTATGTAATTCATCAAGTATTAGTTAACTGATCAGTTACAATATATAAAAAAAAAAAGGTTATATAAAAACTAAGGAAAAGTAATAAATAGATAAATTTTAAATGGAAATTATAATCTCTATATATAAAACTGAGGATGTCTGTCTGTGTGTGAGTGAGTTTGAATCCCTAAAACTCGAGAAGCACCCAACCGACTGTTTCCAAATTTTACACATGTAATACTTATGTTTCAGGGATTATTTTGAGCAAAAGAAATTTCAAATGTTCAATGCCCTAAGGACCGCATTAGGTGATTTAGCGATCTCTCTCTATAATTCTTAGTTTTTCTCTTTTTAGATAGATACATACATATAACGTCGCGCCCTTATAATATCTGTCTGTATGTCTGACTGTCTGCATTACGTCACTTCCTGCGGATGTCTGTCTGTGTGTGTTTGTGTGAGTTTGAATCCCTAAAACTAGAGATGTACCCAACCGACTTTTTTCAAACTTTACATGTGTATTACTTATATTTCAGGGAGTGTTATGCGCATAACAAATTCAACTTTTTGATCCCTAGGGCTCGCATTAGGTGAAAAACTGCGTTTTTTTTCAAGTTTTTAGGGCTTTTTTGAGGCGTTACGTCAGACTGATTTCCTTGAAATTGTAACTATGTATTAGTCAGTCTCTTCTTCATACTGTGAGCAAAGAAAATCAAACTTTTTTATGGCCTTAGGTGAAAAACTCCATTTTTTCCCGAAATTTCAAGGCATATTATGCACATAAAAATAAATTCATTTTCTTGATCCCCTAAGTGAAAACTTGCATTTCTTCTGCTTCATCGAGGAAAATCTTAAAGATTATCCAGCCATCAGAGTATTCGGTTTATTCTTTTTACATATTGATCAGGCATGCAGTTTTTCCACGATTAGGTATGTTGGCGGCCCGCGATCAAAATACCTTATCCAGTGCAACGCCGGGTACCACTGCTAGTGTTAAATATATTTTCTATAAAGCCAGACCTTCGGAAAACCCTGTATGCAGGAACCTGTAACTCCTGATGAAGTCATTAGGGTGCTATTAGGACATCTGGCGTGTATTGAGGATTTAAAAACCTGTCAGAGTCCATCAGCTCCCCAGCTCTGAACGCAGCCGATTCTTCTAGATAAGGAGAGAGAGAGGAAAATTAGAAGAAGATAGATAGTAAGAATCAAATCCAATACTGGACTGTTACATTTCTTTATCAATCTTGAAATCATGAAAGCAGGATCAACACGCAGAGAGTTCAGAGAGAAAGAACATACTGCAGAACATTGTATCCGATGTTTTAAGGACTCCGCCAATTTTCTGCCTCTTTTTCATTTTAATGACTAATTTATTATTTAGGGAAGGAGATACGTAATTTTTTTTTCTTTTTGTTTTGCAGCTAAATATGTTTTATCAATAACAATTTTAAAAATCGTAAACAAATCAATTTATTTATTTATTACAATATGAATTGAAGGTATTCCTTTTGTTCAAAAAAGTTTTTCAGTAGTATTATCAAAATTTGAACATGATACATTGTTGTCTATAAAATTATCGTAATACCCAATTATAATCCACTTCAACGAAACTTTCAAGGAATTTCACCAAAATATTTCAAGCTTCTGTGGATTCTTAATTGATTTCTAAATTTCACCACACATTAGATTACATTCTACATGGTATGTTTAACCTTTTTGATGATGTGATAGAAAGATATACTGTGAAGATATTCAAAGGCGGCAAAGTGAGTCTTAGCATGAAATGATGATACAAGGAATATATTGTAAAGATACCATCAGTTACTAGTCAAAACTAATCACCTTCTGATAGGAAAGCAAGATTAAATAAAAATTTCTGTAACAAACATGAAGCTTCACCAATCATGAATGAAAGCTAAACTTTCCTTTGCTACGGCTGAATATCAAAGACACTTTACTCAACCATCATAATGGAAATCTACATTAAACTCTCGCCTGCTTTATTCCCCTTTTCAAAGTTCTAAGCTTTTGAATATCTGGTTTAAAAGCTAAATATGTTAGAAGGTTAAATTTGCAATAAATGAATAAATAAACTAAAATATATAGAATATAAATAAATAATATTAAAATAAAATATTACTACTACTACTACTACTACTACTACTACTACTACTACTACTACTACTGCTGCTGCTGTTGCTGCTGCTGCTGCTGCTACTACTACTGATGATGATGATGATGCTAGTACTACTACTACTTCTAATAATAATAATTTGTTTTCATTTATTGGCCCCAAGGGCCGACATACAAAAGACAGAGACAGTGGGGGGGGGGGTACACAGATATCGAGTAAACAATATAAGAACAATGACAATAAACAATAAAATTATAACAATACAAATTCTCCAATAGGGATAGAACCACATCGGGGTGACTCAGGAACACCACCAAACCTCAAACACTCGACGCTCCGAGAATACCCGAGGAGTGCACTCCTCTCCTCTTCAAATAAGCCAGCCTACAGGTGCATTCTCAGAGTAGGTGCGATCACACGGGCCATTCTCACAACATTTCCCCACCTTTTATCAAATGTACTGGGGGACAGCACATCCCTCTCCACTCTAACTTTGCTTTCCAAGTGTTTGGGGAGGAGAAAGTCGATTAAACCGACCTCAGTGTATTACTAGTGCCTGATTTTATTGACCCCGAAATGATGAAAGGCAAAGATGATCTTAATAATAATTGTTTCTACTTTTGGCACAAGGCCAGCAATTACCCAGTGCATTATTGGTACTTTATTTTATCGACCCCGTAAGGATGAAAGGCAAAGTTAACTTCGGCGGGATTTGAACTCAGAATGGCAAGGGCCGTAACTCTATGCGTCAAAGCATGGCGTCCGACCCTCAACCGATAATGAGTACATGCAATAAATGTTCAATAAATCTCGTTGGAAATCGTTTACTTTTTATATTGTGCGGTATATTTCATGACTTCATTTATAGATGTAAGTAAACACATGCAGGCAAGGTCAAATGTATTGAGAGACTACTACTGACGAGTTTCTGCGGCGTTTTAAATTATGTTTTATTTTCTCTGCTATCTACGAACATTTAATAACAATATATTGGGTCACAGCACTACACAAAATAATATCTTCAAATAGTATATCTAGAACAATTTTGCCTCGGGGGAAAAACATACACATCACTTAAGAAAGTATGTATATGGGAGGTATTAAATACAATACTACATGCTCCAGATATTTCATCAATTATCATTTCTAAAATAAATTTGAAAGCATGCAGGCGAAGACAAATATATTGAGAGCATACAATTAATGAGTTTCTGCAGCATTAATAAATAGATTTTCTCTGCTATTTATGAACATTTAATAATATATTGGGTCACTGGAGCAGCATTAAAAGAAAACAAATTTCTTCATAAGGTGCATCAAGAAGAAAAATTAAACACACACATACACACAGACCCACACACAGACACACACACAGACACACACACCTACACCTACGCATACACACTCACGCACATTAGAAAGGTATTTATATTGTGGAATTAAGTATAGTACCACAAGCTCCGGGTAATTCTCAAATATAATTGAATGAGAAAATAAATGAAGGAAACACATCATAGAATCTATATACACCTGAGGTTATTGGTCTGTTCAGTAAGAAAGTGTCATAGTGCAAACCCAATAATAAAAAAGTGGAAACTGATAACCATTTTTATCAGTTAGATTGGCACGATTGAAACAACATGTCAAGAAACTTTTATATTATATAACTTAATTTAAGGACATAGCATTTATATTATGAAACAATGTAGGCCTTCACAGTATATGAGACTTAAATGTATACTACACAAATAAAACAGACATGCACGCACACACACAGAGATACACCCACATACACATGTATATGTGTATGTGTGTGTTTCTGTATTAAGAACAGAATGAGGTTTCACGTCGAGGTTTTTATTGATTAGGCATTTAAGAACGTTTCACAGATGTGTGGCACAGGATACTTATTAATGTAATAAACTCGATTCCAGTTCCAATCTGGATTAGATTCACTTTTTAAACTTTTCAAATATCAACACTTCCGGTTAGCGATCGCTTAAATAAACATTCATATATTTCCGTCACTAATATTCTCCTAATGCAGTTTATATATAATATCGTCTCTTTTTAATGTATCATGGATTACGTTACTGATTACATAAGAGAGTGTAACGCAGTCTTCGTTCAATTTCTGTGTATATTCTCAATTACGATTTTATTTGATGTATCATATCTACATGCATATATACTTGCGTATAATATCAATATGCGCAATACAGATGCTAGCAGAAAACCACCTGAAGGATGGTTTTTCTGCTAGTATATATAAAGTATCGTTATAATATGTACAAAATTGATGTTAGAATTTGATGTTAGCAAAGCCTGTTTTCTCCGTGGTCGAGAATTATCATGCAGGCGTTTCAACGAAAAAAACAATTTAACCTAATAACAAATGATTCGATAATCCCAAATGTGGAAATCAGGCCTTATACATCAAATTTTGTACATGTTATAAAGTTACTTTGTATATATACCAGGTGCGCTTTCCAAACCCATTTCTTCATCACTTTCATCATATATGTGTGTGTGTGTGTGTGTGTTTGTTTGTGTACGTGTGTGTGTGTGTTTGTGTTTGAATGTGTGTGTTTGCGTATGTGTCTGTGAATATATGAGGCGTATCAGAAACAAGAACAGGACTGGGATCACAGCTAAAATATTTCAAATCCAAACCCGAAATTTCCCACTTCAAAATATTCCCATTCGTGTCTAACACAATTGCCTACCATAATCCTCCTCGCCTCCATGCTGTCCTAGAAAAAGTTTCCCAGGATTTTCTGCAACTACATCATTCCTGTCCTCTGGTGCATCCTCTGGTGTTCCGGGTCACGCTCTAAGATATATGGCCCATCTCAGATGATGACTCTCCCCACCAAGCCGTGTTTGGTTTCCAGACGCTCAAGAATGTCCTAACACACCTGCATGCGCCGCTAATTCTGGTCGCCGATTTGTAGCTTCGGCACCATCTGAGCGCAGATCCTCCACATACCAAAATCGTCGATAATAATCTTCCAAATATTTTCTCGGTCATGCTTACCTCACTTGCGATCAGTCGACGATACCCACGAAACACATGCATAACGTGCTCAACGTTGGCCGCAGTCCTGCGCGTTGAAGACCTTTCGTTTCTAAGGTCGTCTTCTACGTTCTCACGTATTTATTGTAACCATTTGTGCCACTCAAAAACCCTTTAAATCTCATAGCAAAAATCTTTCAAATGTGTCTTCATAAACACATCGTATATTATTCGATATACAAACCCTGCATGCAAGTATGTAAACAGCTTTATTGGGGCAAACACTCTAATTCTCTTTCTTGTTCAGGCCGAGCCAGCCTAAAGCTCCGTATTCAAATGACAAACCAGCCCATATACATTTGCGCAAACATTGTATTTTTGTGACTTATTTGAGTTCCAGTAAGAGGTAAGGAAGATGTGCGTAACCTTGACGACGACCACACATCTAGAAATATCTGTCGGTTGCTTCCCCACCTTTTGCTGGAACTAGGTGGCTGGCGATGGCCAAAAACCGTGAAATTCTTCTTCTAGAAGAAGAAGAAGAAGAAGAAGAAGAAAGTGATGTAGAAGGAGAATCAATCCCAGTACATTTTTATCGACTCATAAAGAATGAAAGTCAAAGTTGACACAAGTGGAGTTTGACCTAAGACTGCTGCAGAAGCCCGGAACGAATTCCTTTTATTGTTCTATACACTATTTTAACTAATATATATTTTTATACGTATATTTTATATATATAGAGATGTATAAAGTCATTCTAGTTTGCCAAAACTCAACATCCAATTATGAAGGAAAAAAAAAAGATACAGAACGTATTTCTCATTTAAAAGCAACAAACATCATCAATAATAAATTTTTCTATTCCACAGATCAGATAAAACCAAACAAACATTATTTAAAATACATTACAGAGCCCGATTATTCTGTTGTAAGACTTAAAATACACTTATATACTTCTGATATATCTACATCTATATACCCTTGAAACAAATTGTAATCTTTTTGACTTTTACTGCAAAGAATGTAGCCAATAGTGGTATTTTAGATAGCTACAACTTTGATGTATCTAAAACCTTCATCATTTGTTTACAAACATTTCTCTGTTATATATTGCCAAACTGATAATTTAACTGCTGTAACAGTAAACATTATATAACACCTTATTGAATATATATAAATTATATATTTATATATATATTATAAAGTAACAGGAGGCTGGACTGGTGTAAATCCTTGAAAGGTTTATTATACTATGATCATTTCAATGACCGGGTTCAGTATGAAACCGGTGATATAGGTATTCAAAATATAACAAAGGAATATATCAGATAAAATCCATGGGGCTGAAAATCAGAGACAAGAGGACGACCGACTATTTAGCAGCTTCTACCTCATATGTATATATATATATAACGTTGGAAGTGTGGTAAGGAACCAGATGAACCATAAGGTACCAGGGTACTCAATACTTAGGGTAGTAGAGTGGGTAATAGGAAAATGTTCAAGACCCCGACGGCAGAGCTGAAAGCCGTCGAAACGGCTTGATCTCTGCCGTCGGCGTCTTGAACATTTCTCTCTCTCTCTCTATATATATATATATATATATATTTCAAGGACACCAAGTTAAATTATGGTGTGCTTTCATCAGATAAAATATAATATAGATCAGTTTTATAAGTAAATATTGACATACCCTTAAAGAATGCAACCATTACTGTCCGGGAGCTTCCAACAGTAATGGTTGCATTCTTTAAGGGTATGTCAATATTTATTTATAAAACTGATCTATATTATATTTTATCTAATGAAAGCACACCATAATTTAATGGGTGTCCTTGAAATATGTATAATGAAATAAATATGGTTTTATAAATATAGTTTCCATTTGTTAATATCGTATATATATATATATAGTAATAAGAATATTTATATTTATATATGTTTAATACAATATATGAGAGATGTCAAAATAATCAAAGCTATGGATGTATGATGGCGTTGTTCGAAAATAATGTAAGTGTTTGTTTGTGTGGATGTTCCTGTGGTGTATTCACGGAGTGGGAGACAAGTCAAGATGCTGGAGATTCCGCCTGTGATAGGATGGATAGTTTGGATAGCTGGAAAGATGACCTGTAGTGTAAGGTAGTATGTGAGTTGGTGAGTGTGTTGAAACGGCGTGTGGAGAGAGTATGTGAATGAATATGTGTATACATGTATGAGAGAGAGAGAGGGGGGGGAGAGAGAGAATGTATATGTATGTGAGGGAGAGAGAGAGAGAGAGAGAGAAATAGTGTGTGTGTGTGTGTGAAAGAGAGAAATAGTTTGCGTGTGTGCGTGTGGAAGAGAGGGATAGTGTGTGAGAGAGAGAGAAAGAGATAGTGTTTGTGTGGAAGAGAGCGATAGTGTGTGTGGTAGAGAGAGTGTAAGTATTGCTGGTGGTGGGGAAAGGGCTGAATGCGGGTGTGTGAGTGGGGTTTGGGGGTGGTAGTGTGTGTGTGGAGTGGGTTAGTATTCTTACTGTAGGGTGGGTCAGAGGGGTGGGGGAGGGCTGGCAGTGGAGGGGGCGGTGAAACAGGGAGTGTGTTAGTGATGTTAGTGGTGGATGTCTGTGTGTGGGGGGGGGTCGAATGCTAAAGGAAGAGGGGTGGTGAGTTAAGGCCGGGTGTGTGTTGGTGTGTAGGCTGAAGATGGTGTGTTGCTCGACCGGGTTATTTAGTCAATCATTGCATTTATTTTCAGTTTAGGCTGGTACTTATTCTATTTGCCAAGTTAAAAGGCATCCTGAACACCCTGTAAAATCATAGTACTGGTGCCACAATAAAATGCACCTTGTACACTATAACATCACGATATTTTTTGCAATAATAAAATGAAACCAGTACCCACAGTATTGTGGTAATGATGCTGACTCAATGAAATTCACACTCTCCACTCTGTAAAGTCATAGTGCTGGGGGCATGATAAAAATGCATTTCGTTCACTTTCAAGTGAGGAAGTGCTGGTGCAACGCTAAAACAAATTCAATCCACTGGTTAAATTATTAGTGATTTTGCCATACTGACATGCAGCCAATATACTCAGTAAATGCTTGCTGTTAAGAAGGGCATTCTGTTGTGGACACCAAGTGAAATATGTAATGTATTATCAAGATGAGTCTAGTTTTGAACAATAATAACTAATTCAACAGATGAGAATAATGGCATATTCGATGATGATGATGATGAAAGTGGTGATGATGATGATGATAAAAGTGGTAATGATGATTGTGAACCCACTATAGGCTTTCTCTTGAAGGGCAAATTGTTTGAACTGAAAAAAAAAATTATAATGATTTTCTGGTTAACATCATGGATCAAGAATAAATCTCTTTGTTCTTAGGTTTTCTCTAAAACCTTTTAGAATTGTGGTCTACAATTAATTAACGTATAACATATCTGCTTGGGGTGTTCTCTCTCTTGCTCCCCCTCTCTCTCTCTCTCTTTATCCCTGTCTCACTCACGCGTTATTAATATCTGAGTTGATGTTGGCTGTATTATTTTGTCATGTTCAGGGCTTTCTTCGCAATCCATTATACTATAAGTAATTTGAATATTCTCGACATTGAGGTAAATTTAATTATATGTAGTCATGACAACTGTATATATATATATATACTTCGTTTCTGAAAATGGTGTAGGACAGAACAACGGAAGGACACACAAAATAAAACCTAGTCACTGAGGATGTTACAGAATGTCTAACGAAAGAGCTTTGACAATATATAAACAACCATCCGCGTATCGAACCAGTCAACCAACCGGAATATTATAAGAAATTGAAGCTAAACATTAGTTGCATGTGTTTTTATTGGCAGCATGACCCTCCCAAATTATAACAATATATATATATGTGTGTGTGTGTGTGTGTGTGTGTGTGTGTGTGTGTGTGTGTGTGTGTGTGTGTGTGTGTGTGTGTGTGTGTGTGTGTGCGTGTGTGTGTACATAAATATACATATGTGTGTGGTGTGTGTGTGCATGTCATCAGGTTCAATCGGGAGTAACCACAGTAAGGTACTCAATACAAAGCATAGTATAAATATTTAATATAGAAAATGGCTCCTATACGACTAGAACTAGAGATTTCCTGATGATTTTCTTCAAATGAAACAGTTATAGTCCTGCAGAAGTCATTTAAATATTAAATATATATGTGTATGTATGATGGCCACAAACTCGTGTTCGAGCATGCCCATCATCCGATAAAATTCTCCAAAATGTGAGGCACGAATGTGGCTTTTCAAACCAGCCAAAGACATGCCCCCTCTGGCACATACAAGGCAAATGTAGACTCCTCTGTGACATTCCACTGCTTGGTTCTGACTGTGCTTTCTCATATTTCTTTTAAGACTTCACATGCTTGCATATTTCTTACCACATTCCCTACACCTTTTCAGATCATGGATATAAAGTTTTAGCCCCAGTAGAGTGCAAATATAGACATGACAGAGTGGGCCAATATCTGCACTAGCTAAGCATGTGCACATACTTAAATATTTAATGTTACGTTGCTCCTCCCTCCCACCCAGACCCGGCGGAGAGGATGGAGAAGGCGTTTCCCCGGAGGACAGCAAGGGAGACGCGCTGGAAGAGCCACTCCAGCTCGCGGGGTTCACACCTGCGGCTGGCCAGCTAGCGCCTATGGTGGTGAGTAGGGAGGTAGCCCTACTCACATGAGGTCTACTGATATGAATTTGTTCATGTCTTATCAGTCTACCTTTCCTCAGGCAAACTCGACCACAATGCTGGCAAACCAGATGTTGCTCAACAGCTGGTAGTTCATAACAGCCCCTTTTCCTCAACTTCCTTTTCAGTGTTTGGTGTTCCCTTCGACAAGTTTCAAAGTGATCACTTCCTGATTTGATCGAACGTCTCCACTTCACACGCTCCTTTGCCATTTTATCCCATTCGTCAGATGAAATTCCAGCGCAAGCTAAGGTGCCCCTGACACAGTCCCGGAGCCGCTTATACATAGCTACATACATACATACATACATACATACATACATACATACATACATACATACATACATGCATGTATGTAATATAAATATATCAGAAAACATGTTCTTAGAGAAAAATAACAGGTGCATTCATGATGCATGCACACGCACACGTATAGATCTATATATAAAACGTATTTTTTTCTATTTCAGGTAGACGCACTCCATCATCTACTTTTCTAAAAAAGTAAATCATACGCAAAACGCCAGCATCAATAGTTGTCCAAGAGATGGCAACGTTATGGCAACGATGGACATGTTATTTTTTTCTCTAAACACATTTTTTTCCCCATTATGCCCTGCCTGTCCCTTCAATCTTTATAATTTCTCATTCTTTCTTCTGATGAAGGACTAGCGTCCAAAACGTTAAGACCCTCTTCCTGCTAGTTCAAGCGTTAGCCTAATATATTCCTTCCATATACTGTACCGATTATGTTGTTATTTCTGTTTACCTTTTACATACATACATACATGGTGGCTGCCAACTCGTTTTCGAGTACGGCCACTACTTTATATCCATGCAGGAGAATCCCTACCGATGCGCTGAACGAGTGTGGCTTTTTAGTCCAGCCAGCGACTTGAACACTCTGGTACAAACACTACACTTGTGACATTTATTGACACCTAGTGCTGGGCCCATGGAACCATGTGACCCAAGGTGTCATGTGAGATCACTACTCGACCTGCATACCCTTCCACAAACATTACGTCGTCTGATGAACACTTATAACTCCACAGGTGCCTGCTTCCCTGTTCTTGTGCATTCTCAGGTGCACATACATACATACATACATACATACATACATACACATATATATATATATATATATATATATATATATATACATATGTATATCATCATCATCATAATCTATTATCCGTCTGCTTTTCCACACTCGCATGGGTCAGTCGGGT
>OZ024742.1:96505758-96628258 GCA_964016885.1 Eledone cirrhosa | reverse complement strand
ACTAATGCATGCCCCACCTTTATTGTCATCTATTGTAATTATCATTGCAATGAGCATCATATATATAACCGCCTCGCAACCAATATCACTAGAACAACTAGAATTATTGTTGCAATTCTGGTCATCATTATTCTCACCCACTATCATCACAGATAACAACAACAAAATCACATAATAAATCTTAATATCTTGCTATGGTGTTTTCCATACTAACCTCTTTAAACTATTATTTGCTTATTTATTCCTGAGTGGGCCATGGAGGAAGATTCTTCGGGAATGCCTTCCAGGGGAGCCTATCAGAAAGAACCCTACCGAAATGCTCCAGTGGATCTTCACGTAAGGCTAACCGAACTTATGTATGTTATTTAACCAGCATTTTCGTGGATTACATTTGAATCTCATTCCAGTCGGCATTGCCAAAAAGAATCGGTCCAGCAATTTCTTCCTTAGATATTCTAACCTGATATCCATAGTATCGGAGCTGTGATCCCTTGTTTTGGAAAAGTAGAGGTTCTACCTGGAGTGAGGCCCGGATCACGCTCTTTGCATTTGTTAATATTTTCAGTGATTTTTCAAAGACAAGTAGTAGAAAAAGGCAGAAGAAGAATTCTACCCGCCAGCCTCCATTATCAAATAGATCTAGATCAAAATATCTCAGATTCCATCATTCTGCAATTACTACCCTGTTACTTACTATGTATTCCTATCTATCTTCCAATCCCCCATTCCAATGTTAAATATCTTATCACAGATTTAAAAGGCCATCTGCTGTTTATACTGTTGCAATTCATGTAAACTATATGAAAACAACAAAGCACAATATATATCGATAGGTATCAAGACATATCAAGAGATACATATATAAACTATATCAGCCAGCCATTGCTTTGTTGCTGACAGTTGTATATACATCCGAAATTAGGAATACACTACAACGGATGTCAACTCTGCCGATAAAGAGATTTTCACTGAAAGATATATTATTATTACTATTATTATTATTATTATTATTATTATTATTATTATTATTATTACCATCAGATAACATCTACCTAACATAAGTACGATTTCTCCCAGTCATTTTATATTGCTATGCAGTGTTAATTATCAAATATAAAAAAAACAATAAAATATTTGACACTTTCCTGCAAATCACAGAATCACACACAGAATTATTTATCTGACTCAAAACGGCAGTAAATTATCACAAAATGTTTCTTCAATCTTGGGATTTCAATCTTGCCATTTTCTATTCAAAACTTCCCCACTCCGAACACTTTCTGACTGCATCTATTTATGTATGTGTGTGTGTGTGTTTCTGTGTGTCTGCGTGTGTCTGTGTCTGTGTGTGTGTGTGTTTATTTATACTTTTCATGGTTTTGTTGTCATTGGGGTTGTTTGATTTGCCATAATTATCTGCTACTATCTTGATTTTTTGGTTTTTATAAAATGGATACTGGTTGCTGCATTATGGAAGACTGTCATTGCATTGATTACTTCTAAATGATTCACTGATGTTAGAATGATAACAGCGTGATAATAATGGAAGTCAAACTGAAAAAAGCTATACGATTGAAGAAAACAAACAAACAAAAAACAAAACATAAACATTAACAGAGCAAAACAAAAGTATAAATAAATTGAAGAGATTTTTTATCTCCAGCTTCGTCTTTCAATTTGTCACACAACCGACCGACCCTTATATAAAGGAGAACAATATTATAGTTAAAAAGACACGCAAGGAAACTTTTAAATAAAACAGCATCTTCCCTTTTATCAACCAATGTCTTGCTGCCAATATGGAAACGATTTCAGAGCTGTTTATTGACCAGCTTATCTCAACATGTCTTAAAATGCAATCAAAACTTTTCCGAAACATATGAAGATAAATTATTCGCTGTTAAATATGAATTGGAAGAAAAACGGTGGCTTTAGACGCCATTTTGTGTATTATTTGCTCATGAATAGATTCATTTGTGTCTAGATCTTTTGATTGTTTCCTTAACACAGGTTTAGTAACAGTCCATAGTGTTTTTCATTGCAGCTTTGTTTTATCATCATCTGTTATTATATATATGATCGATGGAGCATAAACAAGTATTTTATCATCGCCTTAACTCCACGTTGACTAAATGTTACTGAGCAATGGATGCAGTGATGAAAGAAATACACAGCATGTATGTAAAGAATGGGCTTTTCAGTGATGCTTCATTAAAGTTACATGATAAATTTGTTACACATCTGAGACTAAATTGGTACCATCGATACTTATGAGGATTTTAAGAAAGAAAAAAAGAAAATGATGCCATGAAAGATTTTATCTCTAACTGAGAGCATGCCTTTTTTAATTTATGTTTATTTATTTACATATGACAGAAACATTGTCTGTATATACCTTGTGTAATTTAGTTATGTATTGTTTGATTAAGGTTTCACATCCTTCCTGGATCTGATTTGCATTTGATTTCACTGGGGACTTGTAGAATAAGTTGTAAGAGATTTTAAATAGATCAATTTAATCCTTAAACATTCTGATATCAACCGATTCAAAACTCGCTTTGATTCTCTGAAACAAAACCTACTGTTTTAGCTCTTAACATCTTATAATAATTCCGCAGAAACTATCTAAAAATAGATATGTTGATTCTAATAATTGTTTTTTTCTAATCAATAGATTGCTTTGATAATGTACAGAAAACTAAAGATTTCGGAATTTAACATGACGAAGTCATAGTGATGCTTAGTAATTTTAAAAACTGTTTTACTAATGCAGTTTCATGTACTACAAAGGGTAATATACAAAATGTTGTTAATTTGCGTTGATAATAGTATCTTGACAATGAAATAGTTGCTACTTTTAGTAAATGCTTCCAATTTCTTGATTAATTAATTGGAACACAGGGTATTTTATTAGAAACATATTAATGAGAAAGTTATACAAATATGACTTCGAATGTCATCTTAATATCAATCGTTACCAGAAATAAAATATCTCCCGAAGGTAGGTCACTATTTACAGATTTTAAACACGTTTAGGGTGTTCTAAAAAGATCAATGAGGTGTACACATCTCTAAGCCGTCTGGGATCTGGGAGTGGAGTCGATGTGCTGTTTTGGAAAGGCTTCAATCTCCTATACGGACCATCTTCCTGGGTCCAGAGTGTAAGTTGTTAGTGCTGGATGAGACCAGCAGTGAATAAAATGCTTTTAGACTAGTGGCTTGATTTCATCAGGCACTTAGGCAACTGTCTAAGAACGTTATGCTCCATAGTACTAATGGGAGATGGAACGTTATCTTTGTCGCACGCTGTGATTGTGGGAATAGCAGATAGGATAGGAGGGTTTAAAAGACTTACAAAATAGCTGACATTTCCAATTCTCTGACAAATATCAACTCGATTTCCCGAATATGCCAATATGGACATGGTCAAACTAGATCGGGTTTTCCGGCTTGTATCTAGATAATGTATTCAGTAGAGAAGTAGATAGGGATAGCATAGGCTGTCCGCAATTCAAATTAGTCGACGACAGATACCATAAATTTGTGATTGTACACTCAACATAGCCTTCATGGATAGGGACCCGGTTACTGGAAACTGAACGTCTCATTCCCGGCGTGCAAAGATTACAAAGACCAGATTAGTGAATTAGTTAAGCGGGTTTGACGGGGCAATCATTAACAACCGATGGTTGTTTGCCCTGAATAGGGCAATTAGAGTAGAATCGATAAGGTTTAATAAAAGAGTATTGATAAACTAGACTAGAGGGAGAACTTGTTAGAAAGATAGAAGTAGTCATTAGAAAAGGTATCGCAGCTGGCGTGCTCTCAGAGATTGGTGCTCAACCAATGCTTCAATGCGAAGCACTAAAGCTGCGCTATGTCAGAGCTAAGGCACGTGCTTTTAGACACTACGGAATGAAAGCCGTTCGATGGACCCGAGTAGTGGAAGCACGGCGTAGCAACAAAGCCAACGTTCGAACTTTGGCGGATGATGATGGGCGCATGCTACTCGATTTCAAGATGATGTGTGCGGTTTTACAGCAACACATTACGCAAATGATTTGGTGTAGTGACAGGCCGGATAGAGCAATGGATTTCAGTGCCTACCTCAATGGCCTGCAGCGTCACTCGGTGAGGGAGATGGAGTACTGCGAAAAGCTGATAACAGATGAGGAAATATGGGATACGATGAACCGATAAGTAGCAAATCGCTTGTTTGGTTGTTCTGTACTACGAGCTTTAGAAAACATGCAATATTTGATCGGTGGCATCTTAGCTGACGTTTACGCAACTCGCAGCAGAATGAGGGAATTTCGAGTTTTGTGAGTCAAGGAGTGTTAGCGCTCTTGAGAAAGGACCAGAACAAAGGTGACCATAGAGATAATTTCAGGCCTATAATTCTGCTCAACTCAGAGTTTAAAATTTCGTCCAAGGTGTTAGCAACGAGGCTGGCGCTTGTAAACATGTGCCATTCTGAATAGATCCATTCACTACAACCTCTGCCTTATGTGATTCATCATAGTGAGGGTGACTATGAAATCCGACATGGGTTTGGCACTGATTAATTTGAGTTCTTTAATTGCGCTTGTGACCTCAGCCTCAGAGATATTAACCATCGCAGATTCTGTTGTATCAGGTTTAGTAGCTCAGCAAGGTATTCTCTCGACCTTACAAAGATGCATCTCTCTGACAAGAGAACTCTAGATGTGTTCCTGATAGCAGGTGTGAAGGAGAACATTTTATTACGTAGTTGGTGGATGGTCTGCCAGAACACTTTATTAGCTGATCTGAAGTCGGATTCCATCTTAACTCCAAAGTCCTCGCATGGCCTATCCTTGGATCCTATTACTGTACCTGCGGTGATTCTTCATACTTGCTTAAACTGCAAGTGCAAGAAGGAGGACTTATTTCCAAACCTAGCTTTGTAGGCCTCCATCTTTGCTCAGATGGAATCTTTGAATTCTTAATTTAACCATCGGGTCCTCCTGCCATCCAGTTCCACACCAAGCCTCTTTTGACCTATTATGAACACCTTCATGCAGCACAGAGACATCCACAAATATACATGATATAAGGGGAATCAGGGACAGACATCAATACTTGGTATTGTTATTGTCTCTGATCTCTTCGATTCTGTGTTGGATGTTTATGCTAAGAGAAGGGCTGAACTGTCAACTGATCAACATTTATTTATCTGCAACTTGAAACAACCTAATGCCACAAATCTGACAGGTCCGAGTCGACCTAAAGGATAAAGTGGAAAGCATTGGTGACTAAGGATATCAGGACCAAGTATGTAGATACTATTGCTCTCTGAGTAAACAAACTGAGGATGAAACAGTAGAGATTCTTCATCTAAGCAGTTTCTGCTTCAGTTGTTATATTGTTAATATAACAAATTTCGATGTTCTTAAATTGCATTTTTTTAATAGAGTAATTAACATCTTTAATTGTATGTTAGGAAAACCACATCACAAAGAATTCTGTAAAAAAATAAAACCCTACCAAATAGCATCATATCTCATTATAAATACACAAGATATTCAGGAAATGGGGCATCTAACTGAAAATATTGTCTCAAAATGTATCCCTTGATGAGTATGAAGCTTCTCGTTGAGCTTACAATGCTAACTCCATGCTTTTACAGGCAAAATGGCCTTAAAACAAATGTTGTGTTCTTGTTGTTTCGAAATGTATATAACTGATAGTTTCTGCCTTGTCTTAAAATTTGTTTTTCTGCTTCAGAGAAATCACCATATTTAATTGTAATATTAGTAGAAACAACAACAGAAAGGATGTTGTAATAAGTTACGATCCTGCAATATAGCATCTTTAAAACTACACAAGTCTAATTCATAGGAACAATAGGAACAATCTAGCTTTAAAAAATTCCGCCTAAAAAAAGGATTACATGATGTGTATGATGCCTATCATGAGGCCTAAAAGGCTAACTCACTACTTTAGCATAGAAAATTGCCTTAACGCTTTTGATACCAATCCACCACAAAGCGCCCCACCACCATCATCACCACAAAAAATAAAAAAGTTTTGTAATACCAAAGCTGTATTTTTTTTTAAGAGCTTATATTTTTCTAAAAACATTCACACATAATTTTTAAGTTATGCTCAAACATCAATTTAATGATTTATAATTTAGGAACAAGGCCAGCAATCTTAGGCGAAGGGAAAAGTCGATTATATTTACTCCTGTTTTTGATTCATACTTTATCAAAAATATAAGGATGAAAGGCAAAGTTTATCTCAGTGGAATTTGAACTCTGCATCTAAAGGGCTGGAACCAACCATGAAGCCTTTATCTAGTGATCTAATGACTGCTAAACCCAGTGCCCTAAATATCAACTTAATCATGTGAAAGTTAGTTATATCTCGAAATCTTTCAAAATTCTTCATTAAGATGAAAATGATTTGAAAATTATAAGGAGTGTATTTCATTAGGAATAAGCTAATGAAATGGTTAAAAAGCTTGCTGTGTTGTATTGAAATGTATAAACTTTTCTTGTGTTTTCTGTATTTTCTTAGATTTGTGTGAAAAATTTATTTTTCATAGAAATTAGCATATTTAATAGTATGTTACGAAAAATCACAACACAAAAGAATTCTGTAAAAATTAAAATCCTGCAAAATAGCATCATAGCTCATTAAAAATACACGAAAGCGATTTATAGCAATGCTGGTAATATATCTCGCCTCAACAGTTTTCCATAGTTTCGAAGACCAGCCAATTTCAAGACCAACCCTTAGAGTATCTAACGAACCATTCAACTGAAAATTAGTTAATTAAATTGGCCTCTGTACTTGACCTCTATACTATTCAGAATCTAAAATAAAATAAAAAAAAATGGAAATAATAATAATAATAATAAAAATAATAATAATAATAATAAAAATAATAATAATAATAATAATAATAATAATAATTAAAGAAAATATTTTAATTCTTTTTGTCAATAAAGAAAAACGGAGAAGGAAAAAAAATCAATGATTTCTCCAAACGGAAGAAAGTGGAGATAGTAGGGGTGAGGGTGAAAGGGGTGTAGGTTTGAGATGGGGGGGGGGATTTGGTTTCGTTAGTGTTGCATTAGCTGAGAGATGGTGGAGGAAGGTGAAGTTTGTATATTTTGTTTAGATTGTTTTTAGTATTATTATTATATTTAAATATATTCTAATAGTTTATCTCACTGTAACTTTCTTCTATATCCTACACCACTTATCAATCATCATACTCAACATCATCAATGTCATCATCCCTGCTAATATTTATCATCACCACTACAATCTACATCATTATCAACACTGTCTTCATCCCAGCCATCATCACAATTCTAACTGTATAACAACAACTGCATAACAACTGTATAAAATCAACTGTATAAAGACCACTGTATAACGACAACACCTGTATAACAACAACTGTATAAATACAGCTGTATAACAGCAACTGTATAACGACAACTGTATAACAGCAACTGTATAACAGCAACTGTATAACGACAACTGTATAACAACAACTGTATAACAGCAACTGTATAACGACAACTGTATAACAGCAACTGTATAACAGCAACTGTATAACGACAACTGTATAACAACAACTGTATAACAGCAACTGTATAACGACAACTGTATAACAACAACTGTATAACAGCAACAACTGTATAACAACAACTGTATTACAACTGTATAAAAACAACTGTATAACAATAACAACGGTATAACAACTGTATAACAACAACTGTATTACAACTGTATAAAAACAACTGTATAAAAACAACTGTATAACGACAACTGTATAACAACTGTATAACGAAAGATATATAATAACAACTGTATAACAAGAACAACGGTATAACAACTGTATAACAACAACTGTATTACAAGAATTGTATAACAATAACAAGAATAACAACATAATGACAACTTAACAACAACAAAACAAGATTTTGTCAGTAATTTTCTGCTCTATTGCAGCGTTTAAATTTAACACTGTTGACCTATAAAACATCATAGAGACTGAATATATTGGTGGTGATGGTGGTGGTAGTGGTAGTGTGGTGCTGGTGCTGGTGCTGGTGGTGGTAGTGGTGGTGGTAGTTGTGGTGGTGATGGTGGTGGTGGTGGTAGTTGTGGTGGTGATGGTGGTGGTGGTGGTAGTTGTGGTGGTGATGGTGGTGGTGATGATGGTAGTGGTGGTGGTGATGGTGGAGGTGGTGGTAGAAGTAGTGGTTGTGTTGGTCGTGGTGGTGGTAGTAGTGGTGATGGTGGTGGTAATGGTGGTGGTGGTGGTGTTGGTGGTGGTGGTGGTGGTGATGATGGTAATGGTGGTAGTGGTGATGGTAGTATTGGTGGTGGTGTTGGTATAGTGGTGGTGGTGGTAATGGTAATGATGTTGGTGGCAGTGGTGGTGGTGGTGGCTGTGCTGTTAGTGATTGTAGTGGTGAATGTGTTGGTGTTATGTGGTGTAGTTGGTGGTGGTGATCGTAGTTATGGTGGTGTTGGTGTTATGGGGTGTTGTTGGTGATCGTAGAGGTGGTGGTGTTGGTGTTATGTGGTGTTGTTGTTGTTGGTGGTGGTGGTAGTGATCGTAGTGGTGGTGGTGTTGGTGTTATGTAGTGTTGATGGAGGTGGTGGTGGTTGTGGGGGCAGTGGTGGTGGTAGTGTTAGTAGTGATGATGTAGATACTGCTGCTGATGATGGTAATTATGATAACATTAGAGGTGCTGCAACTGATGATGTTGATGATGCTGATAGTTTTAAAGTATGTGGTATTGTTGTGTACAATGATAATCATGTTGATGATGATGATTGGGACAAACTGGTGAAGGATGTGTTATTACAGATGATAATAATTGTTTCTACTTTTGACCAGCAATTACCCAGTACATTACTGGTACTTTATTTTATCAACCCCGTAAGGATAAAAGGCAAAGTTAACCTCGGCGGAAAATGAACTCAGACTGTAAAGGGGCGTAACTCTATGCTGCAAAGCATGGCGTCTGACCCTTTACTGATACCACCAACCCACCAATGATGATGTTTATGACGGTGGTATTGACAATGATGTTGATAATGATAGTGGTGGTGATGATGATGATGGTAGAGAAGATAATGATGGTGGACATAATGATGATGATAATTATGAAGATGAGGGTGATGATGATGATTTTGACAATGGCAGCAGGGGTGTAATGACTATGATGATGACAGGGGGGGGGGTGATGACAATGATGATGATGATGGTAATGATGATAACAAGGCTGAGGATGATGAATGCAATTCTAGCAGTAAAGGTGGTAAAATGATGTTGAAGACATTTGTAGTTGTAATGGAGGGGTGGCATATGTGATGTTGATGTTGATGATGATGATGATGATAATGACAATAAATTAATGAAAGTAACAGGTAGTATTGGTGGAGATGATAAACAGTGAGTATGATGTTGATGATGATGATGATGTTGATGATGATGTTGATGATGATGATAATGATGTTGTTGATGATGATGATAATTATGTTGTTAATGATTATGATAATGATGATGATGTTGATGATGATGATGATGATTAATGTTGATGAGGAAGTTGATTTTGATGATGATGATGAAACTACTAATGGTAATGGTGACAATGCTGATGATGATTTTTATGATGATGATGATGATGATGACGATGATGGTGATGATGATGATAATAGTGACAATGAGAATGATAGTGGGAATAATGTTGATGATGATGATAATGTTTATGATAATAATTGTTTCTACTTTTTGGCACAAGGCCAGCAATTACTCAGTACATTACTGGTACTTTATTTTATCGACCCCATAAGGATAAAAGACAATGTTAACCTCGGCGGGATTTGAACTCAGTCCGTAAAGGGACGTAACTCTGTGCTGAAAAGCATGGCGTCCAACCCTCTACCGTCACTGCCAATCCAATGACGATGATGATGATGTTTATGATAATGATGATGATAACATGATGGTGATAATAATAATGAGACTGATGATGATGATGATGATGATAATAGTGACAAAGACAATGATAATGAAAATGATAATAATGGTGATGGCATTGGTGCTTACAATGATGATGATAAAGACAGCAATGATAATGATGATGATAAGTATGATGGTGAATATTCATTTATCACAGAAGTGAATAACCATACTCCTTCTCACACTACAACCACCATTTCTTTTTATTGATGATTGTGTTTTTTAAACTTTTTTTAATTTTATTTTTGCTTTCTAATTTAAATACTTTTTATTCATTTAATATCTTTTCCAAATAGAATTAACGATGATTTATTGGATATTAAGAAAGATAAAAAAAAAAGACCTAGATAGTGATATACCTCTCCCAACATACACATGCACAGACACATACTCATATATGAACAGACTCATATATACGCACAGATGCATATATACATACATACACACAGATACATATATATTTACAAACACACATACACAAACGTATATATCTACATACATATATGCACATGCATATATACACATTTACATACATATATACATACATGCAGACACATACATTCATATACATACATATATATACACATCCATACCTACATGTATACCTATATACATACATGCAGACACATACATTCATATACATACATATATATACACATCCATACATACATGTATACCTATATACATACTCACATACATCCATCATACATACACATCGACATAGCTATATACAAACACAGATACATACATGCATACATAAATTCATATATACACACATATATACACCTATACATACATGAATAAATATTTACATACATAAATTAATACATACACACATACATATATACATACACAGATACATACGTGCATACATATTTGCATACATACATTCATACATACACACATATCTATATACATACGCACACACATTCACCATACATACATATATACACCCATTCATCATACACTCATATATACACAAAATAACAGTTTAATGTAAGGTTTGTTAAAAACAAAACCACCTCAAGCGTGTAGAAAAATTTGAACTTAATTAAACATCAGACAAGAGAAGGAAGGAATTATTTTTAAGGTTTTTACATCATCACCATCATTATTTTTGGTAGTATCGGTAGAGGGTCAGACGCCATGCTTTCTAGCATAGTTATGTCCCTTTATGATCTGAGTTCAAATCCTTGCCGAGGTTAACTTTGCCTTTCATCCTTACGGGGTCGATAACATAAAGTACCAGTCATGTACTGGGTGATTGCTGGCCTTGTGCCAAAAAGTAGAAACAATTATTTTTATCACCAATGTTATTGTATATATATATTGTAGTCATCATCTTTAACACCATTGTCATCATTTTTATCATCAATGTTACTGACATCCTCATCATCATTGGTATTGTCATCAACACAATTGTCATCACCTTCATCATCAATGTTATTGCCACCATCACTATCATCAATGTTATTGTCATCATTATATATATATATATATATATATATATATATATAGAAGTGGTTACACAACAGTTAGTTCACCATACCGAGAACAATTGTTTCACCTTAGCGGATCCTCAGCTCGTAACGGACTGAGTGCTCTACCACTACGGATATTACCTTCCAGTGTTCTACCACTATATATATATATATATATATATATATAATTTATATACATATATGATTTTGAGTATGTGTCAGTTATTTACCGACACTTCAGGATGATTTTATATATATATATATATATATAAAACCATCATACTGAACAGGAAATCATACATACTCTACCATGTGCCAAGGAAGCATGGTCGAACAAATCTCCTAGCATATAAGTACTATATGACAGGCTTATAATGTTGACAGAAATAGCAATCAAAAGATTGTCAGCGAATGGATTGCAACAAAGCTAGATAAACTCTAATTGTCTGGCTCATTATAATTAATGTAATATATATATATATATATATATATATATATATATATATATATATATATATATATATATATATATAGAAGATACATCTCTACATTGCTACAGTGGAGTCTGTGCTGCTGTACGGTTCTGAGATTAGAATACTAACCAAGAGACTCACTCAGGTGGTGGATGGGTGCTACACAAGAATGCTGAGGATGTCTCTGAATATTAATCAGTATATATTGAGGATAAAGAATTCAGAGCTATATGGGAGCCTCCCAAAGTTCAGCTCGAAAGTAACACAGAAGAGACTTTGGTTAGCTGAACTTCCAGAGTTGACATTGTTTTCAGTTGTCCTGTGGGAGCCCCTACTAGAAGAGAGAGACCAAGGTTGACATATATTGATGCTCTAAGGACAGACACTGTTCTCTGGAAGACAAAGGACATGGCAGCAAAGATGAAGGAGAGAGACTGCTGAAGAGAACTCATCCATGGATCTCAGGAATTTTACCTACCCTAGGTAGATAGATAGATAGATACACACACACACACACACACACACACATATATATATATATATATATATATATATATACATATCATCATCCTCACTTAACGTCCATCTTCCATACTAGCATGGGTTAGATGATTTTGTTCCATTCGATGCGGGAATGGTTGCGAGATCATGCCTCACTCGCACGGAAACGTCTCTGGCAGGTTTTTTACAGCTAGATGCCCTTCCTAACACCAACCACATTTACAGTATGGACTGGGACCCTTTTTACCGTGCCTCCTACATGGCCACCTTACAGCGTGGACTGCTGTGTCATGGACACAGTGGATGGAACGGGAGAGGGGTAGGATGGGATAGAGGTGTTGGGTGGAGAGTACATTGGGTTAAGAGGTGCCTACTGACTGTAGGTCTGTATGCAATGGCAATCGGGTCTTCTGTGCAACTGCATGGCACCAAAGGTCTCCTCGATCTAGTGTCATTGTCTCAGAGATGTGTAGGTGAGGAAGGTCAGTTTTATCACCTTGTCCCAGGTTTTTCTTGGTCTACCCACTCCGTAGCTCCATCAATTTCCATTGCCCTGCACTTTTTTATACAGCTGTCATCCTTCATACGTATCACATGTCCATACCAACGCAATCTCCTCTCCAGAACACAACATTTGATACCTCTTATTCTTAGTCTCCCTCTTGATTCGTTTATGTTTCGCCTTTCCTGCACATTACTATTACACATCCATCGATGTCTAACCAATGCTAGCATGGAAGAACGGACGTAAAACGGTGATGATAATGATGATGATGATATATATATATATATATATATATATATATATATATATATATATATATATATATATATATATAAATAATATTAAAGTCTAGAGCAAGCAGGTGAGCATAAAAAAAGAGAATGTCAACATGTATTTAGTACATACATTTCAATGCAATCAATTAAAATGGAGAATCTTGCCTAAGGTTGAAATGTAGTGCATTCAACTGAGAGGAAATACAGAATCCACGGGCCACAAGAATGACACCTTAGATTCTGCAAAAACATCTTAGCCTCTGGCAGTCAATTTGGAGATGTCAATAAACTTTGAGATTGTTGATTTAAACTGTCTCCCTGTGTGTGTTTATGTGTATGTGCATGTGAGAATAAATACATCAATCTCTATCTCTCTGTATTTATATATATGGTGCAATACTTGCTTATATATATATATATATATATATATATATATATATATATATATCATCATCATCATCATCATCATCATCATCATCATCATTATTTTACGTCCGCTTTTGTATGTATATATATATATGCATATGTATACATACATACACACACGCACACACACACATATATATATATATATATATATATTTATTTATTTATATGGAGATATGTGTGTGTGTGTATATACCTAGATAAATATATAAGTCGACAGACATACATATATGTGTGTAGGTTTGTCTGTGATTATGGGTTTCTGAGGTTAAAAACAGATAATTACATATGAAATATTATATAATTATGTGAAAATATTTGCACATACACTCACACAAACATACATGGGCACAAATACACACACACATACACACACACATTACCAAATGTTTGCTTTAAATTATCTCAGGTCTTCTTGCTGAATACACATTCATACATGCATACATACATACATTACATACATACATATATACATACATACATTCGCACATACATACATGCATACATACATTCCATAAATATATACATATATACATACATAACTTTGTGTGTGGAAAAATAACAGCTGAGATAATATTAAATATACACAGTATCTCTCTCTACATCTATCTATCTATCTATCTATCTATCTATCTATCTATCTATCTATCTATCTATCTATCTATCTATCTATCTATCTCTCTCTCTCTCTCTCTCTCTCTCTCTCTATATATATATATATATATATATTGAAAGAGAGAGAGAGAAGAGTGCAAGAGGGAGAGGGAAAATGGATTCCTTGAATAGATTTATTGGAGCTATTTCCCTATTCATAATATCCACAGGCAAAACTTGGTAAGTCTGCAAATATATAAATTTCTTACTTCTTTAAATGTCTTTAAGCCATCAGAGCTAAAGTACAACATTCATATATATATACGTATATCTGTTAGACACACAGTGACTAACAACAGAATGTTTTAAGTCTGCGTGTCTTGACATATATGCGTAGCTTGCGAATAAAAAAATTCAAGGGGTTTCGCTGGCCGTGGTGATCACTGCCAAACATCTTTTGTAATGTATCGTCTTATTGGCGAATTTCATTGTCTTATTGGCTAATCAACCAATGAGAGTAATCATTGCTCAAAAGCATCCGCCACTTTGTTTGCACGTTTATTTATCGTTTCGCTTTTGAATCTTCCTCTTGTATTTCGTCATTTATCATCAAAATATTATTCTCGTTTTGGTAAGTTATATTGTTAATTTATATATAATTTTTTTAATTTATATTAACTATTTTTTTATCAGTTCGTTGTAACATGCTTATAATATTGGTTGTATCATATTTACCTGTATATTTGTCCATATTATTGTTCTTTTTATGTTAGATTATTTTATTATTATTATGTTAGATTATTTTTTAATTATTATGTTAGACTATTTGTATCTAAATTTTAATTTTTATTAATTCAACTATAACAAATATTATGTAAAATATATTTATTTAATATTGATTGTTTATATTAAAAGTCTGAAAATATGTTTATACATCTTACAATAATATTTATAAGATCATTTATAAAATAACAATTATATAATCTAATTACATTACAACGATAATTTATTATTAATATATATCATGTTTAACTAGTGTTATTACAACCGTTGCCTTAGAAAAATATTAAACTAGACCTGAAAAATGCGCAAGCTCAAAAGAGCCACAGAATATTATAATAAACCTTCAAAAGTGTGGGACTAGAGTTGTAGCTTAAAAATATTGTAATCATTATCTATCGTACACTCTGTGGCATCCTTTTATAAAAAAAGAGACTCATAACGAACCCACGACGAGACAATAAGTATTTAAGTGAATTTATAATATAGAATTCGGTTTAGGTGCATTTCGTAGTAATCAATATTAAACATCTAATATGAGATATTGAATATGAGCTTAAATAATTATCGTGTCGTCTTGAGTTCGTTATGAGTCTCTTTTTTATAAAAGGATGCCACAGAGTGTACGATAGATAATGATTACAATATTTTTTAGCAACAACTCTAGTCCCACACTTTTGAAGGTTTATTATAACATTTTGAGGCTCTTTTGAGCTTGCACATTTATCAGGTCTAGTATATATATATATATATATATATATATATATATATATATATATATATATATATATATATATATATATATATATATATATATATATATATATATATATATGTATATATATATATATATAAATTAGCATTATCATCATTTAATAACTGTTTTCCATGCTGAGATGTCACTGATTGGAGCACCACATCTTGCTCCTACATTCTGTATTTGACATTGTATCTATGATTTAATGCCCTTCCTACCACGAATTAATTTGCAATGTTGATTCAGTGTTTTCAGTATACCACAAGCTCTAGCGAGTTAAATATATATATATACATGCACACGCAGACACACACACATACATATTAATATCTATATTAACTTGTCAAAGACTAAAGTTCTAGTATGTAGAAAGGAAAATAGGGTGCAGATCCTCTCAGCGAATTGTCCTTGCTCAGTGTGCAGTAAAAGAGTAGGTAGAAATTGCATTCTATGTCCCAAATGCAAGCTTTGGGTACATAAATGATGTAGTGGGATAACAGGCAGGCTATCAAAGAAAATATGTTTCATGTGTAGCCGATACTCAGCTGCAGTACGTAGCAAGTGTTCACAGGATACTAGCTCATTCAAATGTCATGTTACCTGAGTAATGAAATCAGCAGTAGAGGAGGGTGTCCTGAAAGTAGAGTAGCCAGAGTAAGAACAGGGTGGAGAATATTCAGAGCTACTACTGCTGCTACAAAAGGTTTTTCCCTTAAAATTATGGGCAGATTATACGAACAGCAATATTACATGGTAATGAGACTTGGACCCTGTGTGTAGAAGACCTGCAAACATTGGAAAGAAATGAAGCATGCATGTAATAGTAATATACATGAACGGCAAAGCATAAAGTAACTGAGAGGGAAATTAGGCATGAGAGGGATCAGATGCAGTATGCTAGAGAGGGGATTGCGTTGGTATGTTCATGTGATTTGTATGAAGGATGACAGCCGTATAAAAAGGTTCTGTGCTCTCAAAGTTGATGGAAGCTATGGAGTAAGAAAACCCGGGAAGACCTGGTATAAGGTGGTAAAAGCTGACCATGCAACATCGCACTTCACACTCAGATGTAATCCAGCCATCCTTTCTTTCATAAGGAAAATCTTTTGTTGTCATCTTCCATCCTATTCTTGTTTTAGCTATTATTCTGTTGTAAAATGCCACTTCCCTGAAGGAATCAGGGTTCTGTTTTCTTTCCTGCTTACTGACATGTTAGTTCTTTTATGGCCTAGAAAACGATGATGAACAGACATGCGCTGAGAACCAAAGCATAATGAACTCTTACCTGTAACTTGAGTTCCTCGCTAAACTTACTTCTTACTCTCACTTTACTCACAGCTCATCTTGCACTGCTCTCACAAGCCTGATTTCCTTAAGGACCACCATATAGTAGATCAAGGTACTCTGTCAAAGGCTTAAATACTTACTCACTTTACAAGTATACAAATATATAAAGAGAATATATATATAAAATCAAATATATAGGTACACAAATATGGATTGTAATATGTGAGCATGTAGAATTGTCAGAGAAAAGTTAAGTACATACGTTTAAATATGCAATAAGATGTAAACATATTTGTATAAGGTCTGAGGCATCTGTACCTGCCGACATGTCTATCTAACTATGAATAAATGCACAAACAATTAGTGAATTATAAATATAAATGTAGAGAATATATATGAAGATAGATGCAGGAATATATAAATACAATCATAGGTAAGATCAGGTGCATAGATACATACGTAAGTGTGCATGAGCATTTGCTTACATATATATATACTTCCATACTGGCAGGAAGTCACATATTTTCTTAAACAGTAAAGCATTGTGTAAAAGTGGGTGCATAATGGTGCATATATATATATATATATATATATATATATATATATATACATATTTATATAGAAACAGAAAGTTGTACATAATTACATACACACACACAAACATATTAATTCTATTATATTAACACACAATTCATTAATAATAATAAAAAAAATTGAATGATACTAATTACCAGAACACAAACTTTATTAGCACCCCAAAATGCTATGCTAATGCACAGTGTATGCTTAGTAATTGGCAATTGCCAAGAAAAATCAATTATCTATGCAGTCACTGTCACAATCAATATTAACCAGAACAGAATAGATTACATCGGTATGACAGCAAACCAATTTAAATTTAGATATAGTCAGCATAAATATAGATTAGAAACACTAGAAAGAAGATTCAATGAGAGTTTAGTGATAAATATACAGCGTTTGAAAAATAATAACTTAACCTACAGTATCAGTTGACACGTTTTAAACAAAGCAATAGCTGATGTATACCCCAGCTCTCTCTGTAAGAAATAATAATTCTTTTAAAACATATCAAGGAAACATCAAATAGGTACAGGCATGCCTGTATGGTTAAAGAGTTCACATTACAACCACACTGTTTCAAGTTTACTCTCACTGCACTGTACCTTAATAAAATATCATCCACTATAGCCTTGTGAATGAAATTTGGTCAATGGAACCTGCAGAAGTGCAACATGTAATGCACACACACACACATATGTATATATGTATGTAAAAGGTAAACAGAAATAACAACACAATCGGTACAGTATAATGGAAGGAATATATTAGGTTAACACATGAAATAGCAGGAAGAGAGTCTTAACGCTTTGGATGCTAGTCCTTCATCAGAAGAAAAAATGGGAAATAAGATAGATTGAAGGGACGGGCAAAAAGTATCAACTTGTTGAACAATAACCTCTCAATGCAAACTATGCTCTAAAAACTGGAACTCACATCGATATAATTATAGGTACAATTCTCATATCTTGCATGAAAAACATATAAAATATATAGTTAATTAGGATAATGAAAAATTACTTACATTATATTAGCAATATAAATGCTCAGACAATGTTGTTTCTGCTCATGAAGGAACACAATTATCACCACAATCAAATGGATAATTATTAATGTTAAGATTCAGACTTTCATCAGTGGGCTAATCTTAATTAACTATACAAGACATTAATTGTCCATATATTCGTATATATATATATATATTAAAAGTTAACTCCATCATGGCTGTATGCATACAAGTATGTGAATTTTGTATATCTATATTCTTAACTAGTCTTTCAAAATGTTTATTTATTAAACATGCTGTATATCTTTAGATAAATGAAATTTACACACACATATATATATGGGGATGTATGAATAAAACCGTCTTTCTTGTGTATTCTAATAAAATTCTGGGTAAATAAAAACTGTGGAGTGCTTCACATATGTTATGAAAAAGTCGGCAGATTTTTAATCAACCAGCTTTCTGCAATTGAATAAATATATATATACATATACATAAATATATATCATCATCATGATCACCATCATCATTTTACGTCCACTTTTCCCTGCTTGCAAGGGTGGGATGGGTCCTATTCAGCACAGCATCTCTCCATTTGTCACGGTCCTTCGTCATCTCCTTCGTGAGTTTCAGCGATCTGAGGTCTGCTATCACCAACGCTACCCATGTTTTTCGTGGTCTTTCTCGAATGCCTCTTCCTTCTACTGGGATTTCTTGGCACTTCTTTACCCAGTGGTTATCCTCTATGTGCATCACATATCCATACTATCACAATCTTCTCTCCTGGACACCACAACTTATCCCTCTTATACCCAGTTTCTCTCTCAACTCATCTATGCTTGGTCATTCATGCACATTGACATTGAGCATATCCAACGGAGCATGCTTGCTTCATTTATATATTCATAATTTTCCTCATTATCGTTTTACGGCTGTTCTTCCACACTAGCATGGGTTATATATATATATATATATATATATATATATATATATATATATATACAATTGAAATTTGACGAAAGTCGATTGAGTCCTAAAAAAAAATATATATATAATACATATAAGAAAATGAGTTCTTTTTATAAAAAAAGACAAAAGAAAAAACGAGATGTCATACATGGGTGAAAGTATAAGAAAAAGAAATTGAAAATGCTACTGGAGTCTTTTAAGAGTATTTATTTACTTTACTGGTTTCACAGTTCTTATGCTTTTCAAAATTAAAATTGAGAAGGAGGGTTTTCGTTTCTTTTGTGGTTTGTCTCGCATCGTGTTTGTGTTCGAAGGTTCTTTCTGTTTTATCTGGAAAGAGTTACTCGAATTGCTTGGTTTTTTAAAAAAGTAATAAAGTTCTAATTCCCTCTGCTGTAGAAATTAGTTCCCAAGCTGTATTGGACCATATCAATGGTGCAGATATGGGAAAAGGATATGCATCAAAGACTGCTGGGCTTCAATAGAAAACACCTTGCCCAATCTTGAGCAGTGAAGGTGAACTTTCTAGGTGTAAAACCCATGCTCATTCATGACTGAAGGGAGTCTTATATACATATATATATATATATATATATATATATATAGAGAGAGAGAGAGAGAGAGAGAGAGAGAGAGTTAATTCAACAACAATTACCAAACCATACATGAGAACACATGTTTCACCTAAATAAGATTTTAAACTCGTGGATGGTTGTAGTGAGAACAGAAGTATTATTGAGCTAGTTGGGTTCTGTGCAAAAGAGGTCAATTTTCATTTCCATGACAGAGGAAGTAACTTTAATTAGACTGTTGTATGGTGATAACTTTTGAAGACCAATCCATTGTGGTAGATTTGTCCAGGATAATGTCAATCCTCTGGTTGTCTTCACTCCTTCCAGTTTCATAACGAAGCTTTCAAAGTTTGGTGGTAGCAGTTGAAAAAAATCGACTCTCATGTTAAGGTAAACATTGTTGAATAACCCTTGGAAGACATTTCATTTTTTTTTGTTTCACAATGTGCTGGTCTTAGATCCTAGACTGTATATGTGTTTATTATGCAGAAACATATTGTATATGCATCCATATAATTTTTTATTTAAAATCATGCTGTGTTAGTGTTTATTGCTAAGTAATACTATCCCATCAAGCTTGCACTATATGTAAATAAGCTGTCAAAAAAACTAAATTGTTTGTAACATCTATAAGACTTTACAATGAGTATCTCAGCGTAAGTAAGTGCCAGCTGGAGATGGATAAAAATCCTGTAATATATGTATACAATGTTCTTACACTGGACACTGAGATAGCTGTAATTTGACCATAGCTGAAAATGCTCACATTAAGTCTATATGTTCCCAAGGTCAGCTTTACCTCTCAACTTTCCAAGGTCGAGGAAATAAATTACCACTAAAGTACTTGAGTTGATATAATTATATATGAACCTATTTTATATGGGTCCACATAAATATATTTGTTAAAACAAAGTTAGAGTGACCATCTCTTAATAGTAAAACTTCTGCTTTTCTCATATTACCTGCATATAAGAAATATACACAAAAGAGGTTTAATTTATTTTTTTATATTGGCTCCTTTACAATTTAATTACAAACGATTTTGTTATTTTGTTAGATAAATTATATCAAGGGACAATGCTTGATGCAACATCTGTTGATAAATCTCCAAGTTTTTATTTTAAAGTTCTGTTTCCAAAGTAAGAATTGTTTTTCTCACTCTTCCACTGAATTGGTTATAGGAACCATATCGTTGGTACACATAAGTTTCCATGGACAACATGCCTTTAACTTTTTTGTTATAATAACAGAAGTGGGCTGATGAACACTGACCTGTACATTGAATTCCTCACTAAACTCATTACCTACTCACGACCTACTGATAGCTTCTCTGTAAATAGCTTGCATTGCTCTTACAAGATATCGTTTTACACCTAGTTTCTTTTAGGTTCTTCAAAATGAGATATTGTGGTACTCTGTTAAAGTCATTCTTCTTCTTCTTCTTCTTCTTCTTCTTCTTCTTCTTCTTCTTCTTCTTCTTCTTCTCCTCCTCCTCCTCCTCATCCTCCTCCTCCTCTTTTCAAATTTTCCCAAGGCTTCTTAAACCAACTGCTACAGGCCTAAAATCTTCTAAAGAGATGGAATTAGTGGCCAGTGGTTCTTTACCATAGTGGTTAATGAATTGACCATCATCCAACAGAGGCATGGTTTGATTACTTGCAGACACCTCTGCTCCTTTTTTTCCATCTGCAGGACCATTTTAACCAAGTTTCTCAAATATTATTTATAGGGATCAACTATTATTATGGTCTGCGATGCAAACATTTTAAATTTTGCCAATGATTCTTAAGTCAACCGCTCTGTTTATGTGTATGTGTTTGTGTGGTTTTGTATGAATATGTAAGTATATTTATTCAATGAAAAAAAATGTCATCACCATCATCATCATTGTTTAACGTCTATCTTCCACACTAGCATCGATTTAGACGGGAATTGTCCCACGTGAGATAAGATTGGTTGTCTTTCTCGCATAGGACTGTCTGGCGGGTTTTCTATGGCTGGATGCCCTTCCTAACACCAACCACGTTTACAGTGTGGACTGGGAGGTTTTTACCGTGTTACCTACACGGCCAGATTACAGCGTGGACTGTGTGTTTTTTTGTCATGACACCTACACGACCTCATTTATTTAGGACTGGATGTTGTGGCACCAACATAACTTTACAGAGAAAGGGGTGGTGAAGATGGGGGTGTATTTGTGGTTAGGAGGTGCCTACTGACTGTAGGTTTCGCTTTTTACTTAGGCAAGGCGGGTCTTATGTATTACTGTGTAGCGCCAAAGATATTGGTCCAGTGACATTGTCTTGGAGAGGTGTAAGTGTGTAAGGACGCAATTTATCAAATCGTCCCAGGTTTTTCTGGGTCTGCCAACTCTGTAGCTTCCATCTATTTTGATCGCCCTGCACTTTTTTATCCAAGCTACTTTCTTATCAGTATCAGTGATGGCAAGTATACCATCATCATTACAGACACACTTCTCCCCGACAATATCACGGTTTTCCTTGACACGTTGTCTATCAATCCTGAACACCTCACGTTTTTGGTCCTCGCGTGTATATATATATATAAAAAACAACGGAAAGTATTTCTAAACTGTACCATAAACTTAAATATATTAATATATAAGTAAATGTGTATATATGTTATAAGCTATATATGTGATAAATTATACATACCTAAATGGAAATAGTCAAAATGATGTATATACATGATGTGTCAGGTGTATGTGAACGTGAGTGTTTTTATGTGTATAGAGATCTTTGTGTGTGTGTTTGAGTCTATGTAGTCTGTAGATATGTGTGTGAGTGTGTGCATGTATATGTGTGTGTTTATGTGTGTGTGTGAGTGCGTGTATGTATATATGTGTGTGTATATATGTGTGCATATGTGTGTTTATGTGTGTATGAGTAGATATGTATTTGTATATGTGAATGTTTGATATATGTGTATACATATATGAATGTTTTTTGTGTGTATGAGTGTTTAAAGGTATATCTGTGTGTATTAGTATATATATGACATTGCATTATAGATATGAGTGTGTATATGTGTGTGTATATGTGTGTGTATGTTGGTGGCTCTCTATGTTATCTTCCATTACACCATGAATAATTTTCATAATCTGATATCTTCCATAACAGTTGGTATACCATAAGAATTATGTACTGTACCTCTGTCTATTCTGTCTATAAATAATGATACATACAATTATGTCAGTGGGTGTGTGTATGTATATATATATATATATATATATATATATATATATATATATATATATATATATATATATATATATATATGTGTGTATATATATATATATATATATATATATATATATATATATATATATATATATATATATATATATATATATATATATATATGTGTGTGTGTGTATATATATATACCTAGATAGCTAGATAGAAATTACCATATGTTTAGATATGCATATATAAATTCATATTCATACCTGTCTACATGAAAACATGTGCAAGTATACACACACACACACACATAGACACGAATACACACACACATATATATATATGTATACATGAGTGGGTTTGAATATTTCTGTGTGTGTGTGTGTGTGTGTGTGTGTGTGCACATGTACGTATACGTCTATATACCCATATACATACATATGTAGGACGATGTAACCATATTGTTAATTATCTTGTTGCTGCTATATATCTGAGGTATCTTTACCCTCCTGCCAAAAACATCCCATTACTTTTCCCCTAAATATATATATATCACAATATACATCTACAATCATCTACATATACACACACACTCAAAATTGTTCAACCACACACACAGGTTTACACATAGCTACACTCACATATATAGTTACTCACATTGCTACACACAAACACACACTCAGAATCACAAAAAGGCCACACGCACACACACAATGAATCACACCTGGCCGCACAGACATAATATCAAACATGGCCACACTTATATAAACAGACTTCCATGCACACACTTACATACACACAGAATCACAAATGGTCACTCTCACACAAGCACATACAAAGGCTCACACATGCACAGAGACTCACATAAGCACATACATTGATTCACACAAGCACACACATTGACTCAAATAAACAAGAGCACACACACATTCACTCACACAAGCACATATGCAACAAGACTTTCTTCAGTTTTGGACTATTTATCCATTCCAGTTAGCAGCCAATCAGATGTACCATAGATTATCTGAGCAGACAGAACACTTTACATATTAGTTGAAACAGTGTTTTAACCTTATCACGGTTGTTTGCATTGATAATATAACACCTGACCTACACAGTCTTGCCATGTTGTCCATGAAATATATCATCTGTCAGAACAAATACAACAGGGCTTTCACTGCAGCTTGTATAATCCATATGTCTGTCTATTATGTAATATAGTGTTGATGAGTGTGTTGGGGCTGGGGGTGTTGTGTGAAAAGGCCAGACTAACAGTTTTAGGTTAATAATGCCAAAGACTACCATTCATTCATCTTTTGCTTACAATAAGATCATTATTATAATCACTATCAGTATTAATTTTGCATCTGCTTTCTATGCTGGCATAGGTTGTATGAACTACTATGGTTTGAGACTAGACATGACAGAGAACACTGCCTTGACTCTCATCTTCTGTATTTGGCACCCTTTTTATAGAGTAAACCGGATGTGTTTTTTCATAGTTCTAGCCCTACCACTTTACAGGGTGCATTGGTTTGAATATACAGTGGTGTCAACACTTTTATATTTTAGGGTGCACTAAGTGTTCATTTTTCCTTCTTGATTTTTTGCATAGATATATGGCTGTATGTGTGTTTGTGTGTGCATGTGTTTAAGTTTATGTGTTTATTTACATATGAATTTATATGAATACTGTCATCATATCTTGAGCTAATGAGGGAATCTCTCGGTAACACATTGTAGGAGACTACATAGAGATTTGAATCTTAAAAATAGCTGCTAGATTTTCTTTAACCATTTTGCTACCATATTTCTAATCAAAGAACTTTCTATGATTTTCAAATCGATTAGAAAATCATCAAGAATATGGACGAGTTTAGTAATATGACTAACTTTCTCATTTTTTTCTTCTGATGTCTGAAACATAATATTATAGATTTTACATAAAATTAAGATGGTAGGTCTTTACATAAACTCACACTGTACCATCCTCAATCTTTATGTAAACCCTTGTGGTTAATATGGAAAATTTCATTATGATTATTTAGCACCATTGGTAGAGCATCAACCAACATGCTTTGCAGCATATAATTATGGCCCTTTACATTCTGAGTTCAAATCCTGCCAAGGTTAGATTTTCCTTTCGTCCTTATGGGGTCGATAAAATAAGGTACTAGTAACAAACTGGTGTCAATATGATTGACTTTCTCCTACCTCCAAATTGGTGGCCTTGTGCCTAAATCAGAAACCATTACCTGGGAGGTGAATTGGCAGTATCGGTAGAGGGTCAGATGCCATTCTTTGTAACATGGAGTCATGGCCCTTTACGGTCTGAGTTCAAATCACACCGAGGTTAACTTTGCTTTTCATCCTTAAGGGGTTCAATGAAATAAAGTACCAGTAATGCACTGGGATAATTGCTAGCCTTGTGCCAAAAGTAGAAACAATTATTATTATTATTATCACTGTGACATTATACCAAAGGTATAGATCCACAACTAACATAAGATATGTATTTTCAGTACCTACCATATAGCTAATATTGCTCACCTTGTAGTGACACATCTGTCACATTATTATCCCCTCTCTTATTACTGCCTCTCACTCTCTTCCCCTCTCCCTCTCTCTGTTCCCCTCTCTCCCTTCCTCCTACTCTCAGAACACAATGATTACTCCAATGATGCCATGATAAAATTCACCAAGTACACACTGTAAAGTGATTGGCATTAAACTGTAGAGACTATGACAAAATGGATTGTGTAAACAAAATATGGTCCTCTTATCTGCCATGTCTCATACCAAGACCAACTGTCCAACACATACCAGCATCGAAAACAGACATAATGATGATGATGATGATGATGATATCATTCTACTCCTATACTAAATTTTGTTTCTCTGCTTGCACACCCAAACCTATGAATAAACACATAGATACATACACACGCACACGCACACACACATGCACAGACACACACACACATATATATATATAATCAGGTGTTACATTCTTTTAACACATACAATGAAACATGAACATTCCCAAAAGCATGGAATTTTTCTTTTAGTGATTTTTGGAGTGTATAATAAATTGTTTGTAGTTTAACTATAAACTAGTACTGGGTATTACTGAATAGACTGTGACATATAACTTATTAAATTCTTAATAAAATCTTGTTTATTAAAGGCTGCTTTATTCAGTAGATTTCCAATGTTGAATAGTGTCTGCTTGGGCAATTCCAGCATGTTCTTCTAAAGAGTGATTTAATAAGAAATTTTTAATCTTTCAAAGCAATCACATTTTTTTATTTTTTGGCCACATATATAACACTGCATACAAATGAATATACACACCCAATCACATTTATATATATATATATAAATGCAGTTATTTGGTCATATATGTTATGTATATGTGTTCATATATAACTAAAGCCATCACAGGCAATCGAGTATGAATTGGTATTAAGCACCATGCTTTTGCAATATCCATAGAAAGAAAAGACTGTACCAGCACTGAACTGTTTCTGTCTTTAGTGACTCCAAAAATATAAAAGGTGAAGTGTAACTTTGAAGAGTTATTAGCGTGTATCTAACACGCTAATAACTCTTTTAAATTAACTAGCTTTGTACATATATAGATCCTCCACTTCCTCATCATCATCATTTTTATGTCTGCTTTCTCTGCAGGCATGGTTTTTGTAAGAATTATCATGGTCCAAAACTGGATAGGTTAGAAACAATTTCTCAATATTTTGGCATGGTTTCTACAACTGAAAGCTCTTCCTCATCCCAACCACTTTATAGCTGGTATGAAGGTCAGATTGTATGATGCATGTATAGAAACAAAACTGTTGCATGGTAATGATACCTGGGCACTGTGTGCAGCGGATTTGCGAAGATAGAAAAGAAATGAAGCTGGCTTGCTTCGATGGATGAGTAATAGTAATATACCTGAACAGTGAAGCATAAATGAACTGAGAGAGAATCTGGGCATAAGAGGGATCAGATGCAGTGGGCAGGAGAGGCAACTGCATCGGTGTGGAAATGTGATGTGTTTGAAGGATGAAAGCTGTATAACAAGTTACAGTGCATTCAAAATTGATGAAAGATTTGGGATGAGGTGATAAAAGTTGACCTTTTAGAAATGCAACTCTCGGAGGTGATGACACAAGATCAAAATCTCTGGAATTATGCAGTAATATAGAAGAACTTCCTTCCCATGAGCATGGGTTGAAGCATACATCTTGTATGCCTTGCCTTCCACTCCCCTTCCGTATACCTCCACATTTTAACAACTCACCCATGTCCTAGCACCCCAAACTTCATCCACATCCCTACACACCCACCCTTCACACAAGTGTCCCAGCCTAGATATACTTCTCCAATACCCACGTACCTCCCCAGACCTCATTCCACACTGTAATGTGGTTGTTTTGATACCACAACAAAAAGTGCCCAGTCCAAACTGCAAAGTAGTCATATAGTAGTCACAACAAAAAGTGTCCAGTCTACACTGTAAAGTAGCCATGTAGGTGTCGTGACAAGACACTGTAAATGTGGTGGACATTAGGAAGGCCATCCAGTCATAGAAACCAAGCTAAAAATAGTTCTGTATGAGGAAGATACATTCATCTGATCTAGCTTGTCTCACAAAGGGAATAACTCATTTAACCCATGCTACCATGGAAAAATGGACATTAAATGGTGTTGATGATGATGACTGGGTGCATTTTATAATGGTACCAGCACTACCACTTTACAGATTTTACTGGGTGCATCATTGCTTCATTTCTCATATTCCATATTTTGGTGTAGTTTCCATATCTGGGGTTAGCCACAGTGAACATCACACACTGTTATTTGTTGTCATACTACAAGTTATCAATCTACAAAATATTGATTTGCTGGTCAATGTAAATCTGGCACAAAAATTCCAAAAACTGGGCACACTTATGATAGATAATGTTATGGTTATAACATTTTTAATATCTTGCAAATAAATAACATAGAACCAACCAGAACATTAAAAATATTACTTACATTACATTAATAATATTGAAAAAACTGAACAATTACCATAATTAAATAGATAATTAGTAATATTAAGAAGCCAACCCTCATCAATAGGTCATCAACTTAATTAGACGAGATATTAACTGTCCATAATTAAGTTTTAGTTGAGACAAAATCTCTTACATTGTTATGGTGGCAGGGACAATAACCATGACAGTTGTGAACAGTGATAGGCAGGGAGGAATGCTAAAAATAGCTCACTCACACACCATAAAGTAACTCTAACAATATATTGAAAAATCGGGCATAGAAATATAAAAAAAGAATTCATATTCTTATACAAAATATTGACTTGCTGCTCCATAACCACTCAATGTAAATTTGGTGTGAAAATACCAAAATCAAAGAGCACTTATATCAGATAATTGTTTCTACATATGGCACTAGGCCAGAAATTACCCAGTACATTACTGGTACTTTATTTTATCGACCCCGTAAGGATGAAAGGCAAAGTTAACCTCGGCGGGATTTGAAATCAGATCGTTATGGATACACTATTTTTAATATCTTGCAAATAGATAACATAGAACATAGCAGAACAAGGAAGATATTATTTCTGGCAATATTATAACAACATGACCCTCCCCAAATATAACAATACTTACATTACATTAGGAATATATTGTTTTAATATATATCGTTAGCTTTGCTTTTCCTCCTTACGGGATTGATAAAATAAAGTACCAGTATTGATTGGGGTCGATTTAATCAACTTTCCCCTCCAAAAAAAATGCTGGCCTTGTACCAAAAGTAGAAACAATTATTATCATCATCATCATCATCATCATTATCCTAAATAACTTCTCAACACAGTTGCATGCTACCTAAGGTTTCAAAGCTTACTCTAGCTTAGGTAGCAGAGTCAGTGTATCTGCTAGTATCTGTTAGTGTTATTCATGTTTCAGGCAGCAAGATGACTAACATTATACATGAGATCTCGTCAGGTGCAAGAGGGATAATAATGTAATAATAAATTTGATGTTTTTGTTATTCAAGGGGTAGTAACTCTTGTATCTGTAAGTTTATATTTTTTCATGTAATTATGAATGTAATTGTTAAAGTGTCTGCATTGTGTGTATGTGTATGTGTGTATTTTCTTATGTATAATTATGGATTATTGGAGTAAATGTGAGTTGCTATTAAGGCATAGCGTATTGTTAAATATTGATATGCTGTATATTTGTGTACTTGTGTGTGTATTTATGAATATATTATTAATATAGGTGGTGTATGATTGTGCGTTGTTAAAGGTGTATGTGTTATTCATGTGTATATTATTTATACAGCTTATTGTATTTAACCATGTGTGGGTGCAGTGTGATATGTGTATGGGGGCTGAGACCAATTTAGAGGCAGATGAAGAATACAGGCCTGTACTTTTCCATGTTGAGAGGACATTTTAGCTTATATGTAGATCTGCATACCTTACAATACCACCATATGCAATACCACCCTTATGTGGGAAATTGCATTATCCAGAGTCGGCTGAAGAGGAAGTACATATGTCCTACATATTTATATTTATTTATACATGTGCAACATTGCTATATATATATATGTGTATATATATATACATATATATATATATATATATATATATATATATATATATATATATATATATATATATATACATAGTAATAATAATAAATTCTTTGCTTAAACTTTAATCTGTTATTTTAATAAATATATATATATATATATACATATATATATATATATATATATACGTATATATATATTTATACGTATATATATCATTATCATCATCATCACCGTTTTATATATATATATATATATATATATATATATATATATATATATATATATATATATATATATATATATGCACATTTATTTGTGTGTGAGTGCATGCATGGTTCGGTGAGTGTCTCATCGTGTGCATGCTAATCGGTCAATTACCAATAATTGGTGATGTGTGTACATCATCATCATCATCATCATTACTGTTTTACATTCGCTCTTCAACTCTAGCATGGGTTAGACGGGTTGTCCTGTTGTGGGCAGTGTCCAGTCGGCTGACCTTGTCTTGCTCAAACAGGAACTGATTCTGGCTTGATTTCTACAGCTGGATGCGCTTCCTAACACCAACCTCATTTACAGTGAGTGCTGGGTGCTTTTTTCCCGTGGCGGCGCCTACACGTCCACTTTACAGTGTGGGCTGGATGATTTTTTTTGACGTGGCACCTCCACGACCACTTTGCAGTGGGGGGGGGGGTTCATATTGCCTATATGCTTCAGCTTCGGCTTGTTCCTGTGGGAAGTCAGGTCTTCTGTATTACTGCATGACGCCAGAGGTCACAGTCGTGTGTCATTGCCCCTGAGAGGTGCAATTAGATAAGGTCAGCTTTCATCACCTCATCCCAGGTCATGTTGGGTCTCCCCACTCTACGGCTTCCATCAACCTCTAGTGCTCTGGACCTTTTTATGCAGCTCTCATCCTTCATACGCATCACACGTCCATACCAACTTAACCTCCTCTCCTGCACACAGCATTTGATTCCTCTTATGCTCAGTCTCTCTCTCAATGCGTTTATGCTTTGCTGTTCACGTCCATTACTATTACACATCCATCGGAGCATGCAAGCTTCGTTTCTTTCTAATCTGCGCAAGTCTTCTACAGACAGCGCCAAGGTTTCACTACCATGTAACATTGCTGTTCGTATACACGCATCATAGAGTCTGCCTTTCATTTTGAGGGAAAAGCCTTTTGCAGCTAGCAGTGGCAGTAGCTCCCTGAACTTCTTCCATCCCATTCTTACCCTAGTTATTGTACTTTCCGAACACCCACCTCCGCTGCTAATTCGGTCACCTAGGTAGCAGAAGCTGTCTACTGTTTCTACAGAGCCCTCCCAGAGATTGGTGGTGCTTGTATCCTGTGGTCATTTGCTGTATGCTGTCCCAGCGCAGCTGCTACATATGAACCTACATTCTTAGTTAAACTTCCTGAGTTCCCACTACATATCTTGTGAACCCATTGTTTGCATATGGGACAGAGGATGGAGTTCCTACCTACACCTTTCCTACATACTGAGCAAGACCATTTTCCTGAGTGAATCTGGGTTCTGTTTTCTCATCTACTTACAAGAACCTTAGTCTTTTTCAGGTTGACTTTGAGACCCTTTCTTTCTAGTCCCTGCTTCCATGTTTGGAATTTCTTCTCTAGTTCCACCATGGATATATAATGGCGAGATCAACCGCATATAATAGTTCCCATAGGCATCAGGTCTTAAACTCCTCCGTTATTGCCTGAAAAACTATAATGAACAGGACAGGGCTAAGAACAGAGCCCTGGTGGACACTGACCTGTATGCTAAATTCCTCGCTATAGTCATTAATAACCCTAACTTTGCTGACTGCTCCCCTATACATGGCTTTTACAGCTTTCACAAGCCATTCATCTACTCCTAACTTTCTAAGAGCCCACCAGATTATAACACAGGGGACTCTGTCAAAGGCTTTTTCCACATCATCTGGTATGGAATACAGTTAGATGAGATTTTGGCTTTGATTGATTAACAAGTCTGATGAGCAGATTGGGCTGGAGTTAGGTCTATAGAATTAATATAAATCCTGAGCCACCTGCCTGTGAAATGGTCAAAACTATGTATAATCAATAAAGACGATAATGTGAAACCTCTCTTTGTTTTTAATATATACACATGGCCTTAGCATACAGTGTTGATTTTGGTACCTACCTTAGTAAACTATGAATCTACTGAACCCCATATCATTATTATTATAAGGCGGCGGATTGGCAGTATCGGTTGAGGGTCGGACGCCATGCTTTGATACATAGAGTTACGGCCGCTTGCCATTCTGAGTTCAAATCCCGCCGAGGTTAACTTTGCCTTTCATCCTTACGGGGTCGATAAAACAAAGTACCAGTAATGCATTGGATAATTGCTGGCCGTGTGCCAAAAGCAGAAACAATTATTATTATAAGGGGCAGCAGATTGGCAGTATTGGTAGAGCCTCAGACACCATGCTTTGCAGCATAGAGTTATGGCCCTTTGCATTCTGGGTTCGAATCTTGCCGAGATTAGCTTTGCCTTTCATCCTTATGGGGTCGATAAAATAAAGCAGCAGTAATGCACCGGGATCTATTTACTTGATTTTCCCCTCCTCACAAAATTGCTGAACTTTGGCCCAGAGTAGAAATTGTTTGGCAGTATAGGTAGAGGGTCGGACGCTATGCTTTGCAGCTTAGAGTTACACCCCTTATGATCTGAGTTCAAATCTCGCCAAGGTTAACTTTGCTTTTCATCCTTACGGGGGTCGATAAAATAAAGTACCAGTAATGCACTGGGTATTTGCTGGCCCTGTGCCAAAAGTAGAAACAATTATTATTATTATTATTATATATATTTATATATACAGTTGATTGAGTGCAAGAAAATAATTAATCGTAATAAATGTGTGTAATATTCAGGTTATTAATGAGATAATTTTTAATGTTTTTATATCCATTTACCATTGATGGTAAAAGTGAGATAATATTTGTTAATTAGATTTGTTGGTACAAGTTCTATATATTCTCTTAGGTGATCTTACTAATTGCTGTTGAACCAGGATTATTTATTTTAACCATATATTATGCCTTCTGTTTCCCAGTTTTTGGAATAAGTACACTGTCTCTCTACAAGTTGTAAGAGGAAACAAAAATGATTGGCATCAGTAAAATCTTGCCTCAAAAAGTCTCATTGTCGCATCCAAGGCATGCCAGAATTCATGGAAAAATGATGAACATAGTGAGCAACTTAGTACATTGTACTGAAAAAAATGACAATGGCTGATGTTTGAACTAATTATCTTGCGGTTAGTAGTCGATCATTGTCACACTGTTTACTGTCATAAGCCTTTTCTTTTCAGTACATTCAGTAAAGTAGTTGGTGATAGGAAGTGCATCCGCTCGTAGTAAAGCTGTCAAACAAGGGGTTTAGCAGACACTTCATCAGTTTTAAACATGTAAAAACCTAGATAGTGGTGGCATTGCAATAAAATACACTTGGTAGTGCATTTTGATGTAAGCAAGATACTGGCTCTCATCCCACAGTGGGGTTAGTACCTATGCATTGACTAACCTGGTCTGCTGACAAATTGTCCAACCATCACTAGCAGGGAAAGCGAGTGTTAAACTATGATGATGTTAATGATATATATATTATATATATATTATTAAGAAAAATGATGAAGTTTCATTTCCATACATTTGGTCATTATTGCGTATTTACCTGTATATATGTTTTGCTGAGGAATGGCTCAAGGTCACCAAAAAGGTTTATGGACCCAAATCCAGTATCCATCTGCTCTTCAGACTGGAGTTTCAATACTGTAATTTGTGTTGAATCAACAGTCCGAAGGCTGATTGCTACTGGAGTTAGGTCCATAACCTCTATGGGTGACGTTGAGCCAATCCTCTGTGAAACACATCTAACAGGTCGGCACACAATTAAAACCTACAAACCTAAACACATGTAAATGCAATTTCAGCATTTTTCATAATATATGTACTCTACCTGTACTTTGAGTGCTCATATTGGTACCATTACCAGTAATTCACTGAATTACATACTCTCTCCCTCTCTCTCTCTCCCCCTCTCTCTCCCTCTCTCTCTCTCTCTCTCTCTCTCTCTCTATATATATATATATATATATATATATATATATATATATATATATATATAAGAAAAAGGAAGTAAGGTTCTATACAGTGGATATAGAGAAAAGGTGAAGTTGGAAATAGCACAGAAAATATATTTTAGGGTCTGTTTTTCTTTGTTTTCCTTTCTTTGATTCGTCAAAGTGATATTATTGAAAAATGAGAGGGACAATTCTTTTAAAAAAGAGTTTTATAATGTATATAGAGTATAACTGGTTTTGATGTATTATTAAAATTCATCTTATCAAATGTTGAGTATTACAATTAAAAAGAATTGATAAGAATTAAAAACTAAAATTTAAAGATTTAAAATTATACACCATAAAGGGACCTATGACAGACAGGTTGAACCCCCCCCCCCCCCCACCACACACACACACGTGTGTATTTTTATGTGTACACCCTCACACTATATACACACTCCCTAAAACCATAATAGAATTTCTTTTACAACCCTACTGTTGCCATAGAATTTGTCTCTAGATTACAATCCCCCATCTGCTCCCCATCCCCTCCCTATCCACATTTGAACTCTTGACCAGTCAATTAACACAATCAGATATACACACATATATTTACAGAATATTTCCTTTGCTCCCAAAAGACAATTTAGTTCTGTGAAGAAACACAACTACCAACACTGATGCTACTATCATCACTACACACCTCTCTCTCTATGCACAAGAACTTATTCTCCAGTCTCCTTCTCAGCAAGAAAGATGGAAAAAAAAACTTACCTCAGCACTTAATGTTAAATCTTTAATTTTTAGTTTTTAATTCTTATTAATTCTTTTTAATTGTAATACTCAACATTTGATAAGATGAATTTTCATAATACATTGAAACTGGCAATACTTTATATATATTATAAAACTCTTTTTTTAAAAGAATTGTCCCTCTCATTTTTTCAATAATGTCTCTTTGACGAATCAAAGAAAGAAAAACAAAGAAAAACAGACCCTAAAATATTTTTTCTTTGCTATTTCCAACTTCACCTTTTCTCTCTATATATATATATGTGTGTGTGTGTGAGCATGTGTGCATGTGTGTGTGTGTGTGTGTGTGTGTGTGTGTGTGTGTGTGTGTGTGTGTGTGTGTGTGTGTGTGTGTGTGTGTGTGTGTGTGTGTGTGTGCATGTGTGTGTGTGTCTGTCTTTCTCTCCTGCAAATTTTGATTTGGACAAAAGAAAATCAAGTAAGTTTGTTTTTGAAACAACGAGCGAGTTTGAAAATAGAAATAGAAGCTTTCACCGTATTCTTTACTCAAGACATTTTAGCCTGATAGTGGGGTTTAGAATCCTCTAAGAAATGGAGAAAGATGAGTATTATGTCAATACTCATCTTTTTCTATTTCTATTTTAAAGGAAAATTGATAAAATAAGTACTGGGGTCGATATGATAAACTAAAAGCTTTGTTGAAGGTAATACCCCAGGATAGCCGGTGTCAAATGACTAGACCCAGTATGGGAATAAAAGAATACTTATACAAATAATAACACAATTTATGTTATACTCACATAGACTTTTATGTGGAGTAGAAATTGAGATTTAATACTTTTGACATCTTTCTAGATTTATGATAGAAAACTACCCATTTTAGAATGTATAGATTTATATTAAATCCTTTTATCATCATTTTATTTAAGAAATTTTTGTTAAGTAATATCCTATATATCAGCTTATTAATAGAAACACTTAATTAAATTTCTCCAACTATTTAATTAAGTTCAAAATTATTTGAATTATATAAGCAGTAGGCATCTCTAACAAAATACACCCCCGTCCCACCATCCCCACACCATCCACACCGCCCCCTTCAATGCAAAGTTATGTTGGTGCCACAACACCCAGACCGACACAAATGAGATCGTGTAGGTGTCACGTCAAAAAACACACAGTCCACACTGTAATGTGGCCGTGTAGGCAACACGGTAAAAACCTCCCAGCCCCACACTGTAAATGTGGTTGGTGTTAGGAAGGGCATCCAGCTGTAGAAAACCCGCCAGACAGTCCTATGCGAGCAAGACAACCACTCTTGCCTCAAGTGGGAAAACCCCCGTCCAAACCATGCAAGCGTGGAACAGGGACGTTAAACGATGATGATGATGATGATGATGATGATGATGAAGCAGTGTATTTCATTAGAAATACACTAGCAAAAGGGTCAATGAAATAATGATTTCTGTTGTGCATGCTGTAGTTGTACTAAAAATATGTTCTAAACTGCCCTCAGAAACAGAGATAACTACAATTGCAGCAATCACTGCCACTAGATCAAGTGCAGGGAATCTTGAGTCAAAGAGTACAGCTTGACCAGCTGCAGGGAACCTTGAGTTAGAGACTACAGCATCGATAATGTGAGAAAGTTTGCTAAGTTCACAATCTCCACATATAGTGTTGTGATTTGACTGAAATTTAGGCTACACACAGTTAATTGATTACAATAATTGATTACAGATAAATCTACTGAAACCCCCAAAAGTTATCATTTCGTTTGTCGTGCAATAATAGCATTATGTACAGTCTAAATACATATGTTATCAATAGTCTTGTGCTATTTTAGATTGTGATACCTATTTACACTAAGTAGAATGAACTTATGAAAACCTTTATAATAGTTATCTGGTTTAGAATAAATACATCGTATCCCTACATATAAGATGCTACTAAATGGGTTAGTGTCAATATGGGCATCCTGTTCTAAAACATTGCCTCAAAAAACCCTATCCAGCCCATGCCAATATAGAAAAGGCTACATAAAAATATTTATGATGATGTAAGATTGTCTGACTGTCACACAAACATTATGATCTCACAAAACCATTCTAAAAATGTTCGTTAAAAATTCAGGGAAAACAAATGTATGAAAAAATGGAGGAAGAAGTAGTGTAAAAATCATTTTCTGTGTGTGTAAAATTATATCTGTACATATACAGATTGAATATATAAAATCCACAAATAGCCTTGTTACAATTTGAGGAATAAACCAAATATTATTTATTCTATCCATAAAACAAGAAAAATGCAGCAATAAAATATTTTCATTCTGAATAAAGAAACATCCAGTCTATCTGTATATATATTTATATATATCTAAACTACAAACAAATCTCAACCAAACTAATGTCATCCGTGAAACTAAGCAAACAGAAATTGCAATCCTACAATCAATTTTACCCACAAAACTGTAATACATAAGTAAAAATGTTTAATTTAAACACATCCTTCAAACAATACTGTGGTTGTAACCCTGGCAGTGGAGACTTCTGGTGTCCTCGGCCCCAGGGCTACCTCCCTGCTCACCACCGTAGGCACTGAGCTGGCCAGCCACGGGTGTGGGCCCCGCGGGTTGGGGTGGCTTTTCCGGCGCATCTCCCTTGCCGTCCTCGGTGGGTGCGCTTTCTCTGTCCTACCCGCCAGGACTCTATGGGGCCCCATCGCGTAACATTCCATATTTAGGTATCCAGATTAATGACCCGCTTAGCCAAAGAACAACGAACCTGCTCACATAACTGTTATGTGGGTGACGAACATCATCAGGCTATATGTGCTTCATGCCTCTAGGTATAGTTCAAATTCTGCTTTCGTAGAAATAACATTTTTTGCTTATTAAAAAGCAATGTTAGGCGTGGTTAAGAAACAATGAAACATATTCCACTGGCACTGGGTCGCATTCTGCTCTATGTTTTCCTTTAATGATTCTTCATGTGATGCCTGCCTCTTTAATTAGGGCCTTTTGTCATTATATTTGATTCAGTACAAGCACCCAGTACACACTATAAATGTGGTTGGTGTTAGGCAGCATATCCAACCATAGAAACCAAGACAAAATCAGTTATGTATGAGCAAGACACAGTCATCTGATTTGACTTGCTTCAAAAGGATAACTCATCTAACCATGCTAGCAAGGAAAAATGTACATTAAATTGTGAGGATGAGATATATATATATAAATGGCTACACGATCGATCTATCTCTTATTGAAACAAGTGTCGTGATTAAAATGATTAGAAATTTATACCATGCCTTCGGATCTTTATTTTGATACAAATACTCCGTTTTACATCATCTAGCTGTTCCCATAAATGGAATTGGAGATATACAAAAGCGTGGAGAACTTAATATTGCTAACAAAAATGTATTGGACCGTATGACACAACCAATAATACACCTTACTATATATATATATGTGTGTGTGTTTGTGTATGTATTTTGATATTTTGAGTGGTTGTCATTTATGTACATGTCTCGATATTTAGTCTTTAATGATTAAATGATATCTGGGTTTCATGAATTAAGGATGTCATATATGAGAGAAAGTACATTACATAAACGTTATATTTGATCATAAGTTAAGCTGTAGGATGAGCAGAAGAGTTGTCCAAGAATATCAAAGTCTCTCACATGACATCCAGTCTGTTTAACCTGCCACCAACTACGAGTACAAAATATTTATTAAGCCAATCATCATTCAGAAAAACGTCCTTGATGATCCATGTCTTTTTTTTTGTTGTTGTTATAAAAATGATTTCTAGTATAAGCACGTGCCGAGTAATTTGGGGGAGGAGAAAGTCAATTAAATTGACCCCAGTACTTGACTGGTGCTTTATTTTATCGACCGCGTAGGGATGAAAGGCAAAGTTAACCTTGGTGGGATTTGAACTCAGAACATAAAGGTGCATACCTATGCCACAAAGCATGCTGTCTGATGGTCTACCGATACTGCCAATCCACATAACAATGCACTGCCAACGTATTCACAACATTTAGAAGAGTAGAAATGCATGCTTTTTCCTACCATAGCAAGTTTACACACATATAGGAGCCTCTTACATTAAAACTTCCCTGCACAATTATTTTCTCCTAGCATTCTGATGTCAATGTCTCAACTGCTGAGTGAATGTTTTCTTCGGGCAATGACATCAGAACAACGATCTTTAATCAGTATTATGCACTTGTTCTGCTGCTAACTGTTCATCAACAATTATATTTAGAAACTCATTAAGGAAATTTCTCAGCTGCTTTAAGATCAGTAATAACTCACCTTATCACCACAAATATTTAAATATTTAATGCTATGATTCTTCTCATATTTTTGTAACCAGCCTTGTGCTTATTCATTATTACTTTCAAAATTCTGTTTGTTATTTTACTTGGTTCATGATCAAAGTTTCATCTAATTTTCCACAAGCAATGAGCAAAGATATTGAGAGATCGAAATTATTATCCAACAACATTTCAAAGTTACAGAGCAACAAGGTTTTGATGTATGTGACATCAATACATTCACTGAGCAGTTATGAAAATCAGAGGAAATGTTGTTCATGACTATCAGTCCATTAATCCACAACTATCCCCCACCCCAACACTGATGCATCAACTCCATCAACACACAACAGATACCTCAATTTTCCAGTCAATGCAAGGTTTCAATATAAAACTTCTAATAGTTTGTTTTATTAATTCAACTAATAAATATGGTGTTGTTCCAACATCAAACTCCTCGGACAATTACACTGCAGTCAACTTTTCCATGCATCTTAACTTTTTGTAGTGTGAATAAACATATATTTTTCCTTTTCTTTTTCTTGTCACTGTTTATGGTCTGAGTTCAAATCCCGCTGTGGTTAACTTTGCCCTTCATCCTTACGGGGTCGATAAAATAAAGTACCGGTAATGAACTGGGATAATTACTGGCCTTGTGCCTAAATAAGAAAGTACTATTAGCGATCAGAATATCAGCAAGTCCTTAAGACATTTTGTACACAGAGTAGGGCACAGAAAATGTAAGTAATGTATGGTTGAAGGAGTTGCTATGAGGGGTGTTGACAATAAACTGGTGCTAACTTAATTAGAATGGATAAACCCAAATAGGAGTGAGAGATGTTATACCCAACAGCTGATAGCGCAACATCATCTGGCAAGCTTCTAAGCGCTCGCTGAAATTACTCGTCTGTAGTGCTTCTCTCACTCAAAGTATGCTCAGCTTTTGGAATTTAATTTAAATGGTAATTACAATGATGATCTATACACTCACATATACATTATATGTTTGTACACTGTAAATATGATTGGTATTAGGAAAGGCATCCAACCATAGAAACCTAGCCAGAAACAGTTCTGTATCAGCAACACAATCACCTGACCCGACTTGCCTCTAATGGGACATCTCATCTAGCCCATGCTAGTGTGGAAAATGGATGTTAAACGATGATATATATATATATATATATATATATACCTACAGTCAGTAGGCACCTCTTAACCAAAATACACCCCCGTCCCACTAACCCTACCCCCACCACCATCTACACCACCCCTTTCGATGTAAAGCTATATTGGTACCACAACATCCAGTCCTAAATAAATGAGGTCGTGTAGGTGTCATGACAAAAACACACACAATCCACGCTGTAATGTGGCCATGTAGGTAAAACGGTAAAAACCTCCCAGTACACACTGTAAACGTGGTTGGTGTTAGGAAGGGCATCCAGCCGTAGAAAACCCGCCAGACAGTCCTGAGCAAGACAATCAATCTTGCCTCAAGTGGGACAATTCCCATCCAGACCCATGCTAGCGTGGAAGTGGATGTTAAACGATGATGATGATGATGATATATATATATATATATATATATATATAACGAAGGAAATGTGGTAAGGAACCAGGTGGACCATAACGCACCAAAGTACTCAATACTTAGGGTAGTAGAGTGGGTAATAGGAACCAGTAAGACCCCGACGGCTGAGCTCAAGCCGTTTCGACGGCTAATTCTGGACTAAATTAAAATTTATCCTGGTATTTAAATAGCCGAGCTTCTCAAGGGGTAATTCCATATATGGTCAAAGTGATTGTCAAAAGTTAGTAGTAATTCTGTGATTGCAAATTAGTAGGGGAGATGGTGGCTAAACCTGCCAGTAGGAGAAAAAGGGGAGGGGGTGGAGTAGACTTTTTTCTATGACAGATATTGCGACAACCAGGACTTCGGCACCAAGGAGAGATTCGGATTTATTACCTACAAATCTCCCCCTCCGAACCCTTTGCTCTCACCCTTCGAGAATGACCGCTTCCAACTGGTCAAGAACATTAAATTTAAACCCAGACACAACCGATTCCTACAAAAACTCCGTAGCAACTTAACAGAGTACGATAACACCAATGACATCATGGTGCATTCGGATAAAACTGATAACCTATACTTTATCAACCCTGACAGATACCACACACTGATCAGGAGCAGCCTAAACTCCACCTATAAAAAGGCCAACCACTCTTGCATCGAGGACATAAATCGAGATGGACAACAAATTACCTCCAGCCTCGGGGTCGCCGACCGCACGGAACCCCTAGACCCACGGACACCATACTTCACACTGAAGGACCATAAATCCGATTTTGACCGTAAACCCTCTATCAGGCTTATTAACCCAACGAAGTCCGACATAGGGAGAATCAGTAAAAAAATCCTAGACCGCGTGATACCAAAAGTCAAGCAACACGCCCGACTTAGCCTATGGATCAACACCCAGGAAGTAATCTCATGGTTCAGCAATATGGAGGATAAATGAGACACTAAATTCATACAGTTCGACATAGAGAGCTACTATGCTTCAATCACCTTACCGCTACTTACTGCTGCCTTGGACTTCGCCGAAACACTTGTGCCCATCACCGACCAGGAAAGAAAAATCCTCCTCCACGCCAGGAAGACAGTCTTACTCTTTGACGACTCTAAATGGATAAAAAGAGCTCCCGACTCACCCTTCGACGTCAGCATGGGCGCCACGGATTCGGCGGAGGTCACAGATCTTATAGGATTATTCCTAATAGCCAAACTCACCGATATGTTTCCTGCATTCGGTGGTGGATTGTACCGTGATGATGGGCTCCCTACCCTTAAAGGGTACAACCCCAGTAGTACAGATCGGGTCCGGAAACAATTAATCAGCTTCTTCCGCGACTGGGGATTTAAAATAACCCTACAAACGTCTCTGACCCGAGTAAACTTCCTGGACGTGACCCTCGACCTCGAAAACGATCTGTACTACCCATACAGGAAACCTAATGACAACCTGCACTACATCCACCACCGATCAAACCATCCTAGGAACATCACCAACAACCTGGTCAAAAACATCTCCCTCCGCATATCCCGTTTGTCAGCTAATGAGCGGATATTCGATGAACATGCGCCTTATTACAACCAGGCCCTTAAGCGGAGTGGTTTCCGGGAGGAAATATCCTACTGTCCAGCTCCCATTAGCGGAACCAGCAGGAGACACCGCCGCTCACGCAATGTAACATGGTTCAATCCTCCCCACAACGCAGAGGTGACAACTCCCATCGGGAAACTATTCTTTAGGCTCATTGAAAAACACTTCCCACTACAACACCGCTACCACAATATAATTAACAAAAATACCATCAAACTCTCTTACAACACTACACCAAACTTCGCACAAAACATCGTCTCCTCTAATAACAAAAAACTCAACCCCGATGGAAGAAATAACCTAAATAGCAGTGGAGAGCCGACCAGGAGGTGCAACTGTCCGGATAGATCCATTTGCCCACTCGACAATAGATGCAGAGACCGTAATGTGATCTACCAGTGCAACGTGAGGACGGACACCTCCAACAAAGCTTATATAGGACTAACCGCATGTGACTTCAAGACCCGGCTATACCAACATAGACATACCTTCCGAAACCCGGCCCGGCGTCACGCCACTACACTTTCGGGCCACATATGGGACCTCAAGGACAACAACATCACCTATGATCTCACTTGGAGATTACTGTCCAGAGCCAATTCTTACACGGGAGGACGCCGTCCGTGCAATTTATGTTCGGAGGAAACTTTACAAATGTTGTTTTCGACGGACCAACTCCTAAACAAGAAAGATGAACTGGTTATTGCATGTAAACGTAGATTCCGTATGACTTACCTCGCCCTCAAACCCCATAATGACCCGGGGGGTAGACTAGGGCTATAACACCCCACTTGCCGATTTTGCAATGGGTAACCCCTGCTTGCCAAGGGAGACGTAAGATCTTCTTTTTATTCTTTTATTGCTTCCTTTATTTCCTTCTTCCCCCCATCCCTCCTTAGTCCTTCTACCCCAGTTCTTCTTCTTTGTCGGCGTCTTTTCTCGCCCACCCGAGGCTGCCCTCTGGCCCCTTGTAGCCTCAGTACCCCCACCCCCTCCCCTAGTCTATGATAGATTTGGCGGACTCCGCTTTTTATAGCAGTTGTGTTAGACCTCGGATACTTGCCCCCTTTTCCGACCGCTCCCCCTATTTTCCGTGCCTTCTATATTTCTTAGTGGCACTTATGCCTTATTTTCTCGTTTCAGTATTTCTTTCTTCTCTTTTCTTTTGGGCGGGGTGGATTCTGAATTTATTTTTCCGTATTCTACCTTTACTTCGTACGAACTTTCATGTAGCTTGTATAAGATCTTTTGTAGCGCGGCGGTACCTTTAGAGTTAGCATTAGTATATATTTTTTTCGGGACTCAGAATTATTATCTCGTACTAGTTTACTTTGCTGCACTGGGTGGTTGCTGGCCTTGTGCCCGTGATAGAAACCTTTATTATTTATTTCGTGGTAGTTTCTTTAGTATTTTGGCCCCACTTGTTGACTCGTCACCGTATGATTTACGTACTTACACCTCTTAAAAGGGTCATTGCCTAATCCGTCCCACCTAGTTTATTTACTTATTTCGTTATTTCTTTATTTCTTTCTTTATTTCTTTCTTTCTTTATTTATTTATTTATCTAGCCTAACAATAGCTAGAGACTTAGGTCGTAGAACTTGCTTTTATACTCTTTTTTCTTTACACTTATTCGCTTTTCATCACTCTCAGTATTTTTTCTTTCATATATATATTTTTACCCCTCATTGTTCTACCTACCGTTTCGACTTCCTCCCCCTCCCCAGTATCTTCTTTGACCTCATGACCAGCTGTAGCTGGCACTACCAACGCATGATTGAGTCTACTCCACCCCCTCCTCTTTTTCTCCTACTGGCAGGTTTAGCCACCATCTCCCCTACTAATTTGCAATCACAGAATTACTACTAACTTTTGACAATCACTTTGACCATATATGGAATCACCCCTTGAGAATACCAGGATAAATTTTCATTTAGTCCAGAATTAGCCGTCGAAACGGCTTGAGCTCAGCCGTCGGGGTCTTACTGGTTCCTATATATATATATATATATATATATATATATATATATATATATATATATATATATATATATACATATATATACATATACATACATATATATATATATTTAGTGACGAAACATAAGTCAATTGCATGAACTTATAATCCTTTATTTACTGCTATATATATTTTGATGATAGGCATTGAATGGCTATGACCTCATCAGGCAGTTAGTCAGTTCTTAGATATGCCAGCTCTGTGTGTATAGTGTTGATGGTATCAGAGCCTAGGGACATATATATGTATATATATAAATTTTGAGTTTTAAACAAGGTGGAAATAAAAGTAAAGAAGGAGGTAAATAAATCAATTTTCCTACTTATTCATTTGAAGCAAGAATGGTGGTCATATAGCAGCTTGCTACCTATCCATGCAGCTTTGTGCATTTACATGAGCATTGACGTCTGCAATATCATTTGAGCCTCATGGATTGGATAGTAGAGAGCAGATGAAATAGTGTTTTATAGACTGGGTTTCTTCTGCACATTGATATATACAGAGGATATATAACAATTTTCACCTCTCCACACAGCTCTTAAATCTTTCAGTGAACTTTGCAAGGTCTTTATGAGCTGCATGGGTTGGCTAGCAGAGAGCAGACAAGGTAGTGTTCTGTAGTCTGGTTTGTTTCTCCACATTCTCAGGTTACTAAGCCAGTCCTATAGTACCATCTGTAATTTTTCTCAGGTGGTTAAGTGCCTTTCACTTCTCCCACACTACTTCATAGTCAACAGGGTGTTCAATTTATCTGTTAGTTGGAGAAGTATCATTCTGAAGCCTTTCTATTCAAAAATGGAGTCTTTTCTCATCTCAAGATGTTGTAAGAAGCTGGACATGAGTGAGGATGTCTTCTCATGATTTCTGTCATTGAAATCAAAGTTGAAGCATTTACGTCATGATCTATTTAAATTATGATTTAATATTACCAGTGATTTCTACTAAAAACTCCGAAGTATAACTGAAAGAAGCAATATACAAGAAATATTGAAAGATAGATGGGAGTGGAAAGTGATTGAGAAAGAGTTGGAATAAAAGTCAGTCAAAATCCATCTTAGACAGTATCCAGAAATCTCCTCATGATCAAGAATTTGGGAGAATAATTCAAAACCATTCTATTTCTGTCAGAAAAACCAAAAATTACTTAAAGTTCAATCTATCTCTTAAGTAGATTATATACAGCATGCTAGAACTAACTATAATTTTATGAGCATCTCTTCAACTAATCCATGCTCGGATTTCTTCCTTATGTGTGTGGGGTGGGAGGAGTGTGTTTGTATGTGTAGGTATATGAGTACATGTGTGCATACGTGTGTGTGATTATGTGTGTGTGTGTGTGCGTGTGTGATAGGCATTTAAGTGTTTAAGGTCTCAAGGCAGTATTTAGATGAATAATCATAGAAAAAGTGCTGGAATCAAATGTCTTGGATTTAAGAAACCTGTTGCTTCTTGTCTTCATCTGACTGTTTCTAATGGTGGAGGTGGGGGTGATAGTAGTGATGTTGGAAGGGGTAGCAACAGAGTTATATTATAGTTAGAGAGAGAGGGCCGGGCAAAAGGGAAGGGTTTATATATAGATATTTGTAGAGAGAGAGAGATGATACGTAGGTATGAGTGTGAGATGGAGAGTAAGTATGAGAGAGATTTGATGAGTAAGTGGGAGGGATCTATAGAAAGAAGGATACAGATATTTATAAAGAATAAGAGAGAGGCAGAAGCTAAGTATAATAGATAGAGAAAGAGACAGAGGGGAAGGGAAGTAAGAGAGAATGCTAGAGATTAAGAGGTACATAGAGTAAAATGAATAGAGAGAGAGAGAGAGAGAGAGAGAGAGAGAGAGAAAGAGATAGAGGGAGAGAGAGAGAGAGATGTAGTGAGAAACATAAATTGTAGAAGAGAGAGAGAAATACAATCAAAGAAGAAACCATCTCAGTCATTAAATTAAATAGATAGGCTAAATTGCAATGCATGTGTGGCAGATTGAATCAGAGAAATAATAAGAGGAAGAAACGATAGGAGAGAGCAATTTTAGAAACTGAAAAAAATAATGAAATATTCATCAAAACAGACAGACAGATAGATACAAGCAAGTTTGACAAACTGTAGGAAATAGTGAGTTAAAGATTCATTAAGACAAAGATAGATAGATAAATAGACAGAGATCAAGAGTGAGCAAGAAAGTAAGGCAGAGAGAGAGGGAGGGAGAGAGAGAGAGAGATACAGAGAGAGAGAGAGGAAGAGAGAGAATGGAAGAGAAAGAGAGTAGAAAATAAGGAATTACAAAATGTCAGAGGAACCCAAAAAATATAAGTAAAATATATTCATAGATAGATCAAGATAGATAGAAAGAAAGGAGAGAGAACAAAGCTGTGCAAGATAAAAAAATAAGTATGAGATTAAGAGAATATCGGTAAATTACCCTAATACCTAACTTTATATTTACTGAATATATTATATTTACCAAATTATTTTGTCATTCTTTTTAGTAATTCTTCCTCTTCTATTTTTCTGAGTAAGACATATATATATATATATATATATATATATATATATATATATATATATATACATATATATATTATATGTATGTGTGTGTATGTGTGTGTGTGTGTGTGTAATATATGTATAGTAGTTGTGCTGGTGCAACAAAAAAATTCTTTCAGAACACTCTATAATTCCTCCTGCTATTGCTATAAAAGAATGCACTGAGTGCACTCTGTAAAATGGTAGTGATAGTGCTGGTACCATGTTTAAATGAACCCTGTATACTTACTAAATAGTTGTGATGGTATCACAATAAAATACACATAGTACAAATTAGTAGTGCTGATGTCATGATAAAATACATACAATATACTCTATACAGGGAATGGCATTGGAAAAGGCATCCTGACATAGAAGGCATCCTGACATAGAAGCATATGAGCAATATGTGGTTCTCTGATGTGTCAAGTCTCATGTCGCTATAACCCCTCCAACCCATGCCAGCATCGAAAACAGACAAAATAATGATTAAGATGATGATAGTGGGTGTTTTGTGTGGTTGGGGCAGAGAAACTGTATTTTGACATAGTGGGAATGCAAAATAAGTCAAATTAAAAATATTATTGAATTTCTAAGTGCAACCATTTTGTTATTATATTTCTAATACAATACACTATAATTGAACTAATTAATGGAGAATTTGGAGAGATTCAATAAAATTAATAATCATTTCATTATCAAGATTGTATTAGTATCTTAGCTTATGAAAACATTCTTATTTCAAAGTATGTTGTAAAATTTGAATTTTAACTGAAACCATTTCAAATGGGTGATTTGGTTTTAGAGAATCACAGGTGGCTTCTGGCAGGTTTGTGTCAAAAGGTTCGAACAAATACATTATTCTTTAGATTCTGTTATTGGGGGACACAATCATTGATTCATTGAGTTAAATTTGGTCCTTGGAAAACTGAATCAAGTGCTAAATATGAACAATGATTCATATATCACAGATATACACACACAAATACACACACATATATCATCATCATCATCATCATCATCATCATCGTCATCATTTTAAAGTCTGTATTTCCTTGCTGGCAAGTGTTGAACGGGTCTACATAGACCAGGTCAGCACTGAAGTGGGACCAGTGATTCCCAAATAAGCCAGAGAGCTTGCTTATGTACAGTCGCACATTCCAACGAGTGCACAGGAGAAGTTGTCATGTCTTTGACACAACTGAGGGTCCTCCCAAACCTTTGTTTGACAATATTTCTATGGCTGGATCCCTCCCTATGACCAAACATTTGGAAGGCTGTCATATCCTTGACATAAATAAAGAGTCCTCACATATATATATATATATGTGGGGGGGGGGGGTTGTAAATAATTCTATAAGCCAGGAACATGAATAGAAATTTAGATATTTATTTGTATGAACCTTAAAAAAAATTAATGAAGAATTGCAACATACATGTAAATCTTCTATCCACACCCCAAATATAATTAAAATTTAGCTAGGAATATCTGATCATAATTATCTAAAGAATCACTATTCAATAAAATATCTACTGAATATAATGGCATACTGTACTAATAGTGAACACAAAAACACAGTAAAATACATGACTAAAACTACATCAATATTTAAGATGGAAATTGAAAATAGAATTGAAATATTAAATGGTAAATTCCACTTTCAACTTACAAATTTCCATACCAGTAGTTATTATATTCTTTAACAAGTACAACTCCCTAATCATAAATATTATACTAATTTTTATATATTCACAAAGTAAAAAATTTTGGTGGGACAGGAACAGTTGATTATATTGACCTCAGTATATGATTTTCGTGAACCCCAAATGTAAAATAATCAGTAACACACAATAGCTAATTATAACTAATAATAAGGAAAAAAGGAGAAAAGAGCAGAAAAGATGAAGAGAAAAAGGGAAGAAATATTGAGTAGTGATTTCCATGAAACTAACAGGTAATGTATGTATAGGGGATGTTCAGTGACAGGTGTGTAAATGGGAAGATGGATTGTGGGTATGTATTTATTAGTGTGTTTTGGTTGTAGCTGTGTACATGAGAGCATGTGTTTATTGCGAATAATGTGTGTTTATATGATATATATTTATATATAAGGACAACAGCTGTATAAAAAAAGTGCAGAGCGATGAACATTGATTGAAGCTACAGAGTGAGTAGACCCCAAAAACCTGGGACGAGGTGATAAAAACTGACTTTGCTCTCTTACACCACTCTAAGACAATGTCACTGGATTGAGATCTTTGGCGCTATACAGTTATACAGAAGACCCGCCTTCCCTTGCATACAAACTTAAACCTACAATCAGTAGGCACCTCTTAACCCAATATACACCCCACAACCCCTACTCCATCCTCCCACTTCTGTCCACTGTAAAGTTTTCGTGTAGGTGACACAGCAAAAAGCACCTAGTTCTCACTGTAAATGTGGTTGGTGTTAGGAAGGGCATCCAGCTGTAGAAAACCTGCTAGAAACACTCCTGTATGAGCAAGACATGGTCTCCCGACCAATCAAGTGGGACAAAACTGTCCAACACATGCTAGCGTGGAAGATGGACGTTAAACGGTGATGATGATGATGATAAAAGTCAACATAAAACGGAAAGCAGATCCATGATCCCCTTGAGGAAATAGCCTTCCTCAGTGTGTAGGGAACGTGTAGGTAGAAATTCCAACCACTGTCCCAAATGCAAATTATGGTTAGTCAAGAGATGTAGTGGGATCTCAGGTAGTTTATCTAAGAACGTAGGTTTTATATGTAGCTGTTGCAGTAAATTGCATAATGGAGCAGTAAATATCAAACAACAAAAGGAAACAAGCACTATCAACTTCTGGGAAGTTTCATTAGAAGCAGGAGACAGCTACAGTTACCTTTGTGACCAAATTAGCAGTGAAGGGTGGGTGTTCTGAAAGTACAGTATCCAGAGTGAGGACGGGATGGAAGAGGTTCAAGGAGATACTACCACTGCTAGCTACAAAAGGTTTTTCCCTCAAAATGAAAGACAGATTGTATGACACATATATAAAAGCTGCAATGTTGCATGGTAGTGAAGCCTGGTTACTGTGTGTAGAGGATGGATGTGTAATAGTAATATACATGAACAGCAAAGCATAAACGAATTTAGAGAGAAACTAGGCATACTAGATATCCGCATGTGGTTGATGGTTGAGAGAAAGGAGTACTCAATACCTAAGTAGAATTTTAATATCAAATATTATTAAGGCTAAAAAGTGAGTCTTGTTACTCTGGAGTTTTGTCTGTTCATCACAGGGCCTTCATCTTGTCTGATGACCCTGTGACAAACAGGCAAAACTCCAAAGTAAGAAGACTCAATGTTTAGCCTTAATAATATTGAATATATATATATCAAATATATATATATATATCAAACATATATAAATATATTTAGAAGGAGAGGGGGGAGAGAAAGTTAATATCAACTGTCCTGAAGCATGTGCAATTTTTATTTCTGATGTTTTATTTCTTATGTGACAGTATGCAAATTAATGAATTAGTGAAGTGAGTACATGCAGGTTATGTGTATAGCTGTGCCTGTGCTGGTTGCCTAATGTCTGCTAGACGAAAGCTTTCTTCTTGTTAGTAGATATGAACATGGAAGTATCAATTGCAAGCATGTTTAGTTAAAAATATTTATTAAAGGATTTTATTTAACATATCTGATAATCCAATTCTCTATCACCTTTTTGAGTGGAGGTTACTTTTCATTTCTTTTTTGTTAATTCAATTTATGAAACATTTAGTTTTTAATTAGTTGAAAACATAAAACGACTTTGCTCCGTGAATTTTTCAACAATTTTTCATGATGGTATTTTTAATGAAATACTCTATATTTTAATTAATTAATCAAATATTTCGAAGGATTTACGATGATCATTATTTTTTTCATTTCTCTGATAGGAATGAATTTCACATGGTTTTTGTATCAGATTATGTTAAAAAATATTAATTTAAATACAAGCCCATTAAAATGGATCGTTTTATTTTTGTAGAATCTGAGCTGGCATTGACCAGATTGGTATGAAATATGTTAGACAAAATTTAAAGATTATTCAGCGTTTGCGAATTTGTTTACTAAAAGAAACAAACACAGTTTTCATTCTTTCAAGAGTGTAAAATGATTTCTCCATAAAATATTTTATAGCAATTTTCAATTTAGCTTCTCAAAATGTATTTTTCGAACACTGAAAAGGGTTAATCATAGAACAAAGATCATTGAAGAAAATGTCAGAATTTATTGATTTATTAGAGTTATCATCATACATCTGTTTTTCCATTAGATAATGACCAGTGCTTATCCCAGTTTCATGGGCATTGTGAAACTAAAAGTACAAACTATTCCCCTGGATGGCATGCCTGTCCCTCATACAGCTAACCCAGCTACTATTAATCATTTACAGCTAAGAGAACTGAAGCTATGTGAAATGAAATGGCCTTACTTAAAAACACATTTTGTCACCCATCTTTAGGAATGAATTTATGATCTTATGAGCATAAGCCCAACACCCTAACTTCCAGGCCACACACCTTCACATCACATTTCATTTAAATACCATACCAAATAATTTGATTAAACAAATCATTATTTTTTTTTTGTAGTTATTAACTGGTATACATATGTGATGACATCACACATTTATATAACTGCACTACAAGTACATAAAGAAAATTTACATTTTATTTAATATCTTAAATAAATCATTGAAACAAACACCAAGCCATTTAATAAGTGGTTTATTGACGTTTTGCAGCCATTTTTTTTCTGGTGAATTTTTTCCTGCATTAATACAAGTAACATACATTTGAATGTTTTAATCAAAATAAAAATGGTATATAATATTTATTAATGTCATCTGGGAAAAAAACATTTTAAAATCATTTAAATAGGTTTTAATAAAATGTTTCTTTGTATTATTTTTCAAAGCTATATTTTTATCAAAATTTCAAGACTCTTAATTTAATAAGAATTTCTACATTTAGTACAAGGCCAGCAATTCTATGGGAAAGGGGAAGTTGATTAAATCGATCTCAATAATTAACTAGTACTTTATTTTATCGACCCTAGAAGGATAAATAATAAATTTGACCTCAATGGTATTTAAACTCAGAATGAAAGAATGGGAACAAATGCTACAATTATTACGTCTGTAATAATTCAGTCAATCCCCCACCCATGCAGTTAATTTAATAATGGTTTTTGATGTAGGCATAAGTGACTCATAGTAGCTACACTATTCTTTAAAATACTTCCAAAACACTTCTGCAAACCAGAAATGGTGCCAGTTAATTGACAATTAATTACATAAATAAAATTGTATATGTGTGTAAGGGCATTGTTAATTATTTCAACATCAGTACTTGAACAGCACATTATTCATTAACCCTGGAAGGATGAAAGTCAAAGTTGACCCTGGTGGGATTAGAACTCAGAATATTAATTTCATAATGAACGCAATGTGTTTAACTTTGTTAAATTTTTGAAAATATCTTGCTCTATATTATATAAATATCAGGATTGTGTAACATTTGTTGATTTGTGAATTGGCAGTCATCAGAACATTGAAAATATAGTTTCCTTGATCTGATCTGATGATCAGCTTTTAATGTTGATTTAGCTGATAAAAGCAGACTTTTAATCAGTTGAAAGAATCAAAGAATCAGATCTTAACTTGTTTTTTAAACACAGAGATATCTTCATTTGTAGAATTGCTACAGATGTTGATTAAATTCAAAAGCTCATTAGATTTTTCTTGTAAAGGAAGGGCATCCAAACATAGGAACCTTGCCAAAGAAAGTTTTGGGAGGATTCATCAGTTGTGTCAAATAAATAGTGACTTACTAGTGTGGTTGTCACAATAAAATGCATTCGGTGGTGCATGTGATCGTAAGTGAGCAAGTTGTGAGTTCCCTAGCCAGTCTGCAGACAACCCATTCAACTCTGGCTGGTAGGGAAATGGACATAAAATTATATTAACCCTGTTTTTCTGTGGTGTATATAGTAATAATTCATGTGTTATTTACAATTTAATTTTACTGCTTGGTTACTGATTCACTCATCCCTAAAACTTATAACTTAAATGCATATTGGTACTCAGGTTCAACTGAGTGAACTGAAGCAATGTGAAAGGAAATGTCTCACTCAATTCAATGCATCACCCAGTATGCAAATCAAACATACAATCTTATGCTGATGAGTCCAATATCATAACCATGTTCCTTTATAACAAACTCATGAACTTCTAACATCTTCCAAATGACTATATTTTCTGATAATAGTACATTTTAAACACCAAATGCACTTTGATAAATTGATGTCAAAAATCTTCCAGGATATCTAAAAGTATATTTATATTGATTATATCTAAAATTAAAAGGATTTTCAGTGAACCTGATATAATTCTTAGAAAGTGAATCACTGACTGTAAATACCTTTGAACAATAAACTATCGATTTAGAAAAAAGGATTTATTTAATACACAATTATTGCTCCAAATCTGATATATTTCTCTTTTATTGAGTGCTCTTACTAAATCGCTTTACTACGTAGGAACTTGCTTTCTATAGTTACAAAGTATGTGTTCACATGGCGACTATGATAACTCATTTAAGCATGGTGTCTTTGTACTTCATCTTTTTAGAATTGATGTTAGCAAAGTGCTTTCCCTGCAAATTATTGAATGCAGGCATGGCTGAGTGATTAAGAATTTCATTTACAGTCATGAAGTCTCAGGTTCAATCCTACCATGTGGCATTTGAGTATGTCCAAGCCAAATGAGTTAAATTAAGTAGACAGAAAATATATGGACGTCTGTTGGATGGATTGTACCATACATTCTGTGGTCCCTCTTTGTCACATATTGTACAATGCTGATGTTGCTTGGGCTTTATGATATGGGCATACATATCTGTGGAACGCTCAAACAGATTAGATGTTATCAAACCACCCTGCTCATGGTCTAACTCTTGATCTCCTGCCAGTTAGCTTTGCCTGTAAAATCTGTCCTGCAATTCTTTCCTGGGACATTCTAACCATGTATCGTTAGTACTGGAGCTGTGAAAACCTGATGTAGAAAATGGTTGTTCTAACTGAAGTAACTCCATGATGTCTAGGTTATGCACCTTATTAAGTAACATTATTCTGCAGACCCTTTGGAGGAACCACATTTCAGCCACATGTATTTTCAATTGTATTCTTTTATATTACCACCCAGGATTCATGACTATAGGTGTGGGAAGGCATGAACACTGAATTGAAGTTTAGCTTTTATGCCTACCTATCTTATTTTAACATTTATCTCAACATATCTGAGTATTCTAGCAATGGTTTTTGATTTGCAAATTGTTTGTAGATTGAATTTGTCATATTTTGTTTCTGTATATGTTCTGTGCCTTATCAGTAAACCACAAAGTGGACAGAAATGATGAAAAATTATCTCAAACTGATGAACCTCACAGAGAAGATGATGAAGAAATACATGTGGTATGAAGCTGTACTGGAGATGATCCATTCAACTAATGCAAGCATAGAAAAATTATCAAGACTGGTGCATGTCAGTATAAGCCTTGCTGCTTAATATAAAGTTCATTGTATTATCCACATCAACAAATCCTATCCTAATTTTGAACATGTTTCATTAACATTTCTCATTAATATACCTTGTCTCTGGTGTCATTATATCAAACTTGATCAGTTTATCCTTGTAGGTAGCTTAATTTCAATTCAGCATTTGTCTTAATAGATTGGTGTCCTTTAATAAGATCCACATGCAATCAGCCTATCTCTTGTGTCATGATATCATTTTTGATAAGTTCCATTTCCTTAGTTAAGCCCAAACCTAACATATCAACAGGATTACTCAATCACCATGATAAGAGCCTACCCAAAAGAATTATCATCATATATTGTATGCTTATCAAGAACTATTATTATATAATACATATATAATGAGTTGGTAGATTTCTAGCATACATATATATATAAAGCTTATCATGTAATATCCTCAATTTTACAAGATGATATATTAAGTTTAAATTAAATAGAGGAGTCTCTCTCTGTTGAAAAACATTAGGCAGTGAGAAATTAAAAAATTTCCTGAATCGTCTTTCGTTCCATTCCTTTAACAGTATATAAAACTCTCTGATTCCTACAGAGATATTATTGATGACACTTATATATGAAACATGAGAAAAATAATTAAAACCAAAGGGTTTGCATGTAATCTAGTTTGGTACCCTTACAACAAATAATGAATCTGTAGATTAGAAACTTACTTTATATGGAAAGCTGAAGAATCTGGAAAATATCAAGGGAAGTGATTTCAACATTACATATCCTCATTATATATATATATATATGTGTGTGTGTGTGTGTGTGTGTGTGTGTGTGCACACATGCATGTGTGTGTATATATATATATATATATAAGTCAACAAGGAAGAACAACACATGAAGACAATACAATGATGGCATATCAGTTTAATGCTTAATTAAATAGGAAAACAAATTTAATATGTTGGAAGCTAGTCCTTTTCAGAAGATAAATAGAAAAAAGAAAAGAAGTGATGATTAGGAGAGAGAATTAAAACGAAGAATATAATAATTAAAAATATAATATAAAATAAAACGTAGAAAAAGATAGAAAGAAGAGAAACTACATTCTGAAGTTTCTGTCTATCAAATTTCACTGACAATGCATTGGTCAACCTGAGACTATAGTAGAAGGCACTTGTCCAAGGTATCAAGCATTGGGAGTGTACCTAATACTATATGGTTGATAACTGAATTCCTAAACCATACAACCATGCCTACACCAAATTGTTGAAAGAAATATTCTAAGAAACATATCCAAAGATATAGACTATGTGAAAGTGTGGATTCTGATTGCAATGGTTTAACTTGAAAGTATAGAGAAGACCATTCCGATTGTCACTTCTCTACAGTTAATGTCACACAGTTACAAAGAGATATGACACATCAATATTGCAAGTTTGCAGTTATTTTATGTCTTATAATAATACAAAAACGTTGATGTTTTTATTGCTGTTGTTATCAGTTATGCTGTCATTGTTGTTGCTGTAGTTGTCATTTAGTGATAGCAGGGAGTTGAAGCCTGTTGTGGTGGTGGTTGTAATGGGTTTGTTGTAGTTAGGCAGTGATAGCAGAAGTAGAAAACTATGGTGGTGGTGATGGTGACAGTAGTAGTTGTGGTAGTTTGAAGGTGATTATAGAAGTATGCAGTTGTGGTGGTGGCAGTAGTAGTGATAGTGATACTATATTTCAATAGTGATAGCAGAAGTAGAAACCTGTGGTGATAGATATAGAAGTAGTTGCAATGTTGTAGTTCGTAGTTAAGGAAGTAGAAAACTGTGGTGATGATGGTGATAGCAGTGGGGTAGGGGTATGTTTGTAAAAGTGTGTAGTGGTGGTATTGTTGTTATTATTATTTACATTACATGGTAGAGGAATGTTGGCGGTAGTTGTGGTGGTGATGCTGGTGGTGGTAATGGTCATGTTGCAAGTGATAGGAGAAGTGTATAGTGGTGATGATTGTAGCAGTAGTTTTGGTAATGTTGTTGTTATAATAGTGGCTGGTGGTGATGGTGTTGTTGTTATGATAATGGTAAAGGTGGTGATGGTGGTGTTGTTATGATAATGGTAAAGGTGGTGATGGTGGTGTTGTTATGATAATGGTCAGGGTGGTGATGGTACCGTTTTCTATGTAACTTGTTAGGATTGGAAGAAAATGGTGGGAATGATGGTGGTGTTGATAGAGGCAGTAGGTTGTCATTGTTGTTATTTTTATTGTCATAGGCATTGGTGGTGATGATGGTGTTGTTGTTATTACTGTCACAGTAGTTGGTGGTGATATTGTTGGTACTGTCAGAGTAGTTGGTGGTGATATTGTTGGTAGTGTCACAGTAGTTGGTGGTGATGTTGTTGGTAGTGTCACAGTAGTTGGTGGTGATGTTATTGGTAGTGTCATAGTAGTTGGTGGTGATGTTGTTGGTAGTGTTACAGTAGTTGGTGGTGATGTTGTTGGTAGTGTCACAGTAGTTGGTGGTGATGTTGTTGGTACTGTCACAGTAGTTGGTGGTGATGTTGTTGGTAGTGTCACAGTAGTTGGTGGTGGTGTTGTTGGTAGTGTCACAGTAGTTGGTGGTGATGTTGTTGGTAGTGTCACAGTAGTTGGTGGTGATGTTGTTGGTAGTGTCATAGTAGTTGGTGGTGATGTTGTTGGTAGTGTCACAGTAGTAGGTGGTGGTGTTGTTGGTAGTGTCACAGTAGTTGGTGGTGATGTTGTTGGTAGTGTCATAGTAGTTGGTGGTGATGTTGTTGGTAGTGTCACAGTAGTTGGTGGTGATGTTGTTGGTAGTGTCACAGTAGTTGGTGGTGATGTTGTTGGTAGTGTCACAGTATTTGGTGGTGATGTTGTTGGTAGTGTCATAGTAGTTGGTGGTGATGTTGTTGGTAGTGTCACAGTAGTTGGTGGTGATGTTGTTGGTAGTGTCACAGTAGTTGGTGGTGATGTTGTTGGTAGTGTCACAGTAGTTGGTGGTGATGTTGTTGGTAGTGTCACAGTAGTTGGTGGTGATGTTGTTGGTAGTGTCACAGTAGTTGGTGGTGATGTTGTTGGTAGTGTCACAGTAGTTGGTGGTGGTGTTGTTGGTACTGTCACAGTAGTTGGTGGTGATGTTGTTGGTAGTGTCATAGTAGTTGGTGGTGATGTTGTTGGTAGTGTCACAGTAGTTGGTGGTGATGGTGTTGGTAGTGTCATAGTAGTTGGTGGTGATGTTGTTGGTAGTCTCACAGTAGTTGGTGGTGATGTTGTTGGTACTGTCACAGTAGTTGGTGGTGATGTTGTTGGTAGTGTCATAGTAGTTGGTGGTGATGTTGTTGGTAGTGTCACAGTAGTTGGTGGTGATGTTGTTGGTACTGTCATAGCAGTTGGTGGTGATGTTGTTGGTACTGTCACAGTAGTTGGTGGTGATGTTGTTGGTAGTGTCACAGTAGTTGGTGGTGGTGTTGTTGGTACTGTCACAGTAGTTGGTGGTGATGTTGTTGGTACTGTCATAGCAGTTGGTGGTGATGTTGTTGGTACTGTCACAGTAGTTGGTGGTGATGTTGTTGGTAGTGTCACAGTAGTTGGTGGTAATGTTGTTGGTAGTGTCATAGTAGTTGGTGGTGGTGTTGTTGGTAGTGTCATAGTAGTTGGTGGTGATGTTGTTGGTAGTGTCACAGTAGTTGGTGGTGATGTTGTTGGTAGTGTCACAGTAGTTGGTGGTGGTGTTGTTGGTACTGTCACAGTAGTTGGTGGTGATGTTGTTGGTAGTGTCACAGTAGTTGGTGGTGATGTTGTTGGTAGTGTCACAGTAGTTGGTGGTGATGTTGTTGGTAGTGTCATAGTAGTTGGTGGTGATGTTGTTGGTAGTGTCACAGTAGTTGGTGGTGATGTTGTTGGTACTGTCACAGTAGTTGGTGGTGATGTTGTTGGTAGTGTCATAGCAGTTGGTGGTGATGTTGTTGGTAGTGTCACAGTAGTTGGTGGTGATGTTGTTGGTACTGTCACAGTAGTTGGTGGTGATGTTGTTGGTAGTGTCATAGCAGTTGGTGGTGATGTTGTTGGTAGTGTCACAGTAGTTGGTGGTGATGTTGTTGGTACTGTCACAGTAGTTGGTGGTGATGTTGTTGGTACTGTCACAGTAGTTGGTGGTGATGTTGTTGGTAGTGTCATAGTAGTTGGTGGTGATGTTGTTGGTAGTGTCACAGTAGTTGGTGGTGATGTTGTTGGTACTGTCACAGTAGTTGGTGGTGATGTTGTTGGTAGAGTCATAGTAGTTGGTGGTGATGTTGTTGGTACTGTCACAGTAGTTGGTGGTGATGTTGTTGGTAGTGTTACAGTAGTTGGTGGTGATGTTGTTGGTAGTGTCATAGTAGTTGGTGGTGATGTTGTTGGTACTGTCACAGTAGTTGGTGGTGGTGTTGTTGGTAGTGTCATAGTAGTTGGTGGTGATGTTGTTGGTACTGTCACAGTAGTTGGTGGTGATGTTGTTGGTAGTGTCACAGTAGTTGGTGGTGATGTTGTTGGTAGTGTCACAGTAGTTGGTGGTGATGTTGCTGGTACTGTCACAGTAGTTGGTGGTGGTGTTGTTGGTAGTGTCATAGTAGTTGGTGGTGATGTTGTTGGTAGTGTCACAGTAGTTGGTGGTGATGTTGTTGGTACTGTCACAGTAGTTGGTGGTGATGTTGTTGGTAGTGTCACAGTAGTTGGTGGTGATGGTGTTGGTAGTGTCATAGTAGTTGGTGGTGATGTTGTTAGTAGTGTCACAGTAGTTGGTGGTGATGTTGTTGGTACTGTCACAGTAGTTGGTTGTGATGTTGTTGGTAGTGTCACAGTAGTTGGTGGTGATGTTGTTGGTAGTGTCACAGTAGTTGGTGGTGATGGTGTTGGTAGTGTCACAGTAGTTGGTGGTGGTGTTGTTGGTACTGTCACAGTAGTTGGTGGTGATATTGTTGGTACTGTCAGAGTAGTTGGTGGTGATATTGTTGGTAGTGTCACAGTAGTTGGTGGTGATGTTGTTGGTAGTGTCACAGTAGTTGGTGGTGATGTTATTGGTAGTGTCATAGTAGTTGGTGGTGATGTTGTTGGTAGTGTTACAGTAGTTGGTGGTGATGTTGTTGGTAGTGTCACAGTAGTTGGTGGTGATGTTGTTGGTACTGTCACAGTAGTTGGTGGTGATGTTGTTGGTAGTGTCACAGTAGTTGGTGGTGGTGTTGTTGGTAGTGTCACAGTAGTTGGTGGTGATGTTGTTGGTAGTGTCACAGTAGTTGGTGGTGATGTTGTTGGTAGTGTCATAGTAGTTGGTGGTGATGTTGTTGGTAGTGTCACAGTAGTAGGTGGTGGTGTTGTTGGTAGTGTCACAGTAGTTGGTGGTGATGTTGTTGGTAGTGTCATAGTAGTTGGTGGTGATGTTGTTGGTAGTGTCACAGTAGTTGGTGGTGATGTTGTTGGTAGTGTCACAGTAGTTGGTGGTGATGTTGTTGGTAGTGTCACAGTATTTGGTGGTGATGTTGTTGGTAGTGTCATAGTAGTTGGTGGTGATGTTGTTGGTAGTGTCACAGTAGTTGGTGGTGATGTTGTTGGTAGTGTCACAGTAGTTGGTGGTGATGTTGTTGGTAGTGTCACAGTAGTTGGTGGTGATGTTGTTGGTAGTGTCAAAGTAGTTGGTGGTGATGTTGTTGGTAGTGTCACAGTAGTTGGTGGTGATGTTGTTGGTAGTGTCACAGTAGTTGGTGGTGGTGTTGTTGGTACTGTCACAGTAGTTGGTGGTGATGTTGTTGGTAGTGTCATAGTAGTTGGTGGTGATGTTGTTGGTAGTGTCACAGTAGTTGGTGGTGATGGTGTTGGTAGTGTCATAGTAGTTGGTGGTGATGTTGTTGGTAGTCTCACAGTAGTTGGTGGTGATGTTGTTGGTACTGTCACAGTAGTTGATGGTGATGTTGTTGGTAGTGTCATAGTAGTTGGTGGTGATGTTGTTGGTAGTGTCACAGTAGTTGGTGGTGATGTTGTTGGTACTGTCATAGCAGTTGGTGGTGATGTTGTTGGTACTGTCACAGTAGTTGGTGGTGATGTTGTTGGTAGTGTCACAGTAGTTGGTGGTGGTGTTGTTGGTACTGTCACAGTAGTTGGTGGTGGTGTTGTTGGTACTGTCACAGTAGTTGGTGGTGATGTTGTTGGTACTGTCATAGCAGTTGGTGGTGATGTTGTTGGTACTGTCACAGTAGTTGGTGGTGATGTTGTTGGTAGTGTCACAGTAGTTGGTGGTAATGTTGTTGGTAGTGTCATAGTAGTTGGTGGTGGTGTTGTTGGTAGTGTCATAGTAGTTGGTGGTGATGTTGTTGGTAGTGTCACAGTAGTTGGTGGTGATGTTGTTGGTAGTGTCACAGTAGTTGGTGGTGGTGTTGTTGGTACTGTCACAGTAGTTGGTGGTGATGTTGTTGGTAGTGTCACAGTAGTTGGTGGTGATGTTGTTGGTAGTGTCACAGTAGTTGGTGGTGATGTTGTTGGTAGTGTCATAGTAGTTGGTGGTGATGTTGTTGGTAGTGTCACAGTAGTTGGTGGTGATGTTGTTGGTACTGTCACAGTAGTTGGTGGTGATGTTGTTGGTAGTGTCATAGCAGTTGGTGGTGATGTTGTTGGTAGTGTCACAGTAGTTGGTGGTGATGTTGTTGGTACTGTCACAGTAGTTGGTGGTGATGTTGTTGGTAGTGTCATAGCAGTTGGTGGTGATGTTGTTGGTAGTGTCACAGTAGTTGGTGGTGATGTTGTTGGTACTGTCACAGTAGTTGGTGGTGATGTTGTTGGTACTGTCACAGTAGTTGGTGGTGATGTTGTTGGTAGTGTCATAGTAGTTGGTGGTGATGTTGTTGGTAGTGTCACAGTAGTTGGTGGTGATGTTGTTGGTACTGTCACAGTAGTTGGTGGTGATGTTGTTGGTAGTGTCATAGTAGTTGGTGGTGATGTTGTTGGTACTGTCACAGTAGTTGGTGGTGATGTTGTTGGTAGTGTTACAGTAGTTGGTGGTGATGTTGTTGGTAGTGTCATAGTAGTTGGTGGTGATGTTGTTGGTACTGTCACAGTAGTTGGTGGTGGTGTTGTTGGTAGTGTCATAGTAGTTGGTGGTGATGTTGTTGGTACTGTCACAGTAGTTGGTGGTGATGTTGTTGGTAGTGTCACAGTAGTTGGTGGTGATGGTGTTGGTAGTGTCACAGTAGTTGGTGGTGATGTTGTTGGTAGTGTCACAGTAGTTGGTGGTGATGTTGCTGGTACTGTCACAGTAGTTGGTGGTGGTGTTGTTGGTAGTGTCATAGTAGTTGGTGGTGATGTTGTTGGTAGTGTCACAGTAGTTGGTGGTGATGTTGTTGGTACTGTCACAGTAGTTGGTGGTGATGTTGTTGGTAGTGTCACAGTAGTTGGTGGTGATGGTGTTGGTAGTGTCATAGTAGTTGGTGGTGATGTTGTTAGTAGTGTCACAGTAGTTGGTGGTGATGTTGTTGGTACTGTCACAGTAGTTGGTTGTGATGTTGTTGGTAGTGTCACAGTAGTTGGTGGTGATGTTGTTGGTAGTGTCACAGTAGTTGGTGGTGATGGTGTTGGTAGTGTCACAGTAGTTAGTGGTGATGGTGTTGGTAGTGTCACAGTAGTTGGTGGTGATGTTGTTGGTAGTGTCATAGTAGTTGGTGGTGATGTTGTTGGTAGTGTCACAGTAGTTGGTGGTGATGTTGTTGGTAGTGTCACAGTAGTTGGTGGTGATGTTGTTGGTAGTGTCACAGTAGTTGGTGGTGATGTTGTTGGTAGTGTCACAGTAGTTGGTGGTGATGTTGTTTGTAGTGTCACAGTAGTTGGTGGTGATGTTGTTGGTAGTGTCACAGTAGTTGGTGGTGATGTTGTTGGTACTGTCATAGTAGTTGGTGGTGATGGTGTTGGTAGTGTCACAGTAGTTGGTGGTGATGTTGTTGGTAGTGTCACAGTAGTTGGTGGTGATGTTGTTGGTACTGTCATAGTAGTTGGTGGTGATGGTGTTGGTAGTGTCACAGTAGTTGGTGGTGATGTTGTTGGTAGTGTCACAGTAGTTGGTGGTGATGTTGTTGGTACTGTCATAGTAGTTGGTGGTGATGGTGTTGGTAGTGTCATAGTATTTGGTGGTGATGTTGTTGGTACTGTCATAGTAGTTGGTGGTGATGTTGTTGGTACTGTCACAGTAGTTGGTGGTGGTGTTGTTGGTAGTGTCATAGTAGTTGGTGGTGATGTTGTTGGTAGTGTCACAGTAGTTGGTGGTGATGTTGTTGGTAGTGTCACAGTAGTTGGTGGTGATGTTGTTGGTAGTGTCACAGTAGTTGGTGGTGGTCTGGTTGGTAGTGTCACAGTAGTTGGTGGTGGTGTTGTTGGTAGTGTCACAGTAGTTGGGGGTGGTGTTGTTGGTAGTGTCACAGTAGTTGGTGGTGATGTTGTTGGTACTGTCACAGTAGTTGGTGGTGATGTTGTTGGTAGTGTCACAGTAGTTGGTGGTGATGTTGTTGGTAGTGTCACAGTAGTTGGTGGTGATGTTGTTGGTACTGTCACAGTAGTTGGTGGTGATGTTGTTGGTAGTGTCACAGTAGTTGGTGGTGATGTTGTTGGTACTGTCACAGTAGTTGGTGGTGATGTTGTTGGTACTGTCACAGTAGTTGGTGGTGATGTTGTTGGTACTGTCACAGTAGTTGGTGGTGATGTTGTTGGTAGTGTCACAGTAGTTGGTGGTGATGTTGTTGGTAGTGTCACAGTAGTTGGTGGTGATGTTGTTGGTACTGTCACAGTAGTTGGTGGTGATGTTGTTGGTACTGTCACAGTAGTTGGTGGTGATGTTGTTGGTAGTGTCACAGTAGTTGGTGGTGATGTTGTTGGTAGTGTCACAGTAGTTGGTGGTGATGTTGTTGGTACTGTCACAGTAGCTGGTGGTGATGTTGTTGGTACTGTCACAGTAGTTGGTGGTGATGTTGTTGGTAGTGTCACAGTAGTTGGTGGTGATGTTGTTGGTAGTGTCACAGTAGTTGGTGGTGATGTTGGTACTGTCATAGTAGTTGATGGTGATGTTGTTGGTACTGTCACAGTAGTTGGTGGTGATGTTGTTGGTAGTGTCATAGCAGTTGGTGGTGATGTTGTTGGTAGTGTCACAGTAGTTGGTGGTGATGTTGTTGGTACTGTCACAGTAGTTGGTGGTGATGTTGTTGGTACTGTCACAGTAGTTGGTGGTGATGTTGTTGGTAGTGTCATAGTAGTTGGTGGTGATGTTGTTGGTAGTGTCACAGTAGTTGGTGGTGATGTTGTTGGTACTGTCACAGTAGTTGGTGGTGATGTTGTTGGTAGTGTCATAGTAGTTGGTGGTGATGTTGTTGGTACTGTCACAGTAGTTGGTGGTGATGTTGTTGGTAGTGTTACAGTAGTTGGTGGTGATGTTGTTGGTAGTGTCATAGTAGTCGGTGGTGATGTTGTTGGTACTGTCACAGTAGTTGGTGGTGGTGTTGTTGGTAGTGTCATAGTAGTTGGTGGTGATGTTGTTGGTAGTGTCACAGTAGTTGGTGGTGATGTTGTTGGTAGTGTCACAGTAGTTGGTGGTGATGTTGTTGGTAGTGTCACAGTAGTTGGTGGTGATGTTGTTGGTAGTGTCACAGTAGTTGGTGGTGATGTTGCTGGTACTGTCACAGTAGTTGGTGGTGGTGTTGTTGGTAGTGTCATAGTAGTTGGTGGTGATGTTGTTGGTAGTGTCACAGTAGTTGGTGGTGATGTTGTTGGTACTGTCACAGTAGTTGGTGGTGATGTTGTTGGTAGTGTCACAGTAGTTGGTGGTGATGGTGTTGGTAGTGTCATAGTAGTTGGTGGTGATGTTGTTGGTAGTGTCACAGTAGTTGGTGGTGATGTTGTTGGTACTGTCACAGTAGTTGGTTGTGATGTTGTTGGTAGTGTCACAGTAGTTGGTGGTGATGTTGTTGGTAGTGTCACAGTAGTTGGTGGTGATGGTGTTGGTAGTGTCACAGTAGTTAGTGGTGATGGTGTTGGTAGTGTCACAGTAGTTGGTGGTGATGTTGTTGGTAGTGTCATAGTAGTTGGTGGTGATGTTGTTGGTAGTGTCACAGTAGTTGGTGGTGATGTTGTTGGTAGTGTCACAGTAGTTGGTGGTGATGTTGTTGGTAGTGTCACAGTAGTTGGTGGTGATGTTGTTGGTAGTGTCACAGTAGTTGGTGGTGATGTTGTTTGTAGTGTCACAGTAGTTGGTGGTGATGTTGTTGGTAGTGTCACAGTAGTTGGTGGTGATGTTGTTGGTACTGTCATAGTAGTTGGTGGTGATGGTGTTGGTAGTGTCACAGTAGTTGGTGGTGATGTTGTTGGTAGTGTCACAGTAGTTGGTGGTGATGTTGTTGGTACTGTCATAGTAGTTGGTGGTGATGGTGTTGGTAGTGTCACAGTAGTTGGTGGTGATGTTGTTGGTAGTGTCACAGTAGTTGGTGGTGATGTTGTTGGTACTGTCATAGTAGTTGGTGGTGATGGTGTTGGTAGTGTCATAGTATTTGGTGGTGATGTTGTTGGTACTGTCATAGTAGTTGGTGGTGATGTTGTTGGTACTGTCACAGTAGTTGGTGGTGGTGTTGTTGGTAGTGTCATAGTAGTTGGTGGTGATGTTGTTGGTAGTGTCACAGTAGTTGGTGGTGATGTTGTTGGTAGTGTCACAGTAGTTGGTGGTGATGTTGTTGGTAGTGTCACAGTAGTTGGTGGTGGTGTTGTTGGTAGTGTCACAGTAGTTGGTGGTGGTGTTGTTGGTAGTGTCACAGTAGTTGGGTTGGTGTTGTTGGTAGTGTCACAGTAGTTGGTGGTGATGTTGTTGGTACTGTCACAGTAGTTGGTGGTGATGTTGTTGGTAGTGTCACAGTAGTTGGTGGTGATGTTGTTGGTAGTGTCACAGTAGTTGGTGGTGATGTTGTTGGTACTGTCACAGTAGTTGGTGGTGATGTTGTTGGTAGTGTCACAGTAGTTGGTGGTGATGTTGTTGGTACTGTCACAGTAGTTGGTGGTGATGTTGTTGGTACTGTCACAGTAGTTGGTGGTGATGTTGTTGGTACTGTCACAGTAGTTGGTGGTGATGTTGTTGGTAGTGTCACAGTAGTTGGTGGTGATGTTGTTGGTAGTGTCACAGTAGTTGGTGGTGATGTTGTTGGTACTGTCACAGTAGTTGGTGGTGATGTTGTTGGTACTGTCACAGTAGTTGGTGGTGATGTTGTTGGTAGTGTCACAGTAGTTGGTGGTGATGTTGTTGGTAGTGTCACAGTAGTTGGTGGTGATGTTGTTGGTACTGTCACAGTAGTTGGTGGTGATGTTGTTGGTACTGTCACAGTAGTTGGTGGTGATGTTGTTGGTAGTGTCACAGTAGTTGGTGGTGATGTTGTTGGTAGTGTCACAGTAGTTGGTGGTGATGTTGGTACTGTCATAGTAGTTGATGGTGATGTTGTTGGTAGTGTCACAGTAGTTGTTGGTGATGTTGTTGGTACTGTCACAGTAGTTGGTGGTGGTGTTGTTGGTAGTGTCATAGTAGTTGGTGGTGATGTTGTTGGTAGTGTCACAGTAGTTGGTGGTGATGTTGTTGGTACTGTCACAGTAGTTGGTGGTGATGTTGTTGGTAGTGTCATAGTAGTTGGTGGTGATGTTGTTGGTACTGTCACAGTAGTTGGTGGTGATGTTGTTGGTACTGTCACAGTAGTTGGTGGTGATGTTGTTGGTAGTGTCACAGTAGTTGGTGGTGATGTTGTTGGTAGTGTCACAGTAGTTGGTGGTGATGTTGGTACTGTCATAGTAGTTGGTGGTGATGTTGTTGGTACTGTCACAGTAGTTGGTGGTGATGTTGTTGGTAGTGTCACAGTAGTTGGTGGTGATGTTGTTGGTAGTGTCATAGTAGTTGGTGGTGATGTTGTTGGTAGTGTCACAGTAGTTGGTGGTGATGTTGTTGGTACTGTCACAGTAGTTGGTGGTGATGTTGTTGGTAGTGTCATAGTAGTTGGTGGTGATGTTGTTGGTACTGTCACAGTAGTTGGTGGTGATGTTGTTGGTACTGTCACAGTAGTTGGTGGTGATGTTGTTGGTAGTGTCATAGCAGTTGGTGGTGATGTTGTTGGTAGTGTCATAGTAGTTGGTGGTGATGTTGTTGGTAGTGTCATAGTAGTTGGTGGTGATGTTGTTGGTACTGTCACAGTAGTTGGTGGTGATGTTGTTGGTACTGTCACAGTAGTTGGTGGTGATGTTGTTGGTAGTGTCACAGTAGTTGGTGGTGATGGTGTTGGTAGTGTCATAGTAGTTGGTGGTGATGTTGTTGGTAGTGTCACAGTAGTTGGTGGTGATGTTGTTGGTACTGTCACAGTAGTTGGTGGTGATGTTGTTGGTAGTGTCATAGTAGTTGGTGGTGATGTTGTTGGTACTGTCACAGTAGTTGGTGGTGATGTTGTTGGTACTGTCACAGTAGTTGGTGGTGATGTTGTTGGTAGTGTCATAGCAGTTGGTGGTGATGTTGTTGGTAGTGTCATAGTAGTTGGTGGTGATGTTGTTGGTAGTGTCATAGTAGTTGGTGGTGATGTTGTTGGTACTGTCACAGTAGTTGGTGGTGATGTTGTTGGTACTGTCACAGTAGTTGGTGGTGATGGTGTTGGTAGTGTCACAGTAGATGGTGGTGATGTTGTTGGTAGTGTCACAGTAGTTGGTGGTGATGTTGTTGGTAGTGTCACAGTAGTTGGTGGTGATGGTGTTGGTAGTGTCACAGTAGTTGGTGGCGATGGTGTTGGTAGTGTCATAGTAGTTGGTGGTGATGTTGTTGGTAGTGTCACAGTAGTTGGTGGTGATGTTGTTGGTACTGTCACAGTAGTTGGTGGTGATGTTGTTGGTAGTGTCATAGGAGTTGGTGGTGATGTTGTTGGTAGTGTCACAGTAGTTGGTGGTGATGATGTTGGTAGTGTCATAGTAGTTGGTGGTGATGTTGTTGGTAGTGTCACAGTAGTTGGTGGTGATGATGTTGGTAGTGTCACAGTAGTTAGTGTTGATGGTGTTGGTAGTGTCATAGTAGTTGGTGGTGATGTTGTTGGTAGTGTCATAGTAGTTGGTGGTGATGTTGTTGGTACTGTCACAGTAGTTGGTGGTGATGTTGTTGGTAGTGTCACAGTAGTTGGTGGTGATGTTGTTGGTAGTGTCATAGTAGATGGTGGTGATGTTGTTGGTAGTCTCACAGTAGTTGGTGGTGATGTTGTTGGTAGTGTCACAGTAGTTGGTGGTGATGTTGTTGGTAGTGTCACAGTAGTTGGTGGTGATGTTGTTGGTAGTGTCGCAGTAGTTGGTGGTGATGTTGTTGGTAGTGTCACAGTAGTTGGTGGTGATGTTGTTGGTACTGTCACAGTAGTTGGTGGTGATGTTGTTGGTACTGTCACAGTAGTTGGTGGTGATGTTGTTGGTAGTGTCATAGTAGTTGGTGGTGATGTTGTTGGTAGTGTCACAGTAGTTGGTGGTGATGTTGTTGGTACTGTCACAGTAGTTGGTGGTGATGTTGTTGGTAGTGTCATAGTAGTTGGTGGTGATGTTGTTGGTACTGTCACAGTAGTTGGTGGTGATGTTGTTGGTAGTGTTACAGTAGTTGGTGGTGATGTTGTTGGTAGTGTCATAGTAGTTGGTGGTGATGTTGTTGGTACTGTCACAGTAGTTGGTGGTGGTGTTGTTGGTAGTGTCATAGTAGTTGGTGGTGATGTTGTTGGTACTGTCACAGTAGTTGGTGGTGATGTTGTTGGTAGTGTCACAGTAGTTGGTGGTGATGTTGTTGGTAGTGTCACAGTAGTTGGTGGTGATGTTGTTGGTAGTGTCACAGTAGTTGGTGGTGATGTTGCTGGTACTGTCACAGTAGTTGGTGGTGGTGTTGTTGGTAGTGTCATAGTAGTTGGTGGTGATGTTGTTGGTAGTGTCACAGTAGTTGGTGGTGATGTTGTTGGTACTGTCACAGTAGTTGGTGGTGATGTTGTTGGTAGTGTCACAGTAGTTGGTGGTGATGGTGTTGGTAGTGTCATAGTAGTTGGTGGTGATGTTGTTAGTAGTGTCACAGTAGTTGGTGGTGATGTTGTTGGTACTGTCACAGTAGTTGGTTGTGATGTTGTTGGTAGTGTCACAGTAGTTGGTGGTGATGTTGTTGGTAGTGTCACAGTAGTTGGTGGTGATGGTGTTGGTAGTGTCACAGTAGTTAGTGGTGATGGTGTTGGTAGTGTCACAGTAGTTGGTGGTGATGTTGTTGGTAGTGTCATAGTAGTTGGTGGTGATGTTGTTGGTAGTGTCACAGTAGTTGGTGGTGATGTTGTTGGTAGTGTCACAGTAGTTGGTGGTGATGTTGTTGGTAGTGTCACAGTAGTTGGTGGTGATGTTGTTGGTAGTGTCACAGTAGTTGGTGGTGATGTTGTTTGTAGTGTCACAGTAGTTGGTGGTGATGTTGTTGGTAGTGTCACAGTAGTTGGTGGTGATGTTGTTGGTACTGTCATAGTAGTTGGTGGTGATGGTGTTGGTAGTGTCACAGTAGTTGGTGGTGATGTTGTTGGTAGTGTCACAGTAGTTGGTGGTGATGTTGTTGGTACTGTCATAGTAGTTGGTGGTGATGGTGTTGGTAGTGTCACAGTAGTTGGTGGTGATGTTGTTGGTAGTGTCACAGTAGTTGGTGGTGATGTTGTTGGTACTGTCATAGTAGTTGGTGGTGATGGTGTTGGTAGTGTCATAGTATTTGGTGGTGATGTTGTTGGTACTGTCATAGTAGTTGGTGGTGATGTTGTTGGTACTGTCACAGTAGTTGGTGGTGGTGTTGTTGGTAGTGTCATAGTAGTTGGTGGTGATGTTGTTGGTAGTGTCACAGTAGTTGGTGGTGATGTTGTTGGTAGTGTCACAGTAGTTGGTGGTGATGTTGTTGGTAGTGTCACAGTAGTTGGTGGTGGTCTGGTTGGTAGTGTCACAGTAGTTGGTGGTGGTGTTGTTGGTAGTGTCACAGTAGTTGGGGGTGGTGTTGTTGGTAGTGTCACAGTAGTTGGTGGTGATGTTGTTGGTACTGTCACAGTAGTTGGTGGTGATGTTGTTGGTAGTGTCACAGTAGTTGGTGGTGATGTTGTTGGTAGTGTCACAGTAGTTGGTGGTGATGTTGTTGGTACTGTCACAGTAGTTGGTGGTGATGTTGTTGGTAGTGTCACAGTAGTTGGTGGTGATGTTGTTGGTACTGTCACAGTAGTTGGTGGTGATGTTGTTGGTACTGTCACAGTAGTTGGTGGTGATGTTGTTGGTACTGTCACAGTAGTTGGTGGTGATGTTGTTGGTAGTGTCACAGTAGTTGGTGGTGATGTTGTTGGTAGTGTCACAGTAGTTGGTGGTGATGTTGTTGGTACTGTCACAGTAGTTGGTGGTGATGTTGTTGGTACTGTCACAGTAGTTGGTGGTGATGTTGTTGGTAGTGTCACAGTAGTTGGTGGTGATGTTGTTGGTAGTGTCACAGTAGTTGGTGGTGATGTTGTTGGTACTGTCACAGTAGCTGGTGGTGATGTTGTTGGTACTGTCACAGTAGTTGGTGGTGATGTTGTTGGTAGTGTCACAGTAGTTGGTGGTGATGTTGTTGGTAGTGTCACAGTAGTTGGTGGTGATGTTGGTACTGTCATAGTAGTTGATGGTGATGTTGTTGGTACTGTCACAGTAGTTGGTGGTGATGTTGTTGGTAGTGTCATAGCAGTTGGTGGTGATGTTGTTGGTAGTGTCACAGTAGTTGGTGGTGATGTTGTTGGTACTGTCACAGTAGTTGGTGGTGATGTTGTTGGTACTGTCACAGTAGTTGGTGGTGATGTTGTTGGTAGTGTCATAGTAGTTGGTGGTGATGTTGTTGGTAGTGTCACAGTAGTTGGTGGTGATGTTGTTGGTACTGTCACAGTAGTTGGTGGTGATGTTGTTGGTAGTGTCATAGTAGTTGGTGGTGATGTTGTTGGTACTGTCACAGTAGTTGGTGGTGATGTTGTTGGTAGTGTTACAGTAGTTGGTGGTGATGGTGTTGGTAGTGTCATAGTAGTCGGTGGTGATGTTGTTGGTACTGTCACAGTAGTTGGTGGTGGTGTTGTTGGTAGTGTCATAGTAGTTGGTGGTGATGTTGTTGGTACTGTCACAGTAGTTGGTGGTGATGTTGTTGGTAGTGTCACAGTAGTTGGTGGTGATGTTGTTGGTAGTGTCACAGTAGTTGGTGGTGATGTTGTTGGTAGTGTCACAGTAGTTGGTGGTGATGTTGCTGGTACTGTCACAGTAGTTGGTGGTGGTGTTGTTGGTAGTGTCATAGTAGTTGGTGGTGATGTTGTTGGTAGTGTCACAGTAGTTGGTGGTGATGTTGTTGGTACTGTCACAGTAGTTGGTGGTGATGTTGTTGGTAGTGTCACAGTAGTTGGTGGTGATGGTGTTGGTAGTGTCATAGTAGTTGGTGGTGATGTTGTTGGTAGTGTCACAGTAGTTGGTGGTGATGTTGTTGGTACTGTCACAGTAGTTGGTTGTGATGTTGTTGGTAGTGTCACAGTAGTTGGTGGTGATGTTGTTGGTAGTGTCACAGTAGTTGGTGGTGATGGTGTTGGTAGTGTCACAGTAGTTAGTGGTGATGGTGTTGGTAGTGTCACAGTAGTTGGTGGTGATGTTGTTGGTAGTGTCATAGTAGTTGGTGGTGATGTTGTTGGTAGTGTCACAGTAGTTGGTGGTGATGTTGTTGGTAGTGTCACAGTAGTTGGTGGTGATGTTGTTGGTAGTGTCACAGTAGTTGGTGGTGATGTTGTTGGTAGTGTCACAGTAGTTGGTGGTGATGTTGTTTGTAGTGTCACAGTAGTTGGTGGTGATGTTGTTGGTAGTGTCACAGTAGTTGGTGGTGATGTTGTTGGTACTGTCATAGTAGTTGGTGGTGATGGTGTTGGTAGTGTCACAGTAGTTGGTGGTGATGTTGTTGGTAGTGTCACAGTAGTTGGTGGTGATGTTGTTGGTACTGTCATAGTAGTTGGTGGTGATGGTGTTGGTAGTGTCACAGTAGTTGGTGGTGATGTTGTTGGTAGTGTCACAGTAGTTGGTGGTGATGTTGTTGGTACTGTCATAGTAGTTGGTGGTGATGGTGTTGGTAGTGTCATAGTATTTGGTGGTGATGTTGTTGGTACTGTCATAGTAGTTGGTGGTGATGTTGTTGGTACTGTCACAGTAGTTGGTGGTGGTGTTGTTGGTAGTGTCATAGTAGTTGGTGGTGATGTTGTTGGTAGTGTCACAGTAGTTGGTGGTGATGTTGTTGGTAGTGTCACAGTAGTTGGTGGTGATGTTGTTGGTAGTGTCACAGTAGTTGGTGGTGGTGTTGTTGGTAGTGTCACAGTAGTTGGTGGTGGTGTTGTTGGTAGTGTCACAGTAGTTGAGTTGGTGTTGTTGGTAGTGTCACAGTAGTTGGTGGTGATGTTGTTGGTACTGTCACAGTAGTTGGTGGTGATGTTGTTGGTAGTGTCACAGTAGTTGGTGGTGATGTTGTTGGTAGTGTCACAGTAGTTGGTGGTGATGTTGTTGGTACTGTCACAGTAGTTGGTGGTGATGTTGTTGGTAGTGTCACAGTAGTTGGTGGTGATGTTGTTGGTACTGTCACAGTAGTTGGTGGTGATGTTGTTGGTACTGTCACAGTAGTTGGTGGTGATGTTGTTGGTACTGTCACAGTAGTTGGTGGTGATGTTGTTGGTAGTGTCACAGTAGTTGGTGGTGATGTTGTTGGTAGTGTCACAGTAGTTGGTGGTGATGTTGTTGGTACTGTCACAGTAGTTGGTGGTGATGTTGTTGGTACTGTCACAGTAGTTGGTGGTGATGTTGTTGGTAGTGTCACAGTAGTTGGTGGTGATGTTGTTGGTAGTGTCACAGTAGTTGGTGGTGATGTTGTTGGTACTGTCACAGTAGTTGGTGGTGATGTTGTTGGTACTGTCACAGTAGTTGGTGGTGATGTTGTTGGTAGTGTCACAGTAGTTGGTGGTGATGTTGTTGGTAGTGTCACAGTAGTTGGTGGTGATGTTGGTACTGTCATAGTAGTTGATGGTGATGTTGTTGGTAGTGTCACAGTAGTTGGTGGTGATGTTGTTGGTACTGTCACAGTAGTTGGTGGTGGTGTTGTTGGTAGTGTCATAGTAGTTGGTGGTGATGTTGTTGGTAGTGTCACAGTAGTTGGTGGTGATGTTGTTGGTACTGTCACAGTAGTTGGTGGTGATGTTGTTGGTAGTGTCATAGTAGTTGGTGGTGATGTTGTTGGTACTGTCACAGTAGTTGGTGGTGATGTTGTTGGTACTGTCACAGTAGTTGGTGGTGATGTTGTTGGTAGTGTCACAGTAGTTGGTGGTGATGTTGTTGGTAGTGTCACAGTAGTTGGTGGTGATGTTGGTACTGTCATAGTAGTTGGTGGTGATGTTGTTGGTACTGTCACAGTAGTTGGTGGTGATGTTGTTGGTAGTGTCACAGTAGTTGGTGGTGATGTTGTTGGTAGTGTCATAGTAGTTGGTGGTGATGTTGTTGGTAGTGTCACAGTAGTTGGTGGTGATGTTGTTGGTACTGTCACAGTAGTTGGTGGTGATGTTGTTGGTAGTGTCATAGTAGTTGGTGGTGATGTTGTTGGTACTGTCACAGTAGTTGGTGGTGATGTTGTTGGTACTGTCACAGTAGTTGGTGGTGTTGTTGTTGGTAGTGTCATAGCAGTTGGTGGTGATGTTGTTGGTAGTGTCATAGTAGTTGGTGGTGATGTTGTTGGTAGTGTCATAGTAGTTGGTGGTGATGTTGTTGGTACTGTCACAGTAGTTGGTGGTGATGTTGTTGGTACTGTCACAGTAGTTGGTGGTGATGTTGTTGGTAGTGTCACAGTAGTTGGTGGTGATGGTGTTGGTAGTGTCATAGTAGTTGGTGGTGATGTTGTTGGTAGTGTCACAGTAGTTGGTGGTGATGTTGTTGGTACTGTCACAGTAGTTGGTGGTGATGTTGTTGGTAGTGTCATAGTAGTTGGTGGTGATGTTGTTGGTACTGTCACAGTAGTTGGTGGTGATGTTGTTGGTACTGTCACAGTAGTTGGTGGTGATGTTGTTGGTAGTGTCATAGCAGTTGGTGGTGATGTTGTTGGTAGTGTCATAGTAGTTGGTGGTGATGTTGTTGGTAGTGTCATAGTAGTTGGTGGTGATGTTGTTGGTACTGTCACAGTAGTTGGTGGTGATGTTGTTGGTACTGTCACAGTAGTTGGTGGTGATGGTGTTGGTAGTGTCACAGTAGATGGTGGTGATGTTGTTGGTAGTGTCACAGTAGTTGGTGGTGATGTTGTTGGTAGTGTCACAGTAGTTGGTGGTGATGGTGTTGGTAGTGTCACAGTAGTTGGTGGCGATGGTGTTGGTAGTGTCATAGTAGTTGGTGGTGATGTTGTTGGTAGTGTCACAGTAGTTGGTGGTGATGTTGTTGGTACTGTCACAGTAGTTGGTGGTGATGTTGTTGGTAGTGTCATAGTAGTTGGTGGTGATGTTGTTGGTAGTGTCACAGTAGTTGGTGGTGATGATGTTGGTAGTGTCATAGTAGTTGGTGGTGATGTTGTTGGTAGTGTCACAGTAGTTGGTGGTGATGATGTTGGTAGTGTCACAGTAGTTAGTGTTGATGGTGTTGGTAGTGTCATAGTAGTTGGTGGTGATGTTGTTGGTAGTGTCATAGTAGTTGGTGGTGATGTTGTTGGTACTGTCACAGTAGTTGGTGGTGATGTTGTTGGTAGTGTCACAGTAGTTGGTGGTGATGTTGTTGGTAGTGTCATAGTAGATGGTGGTGATGTTGTTGGTAGTCTCACAGTAGTTGGTGGTGATGTTGTTGGTAGTGTCACAGTAGTTGGTGGTGATGTTGTTGGTAGTGTCACAGTAGTTGGTGGTGATGGTGTTGGTAGTGTCGCAGTAGTTGGTGGTGATGTTGTTGGTAGTCTCACAGTAGTTGGTGGTGATGTTGTTGGTACTGTCACAGTAGTTGGTGGTGATGTTGTTGGTACTGTCACAGTAGTTGGTGGTAATGTTGTTGGTAGTGTCATAGTAGTTGGTGGTGATGGTGTTGGTAGTGTCGCAGTAGTTGGTGGTGATGTTGTTGGTAGTGTCGCAGTAGTTGGTGGTGATGTTGTTGGTAGTGTCACAGTAGTTGGTGGTGATGTTGTTGGTAGTGTCATAGTAGTTGGTGGTGGTGTTGTTGGTACTGTCACAGTAGTTGGTGGTGATGTTGTTGGTAGTGTCACAGTAGTTGGTGGTGATGTTGTTGGTAGTGTCACAGTAGTTGGTGGTGATGTTGTTGGTAGTCTCACAGTAGTTGGTGGTGATGTTGTTGGTAGTGTCACAGTAGTTGGTGGTGATGTTGTTGGTAGTGTCACAGTAGTTGGTGGTGATGGTGTTGGTAGTGTCATAGTAGTTGGTGGTGATGTTGTTGGTAGTGTCACAGTAGTTGGTGGTGATGTTGTTGGTACTGTCACAGTAGTTGGTGGTGATGTTGTTGGTAGTGTCATAGTAGTTGGTGGTGATGTTGTTGGTAGTGTCACAGTAGTTGGTGGTGATGATGTTGGTAGTGTCACAGTAGTTAGTGTTGATGGTGTTGGTAGTGTCATAGTAGTTGGTGGTGATGTTGTTGGTAGTGTCATAGTAGTTGGTGGTGATGTTGTTGGTACTGTCACAGTAGTTGGTGGTGATGTTGTTGGTAGTGTCACAGTAGTTGGTGGTGATGTTGTTGGTAGTGTCATAGTAGTTGGTGGTGATGTTGTTGGTAGTCTCACAGTAGTTGGTGGTGATGTTGTTGGTAGTGTCACAGTAGTTGGTGGTGATGTTGTTGGTAGTGTCACAGTAGTTGGTGGTGATGGTGTTGGTAGTGTCATAGTAGTTGGTGGTGATGTTGTTGGTAGTGTCACAGTAGTTGGTGGTGATGTTGTTGGTACTGTCACAGTAGTTGGTAGTAATGTTGTTGGTAGTGTCATAGTAGTTGGTGGTGATGTTGTTGGTAGTGTCATAGTAGTTGCTGGTGATGTTGTTGGTAGTGTCATAGTAGTTGGTGGTGATGTTGTTGGTAGTGTCACAGTAGTTGGTGGTGATGTTGTTAGTAGTCTCACAATAGTTGGTGGTGATGTTGTTGGTAGTGTCACAGTAGTTGGTGGTGATGTTGTTGGTAGTGTCACAGTAGTTGGTGGTGATGTTGTTGGTAGTGTCACAGTAGTTGGTGGTGATGGTGTTGGTAGTGTCATAGTAGTTGGTGGTGATGTTGTTGGTACTGTCATAGCAGTTGGTGGTGATGTTGTTGGTAGTGTCACAGTAGTTGGTGGTGATGGTGTTGGTACTGTCACAGTAGTTGGTGGTGATGTTGTTGGTAGTGTCACAGTAGTTGGTGGTGATGTTGTTGGTACTGTCACAGTAGTTGGTGGTGATGTTGTTGGTAGTGTCACAGTAGTTGGTGGTGATGTTGTTGGTAGTGTCACAGTAGTTGGTGGTGATGTTGTTGGTACTGTCACAGTAGTTGGTGGTGATGTTGTTGGTACTGTCACAGTAGTTGGTGGTGATGTTGTTGGTACTGTCACAGTAGTTGGTGGTGATGTTGTTGGTAGTGTCACAGTAGTTGGTGGTGATGTTGTTGGTAGTGTCACAGTAGTTGGTGGTGATGGTGTTGGTAGTGTCACAGTAGTTGGTGGTGATGTTGTTGGTAGTGTCATAGTAGTTGGTGGTGATGTTGTTGGTACTGTCACAGTAGTTGGTGGTGATGTTGTTGGTAGTGTCACAGTAGTTGGTGGTGATGTTGTTGGTAGTGTCATAGTAGTTGGTGGTGATGTTGTTGGTAGTGTCACAGTAGTTGGTGGTGGTGTTGTTGGTAGTCTCACAGTAGTTGGTGGTGATGTTGTTGGTAGTGTCACAGTAGTTGGTGGTGGTGTTGTTGGTAGTCTCACAGTAGTTGGTGGTGATGTTGTTGGTAGTGTCACAGTAGTTGGTGGTGATGTTGTTGGTACTGTCACAGTAGTTGGTGGTGATGTTGTTGGTAGTGTCATAGTAGTTGGTGGTGATGGTGTTGGTAGTGTCACAGTAGTTGGTGGTGATGTTGTTGGTAGTGTCATAGTAGTTGGTGGTGATGTTGTTGGTAGTGTCACAGTAGTTGGTGGTGATGTTGTTGGTAGTGTCACAGTAGTTGGTGGTGATGTTGTTGGTAGTCTCACAGTAGTTGGTGGTGATGTTGTTGGTAGTGTCACAGTAGTTGGTGGTGATGTTGTTGGTAGTGTCACAGTAGTTGGTGGTGATGTTGTTGGTAGTATCACAGTAGTTGGTGGTGATGGTGTTGGTAGTGTCACAGTAGTTGGTGGTGATGTTGTTGGTAGTGTCATAGTAGTTGGTGGTGATGTTGTTGGTAGTCTCACAGTAGTTGGTGGTGATGTTGTTGGTAGTGTCACAGTAGTTGGTGGTGATGTTGTTGGTAGTGTCACAGTAGTTGGTGGTGATGTTGTTGGTAGTGTCATAGCAGTTGGTGGTGATGTTGTTGGTACTGTCATAGTAGTTGGTGGTGATGTTGTTGATAGTGTCACAGTAGTTGGTGGTGATGGTGTTGGTAGTGTCACAGTAGTTGGTGGTGATGTTGTTGGTAGTGTCATAGTAGTTGGTGGTGATGTTGTTGGTAGTCTCACAGTAGTTGGTGGTGATGTTGTTGGTAGTGTCACAGTAGTTGGTGGTGATGGTGTTGGTAGTGTCACAGTAGTTGGTGGTGATGTTGTTGGTAGTGTCACAGTAGTTGGTGTTGATGTTGTTGGTAGTGTCACAGTAGTTGGTGGTGATGTTGTTGGTACTGTCACAGTAGTTGGTGGTGATGTTGTTGGTAGTGTCACAGTAGTTGGTGGTGATGTTGTTGGTACTGTCACAGTAGTTGGTGGTGATGTTGTTGGTACTGTCACAGTAGTTGGTGGTGATGTTGTTGGTACTGTCACAGTAGTTGGTGGTGATGTTGTTGGTAGTGTCACAGTAGTTGGTGGTGATGTTGTTGGTAGTGTCACAGTAGTTGGTGGTGATGTTGTTGGTACTGTCACAGTAGTTGGTGGTGATGTTGTTGGTACTGTCACAGTAGTTGGTGGTGATGTTGTTGGTAGTGTCACAGTAGTTGGTGGTGATGTTGTTGGTAGTGTCACAGTAGTTGGTGGTGATGTTGTTGGTACTGTCACAGTAGTTGGTGGTGATGTTGTTGGTACTGTCACAGTAGTTGGTGGTGATGTTGTTGGTAGTGTCACAGTAGTTGGTGGTGATGTTGTTGGTAGTGTCACAGTAGTTGGTGGTGATGTTGGTACTGTCATAGTAGTTGGTGGTGATGTTGTTGGTAGTGTCACAGTAGTTGGTGGTGATGTTGTTGGTACTGTCACAGTAGTTGGTGGTGGTGTTGTTGGTAGTGTCATAGTAGTTGGTGGTGATGTTGTTGGTAGTGTCACAGTAGTTGGTGGTGATGTTGTTGGTACTGTCACAGTAGTTGGTGGTGATGTTGTTGGTAGTGTCATAGTAGTTGGTGGTGATGTTGTTGGTACTGTCACAGTAGTTGGTGGTGATGTTGTTGGTACTGTCACAATAGTTGGTGGTGATGTTGTTGGTAGTGTCACAGTAGTTGGTGGTGATGTTGTTGGTAGTGTCACAGTAGTTGGTGGTGATGTTGTTGGTAGTGTCACAGTAGTTGGTGGTGATGTTGTTGGTAGTCTCACAGTAGTTGGTGGTGATGTTGTTGGTAGTGTCACAGTAGTTGGTGGTGATGTTGTTGGTAGTGTCATAGTAGTTGGTGGTGATGTTGTTGGTAGTGTCATAGTAGTTGGTGGTGATGTTGTTGGTAGTGTCACAGTAGTTGGTGGTGATGTTGTTGGTAGTGTCATAGTAGTTGGTGGTGATGTTGTTGGTAGTCTCACAGTAGTTGGTGGTGATGTTGTTGGTACTGTCACAGTAGTTGGTGGTGATGTTGTTGGTAGTGTCACAGTAGTTGGTGGTGATGTTGTTGGTAGTGTCATAGTAGTTGGTAGTGATGTTGTTGGTAGTCTCACAGTAGTTGGTGGTGATGTTGTTGGTAGTGTCACAGTAGTTGGTGGTGATGTTGTTGGTAGTGTCACAGTAGTTGGTGGTGATGGTGTTGGTAGTGTCATAGTAGTTGGTGGTGATGCTGTTGGTAGTGTCACAGTAGTTGGTGGTGATGTTGTTGGTACTGTCACAGTAGTTGGTGGTAATGTTGTTGGTAGTGTCATAGTAGTTGCTGGTGATGTTGTTGGTAGTGTCATAGTAGTTGCTGGTGATGTTGTTGGTAGTGTCATAGTAGTTGGTGGTGATGTTGTTGGTAGTGTCACAGTAGTTGGTGGTGATGTTGTTGGTAGTCTCACAATAGTTGGTGGTGATGTTGTTGGTAGTGTCACAGTAGTTGGTGGTGATGTTGTTGGTAGTGTCACAGTAGTTGGTGGTGATGTTGTTGGTAGTGTCACAGTAGTTGGTGGTGATGGTGTTGGTAGTGTCATAGTACTTGGTGGTGATGTTGTTGGTACTGTCATAGCAGTTGGTGGTGATGTTGTTGGTAGTGTCACAGTAGTTGGTGGTGATGGTGTTGGTACTGTCACAGTAGTTGGTGGTGATGTTGTTGGTAGTGTCACAGTAGTTGGTGGTGATGTTGTTGGTACTGTCACAGTAGTTGGTGGTGATGTTGTTGGTACTGTCACAGTAGTTGGTGGTGATGTTGTTGGTAGTGTCACAGTAGTTGGTGGTGATGTTGTTGGTACTGTCACAGTAGTTGGTGGTGATGTTGTTGGTACTGTCACAGTAGTTGGTGGTGATGTTGTTGGTACTGTCACAGTAGTTGGTGGTGATGTTGTTGGTAGTGTCACAGTAGTTGGTGGTGATGTTGTTGGTAGTGTCACAGTAGTTGGTGGTGATGGTGTTGGTAGTGTCACAGTAGTTGGTGGTGATGTTGTTGGTAGTGTCATAGTAGTTGGTGGTGATGTTGTTGGTACTGTCACAGTAGTTGGTGGTGATGTTGTTGGTAGTGTCACAGTAGTTGGTGGTGATGTTGTTGGTAGTGTCATAGTAGTTGGTGGTGATGTTGTTGGTAGTGTCACAGTAGTTGGTGGTGGTGTTGTTGGTAGTCTCACAGTAGTTGGTGGTGATGTTGTTGGTAGTGTCACAGTAGTTGGTGGTGATGTTGTTGGTACTGTCACAGTAGTTGGTGGTGATGTTGTTGGTAGTGTCACAGTAGTTGGTGGTGATGTTGTTGGTAGTGTCATAGTAGTTGGTGGTGATGTTGTTGGTAGTGTCACAGTAGTTGGTGGTGGTGTTGTTGGTAGTCTCACAGTAGTTGGTGGTGATGTTGTTGGTAGTGTCACAGTAGTTGGTGGTGGTGTTGTTGGTAGTCTCACAGTAGTTGGTGGTGATGTTGTTGGTAGTGTCACAGTAGTTGGTGGTGATGTTGTTGGTACTGTCACAGTAGTTGGTGGTGATGTTGTTGGTAGTGTCATAGTAGTTGGTGGTGATGGTGTTGGTAGTGTCACAGTAGTTGGTGGTGATGTTGTTGGTAGTGTCATAGTAGTTGGTGGTGATGTTGTTGGTAGTGTCACAGTAGTTGGTGGTGATGTTGTTGGTAGTGTCACAGTAGTTGGTGGTGATGTTGTTGGTAGTCTCACAGTAGTTGGTGGTGATGTTGTTGGTAGTGTCACAGTAGTTGGTGGTGATGTTGTTGGTAGTGTCACAGTAGTTGGTGGTGATGTTGTTGGTAGTATCACAGTAGTTGGTGGTGATGGTGTTGGTAGTGTCACAGTAGTTGGTGGTGATGTTGTTGGTAGTGTCATAGTAGTTGGTGGTGATGTTGTTGGTAGTGTCATAGTAGTTGGTGGTGATGTTGTTGGTACTGTCACAGTAGTTGGTGGTGATGTTGTTGGTAGTGTCACAGTAGTTGGTGGTGATGTTGTTGGTAGTGTCATAGTAGTTGGTGGTGATGTTGTTGGTAGTGTCACAGTAGTTGGTGGTGGTGTTGTTGGTAGTCTCACAGTAGTTGGTGGTGATGTTGTTGGTAGTGTCACAGTAGTTGGTGGTGGTGTTGTTGGTAGTCTCACAGTAGTTGGTGGTGATGTTGTTGGTAGTGTCACAGTAGTTGGTGGTGATGTTGTTGGTACTGTCACAGTAGTTGGTGGTGATGTTGTTGGTAGTGTCATAGTAGTTGGTGGTGATGGTGTTGGTAGTGTCACAGTAGTTGGTGGTGATGTTGTTGGTAGTGTCATAGTAGTTGGTGGTGATGTTGTTGGTAGTGTCACAGTAGTTGGTGGTGATGTTGTTGGTAGTGTCACAGTAGTTGGTGGTGATGTTGTTGGTAGTCTCACAGTAGTTGGTGGTGATGTTGTTGGTAGTGTCACAGTAGTTGGTGGTGATGTTGTTGGTAGTCTCACAGTAGTTGGTGGTGATGTTGTTGGTAGTGTCACAGTAGTTGGTGGTGATGTTGTTGGTAGTGTCACAGTAGTTGGTGGTGATGTTGTTGGTAGTATCACAGTAGTTGGTGGTGATGGTGTTGGTAGTGTCACAGTAGTTGGTGGTGATGTTGTTGGTAGTGTCATAGTAGTTGGTGGTGATGTTGTTGGTAGTGTCACAGTAGTTGGTGGTGATGGTGTTGGTAGTGTCACAGTAGTTGGTGGTGATGTTGTTGGTAGTGTCATAGTAGTTGGTGGTGATGTTGTTGGTACTGTCACAGTAGTTGGTGGTGATGTTGTTGGTAGTGTCACAGTAGTTGGTGGTGATGTTGTTGGTAGTGTCATAGTAGTTGGTGGTGATGTTGTTGGTAGTGTCACAGTAGTTGGTGGTGGTGTTGTTGGTAGTCTCACAGTAGTTGGTGGTGATGTTGTTGGTAGTGTCACAGTAGTTGGTGGTGGTGTTGTTGGTAGTCTCACAGTAGTTGGTGGTGATGTTGTTGGTAGTGTCACAGTAGTTGGTGGTGATGTTGTTGGTACTGTCACAGTAGTTGGTGGTGATGTTGTTGGTAGTGTCATAGTAGTTGGTGGTGATGGTGTTGGTAGTGTCACAGTAGTTGGTGGTGATGTTGTTGGTAGTGTCATAGTAGTTGGTGGTGATGTTGTTGGTAGTGTCACAGTAGTTGGTGGTGATGTTGTTGGTAGTGTCACAGTAGTTGGTGGTGATGTTGTTGGTAGTCTCACAGTAGTTGGTGGTGATGTTGTTGGTAGTGTCACAGTAGTTGGTGGTGATGTTGTTGGTAGTGTCACAGTAGTTGGTGGTGATGTTGTTGGTAGTATCACAGTAGTTGGTGGTGATGGTGTTGGTAGTGTCACAGTAGTTGGTGGTGATGTTGTTGGTAGTGTCATAGTAGTTGGTGGTGATGTTGTTGGTAGTCTCACAGTAGTTGGTGGTGATGTTGTTGGTAGTGTCACAGTAGTTGGTGGTGATGTTGTTGGTAGTGTCACAGTAGTTGGTGGTGATGTTGTTGGTAGTGTCATAGCAGTTGGTGGTGATGTTGTTGGTACTGTCATAGTAGTTGGTGGTGATGTTGTTGATAGTGTCACAGTAGTTGGTGGTGATGGTGTTGGTAGTGTCACAGTAGTTGGTGGTGATGTTGTTGGTAGTGTCATAGTAGTTGGTGGTGATGTTGTTGGTAGTCTCACAGTAGTTGGTGGTGATGTTGTTGGTAGTGTCACAGTAGTTGGTGGTGATGGTGTTGGTAGTGTCACAGTAGTTGGTGGTGATGTTGTTGGTAGTGTCACAGTAGTTGGTGTTGATGTTGTTGGTAGTGTCACAGTAGTTGGTGGTGATGTTGTTGGTACTGTCACAGTAGTTGGTGGTGATGTTGTTGGTAGTGTCACAGTAGTTGGTGGTGATGTTGTTGGTACTGTCACAGTAGTTGGTGGTGATGTTGTTGGTACTGTCACAGTAGTTGGTGGTGATGTTGTTGGTACTGTCACAGTAGTTGGTGGTGATGTTGTTGGTAGTGTCACAGTAGTTGGTGGTGATGTTGTTGGTAGTGTCACAGTAGTTGGTGGTGATGTTGTTGGTACTGTCACAGTAGTTGGTGGTGATGTTGTTGGTACTGTCACAGTAGTTGGTGGTGATGTTGTTGGTAGTGTCACAGTAGTTGGTGGTGATGTTGTTGGTAGTGTCACAGTAGTTGGTGGTGATGTTGTTGGTACTGTCACAGTAGTTGGTGGTGATGTTGTTGGTACTGTCACAGTAGTTGGTGGTGATGTTGTTGGTAGTGTCACAGTAGTTGGTGGTGATGTTGTTGGTAGTGTCACAGTAGTTGGTGGTGATGTTGGTACTGTCATAGTAGTTGGTGGTGATGTTGTTGGTAGTGTCACAGTAGTTGGTGGTGATGTTGTTGGTACTGTCACAGTAGTTGGTGGTGGTGTTGTTGGTAGTGTCATAGTAGTTGGTGGTGATGTTGTTGGTAGTGTCACAGTAGTTGGTGGTGATGTTGTTGGTACTGTCACAGTAGTTGGTGGTGATGTTGTTGGTAGTGTCACAGTAGTTGGTGGTGATGTTGTTGGTAGTGTCACAGTAGTTGGTGGTGATGTTGTTGGTAGTCTCACAGTAGTTGGTGGTGATGTTGTTGGTAGTGTCACAGTAGTTGGTGGTGATGTTGTTGGTAGTGTCACAGTAGTTGGTGGTGATGTTGTTGGTAGTATCACAGTAGTTGGTGGTGATGGTGTTGGTAGTGTCACAGTAGTTGGTGGTGATGTTGTTGGTAGTGTCATAGTAGTTGGTGGTGATGTTGTTGGTAGTCTCACAGTAGTTGGTGGTGATGTTGTTGGTAGTGTCACAGTAGTTGGTGGTGATGTTGTTGGTAGTGTCACAGTAGTTGGTGGTGATGTTGTTGGTAGTGTCATAGCAGTTGGTGGTGATGTTGTTGGTACTGTCATAGTAGTTGGTGGTGATGTTGTTGATAGTGTCACAGTAGTTGGTGGTGATGGTGTTGGTAGTGTCACAGTAGTTGGTGGTGATGTTGTTGGTAGTGTCATAGTAGTTGGTGGTGATGTTGTTGGTAGTCTCACAGTAGTTGGTGGTGATGTTGTTGGTAGTGTCACAGTAGTTGGTGGTGATGGTGTTGGTAGTGTCACAGTAGTTGGTGGTGATGTTGTTGGTAGTGTCACAGTAGTTGGTGTTGATGTTGTTGGTAGTGTCACAGTAGTTGGTGGTGATGTTGTTGGTACTGTCACAGTAGTTGGTGGTGATGTTGTTGGTAGTGTCACAGTAGTTGGTGGTGATGTTGTTGGTACTGTCACAGTAGTTGGTGGTGATGTTGTTGGTACTGTCACAGTAGTTGGTGGTGATGTTGTTGGTACTGTCACAGTAGTTGGTGGTGATGTTGTTGGTAGTGTCACAGTAGTTGGTGGTGATGTTGTTGGTAGTGTCACAGTAGTTGGTGGTGATGTTGTTGGTACTGTCACAGTAGTTGGTGGTGATGTTGTTGGTACTGTCACAGTAGTTGGTGGTGATGTTGTTGGTAGTGTCACAGTAGTTGGTGGTGATGTTGTTGGTAGTGTCACAGTAGTTGGTGGTGATGTTGTTGGTACTGTCACAGTAGTTGGTGGTGATGTTGTTGGTACTGTCACAGTAGTTGGTGGTGATGTTGTTGGTAGTGTCACAGTAGTTGGTGGTGATGTTGTTGGTAGTGTCACAGTAGTTGGTGGTGATGTTGGTACTGTCATAGTAGTTGGTGGTGATGTTGTTGGTAGTGTCACAGTAGTTGGTGGTGATGTTGTTGGTACTGTCACAGTAGTTGGTGGTGGTGTTGTTGGTAGTGTCATAGTAGTTGGTGGTGATGTTGTTGGTAGTGTCACAGTAGTTGGTGGTGATGTTGTTGGTACTGTCACAGTAGTTGGTGGTGATGTTGTTGGTAGTGTCATAGTAGTTGGTGGTGATGTTGTTGGTACTGTCACAGTAGTTGGTGGTGATGTTGTTGGTACTGTCACAATAGTTGGTGGTGATGTTGTTGGTAGTGTCACAGTAGTTGGTGGTGATGTTGTTGGTAGTGTCACAGTAGTTGGTGGTGATGTTGTTGGTAGTGTCACAGTAGTTGGTGGTGATGTTGTTGGTAGTCTCACAGTAGTTGGTGGTGATGTTGTTGGTAGTGTCACAGTAGTTGGTGGTGATGTTGTTGGTAGTGTCATAGTAGTTGGTGGTGATGTTGTTGGTAGTGTCATAGTAGTTGGTGGTGATGTTGTTGGTAGTGTCACAGTAGTTGGTGGTGATGTTGTTGGTAGTGTCATAGTAGTTGGTGGTGATGTTGTTGGTAGTCTCACAGTAGTTGGTGGTGATGTTGTTGGTACTGTCACAGTAGTTGGTGGTGATGTTGTTGGTAGTGTCACAGTAGTTGGTGGTGATGTTGTTGGTAGTGTCATAGTAGTTGGTAGTGATGTTGTTGGTAGTCTCACAGTAGTTGGTGGTGATGTTGTTGGTAGTGTCACAGTAGTTGGTGGTGATGTTGTTGGTAGTGTCACAGTAGTTGGTGGTGATGGTGTTGGTAGTGTCATAGTAGTTGGTGGTGATGCTGTTGGTAGTGTCACAGTAGTTGGTGGTGATGTTGTTGGTACTGTCACAGTAGTTGGTGGTAATGTTGTTGGTAGTGTCATAGTAGTTGCTGGTGATGTTGTTGGTAGTGTCATAGTAGTTGCTGGTGATGTTGTTGGTAGTGTCATAGTAGTTGGTGGTGATGTTGTTGGTAGTGTCACAGTAGTTGGTGGTGATGTTGTTGGTAGTCTCACAATAGTTGGTGGTGATGTTGTTGGTAGTGTCACAGTAGTTGGTGGTGATGTTGTTGGTAGTGTCACAGTAGTTGGTGGTGATGTTGTTGGTAGTGTCACAGTAGTTGGTGGTGATGGTGTTGGTAGTGTCATAGTACTTGGTGGTGATGTTGTTGGTACTGTCATAGCAGTTGGTGGTGATGTTGTTGGTAGTGTCACAGTAGTTGGTGGTGATGGTGTTGGTACTGTCACAGTAGTTGGTGGTGATGTTGTTGGTAGTGTCACAGTAGTTGGTGGTGATGTTGTTGGTACTGTCACAGTAGTTGGTGGTGATGTTGTTGGTACTGTCACAGTAGTTGGTGGTGATGTTGTTGGTAGTGTCACAGTAGTTGGTGGTGATGTTGTTGGTACTGTCACAGTAGTTGGTGGTGATGTTGTTGGTACTGTCACAGTAGTTGGTGGTGATGTTGTTGGTACTGTCACAGTAGTTGGTGGTGATGTTGTTGGTAGTGTCACAGTAGTTGGTGGTGATGTTGTTGGTAGTGTCACAGTAGTTGGTGGTGATGGTGTTGGTAGTGTCACAGTAGTTGGTGGTGATGTTGTTGGTAGTGTCATAGTAGTTGGTGGTGATGTTGTTGGTACTGTCACAGTAGTTGGTGGTGATGTTGTTGGTAGTGTCACAGTAGTTGGTGGTGATGTTGTTGGTAGTGTCATAGTAGTTGGTGGTGATGTTGTTGGTAGTGTCACAGTAGTTGGTGGTGGTGTTGTTGGTAGTCTCACAGTAGTTGGTGGTGATGTTGTTGGTAGTGTCACAGTAGTTGGTGGTGGTGTTGTTGGTAGTCTCACAGTAGTTGGTGGTGATGTTGTTGGTAGTGTCACAGTAGTTGGTGGTGATGTTGTTGGTACTGTCACAGTAGTTGGTGGTGATGTTGTTGGTAGTGTCATAGTAGTTGGTGGTGATGGTGTTGGTAGTGTCACAGTAGTTGGTGGTGATGTTGTTGGTAGTGTCATAGTAGTTGGTGGTGATGTTGTTGGTAGTGTCATAGTAGTTGGTGGTGATGTTGTTGGTAGTGTCACAGTAGTTGGTGGTGATGTTGGTACTGTCATAGTAGTTGGTGGTGATGTTGTTGGTAGTGTCACAGTAGTTGGTGGTGATGTTGTTGGTACTGTCACAGTAGTTGGTGGTGGTGTTGTTGGTAGTGTCATAGTAGTTGGTGGTGATGTTGTTGGTAGTGTCACAGTAGTTGGTGGTGATGTTGTTGGTACTGTCACAGTAGTTGGTGGTGATGTTGTTGGTAGTGTCATAGTAGTTGGTGGTGATGTTGTTGGTACTGTCACAGTAGTTGGTGGTGATGTTGTTGGTACTGTCACAATAGTTGGTGGTGATGTTGTTGGTAGTGTCACAGTAGTTGGTGGTGATGTTGTTGGTAGTGTCACAGTAGTTGGTGGTGATGTTGTTGGTAGTGTCACAGTAGTTGGTGGTGATGTTGTTGGTAGTCTCACAGTAGTTGGTGGTGATGTTGTTGGTAGTGTCACAGTAGTTGGTGGTGATGTTGTTGGTAGTGTCATAGTAGTTGGTGGTGATGTTGTTGGTAGTGTCATAGTAGTTGGTGGTGATGTTGTTGGTAGTGTCACAGTAGTTGGTGGTGATGTTGTTGGTAGTGTCATAGTAGTTGGTGGTGATGTTGTTGGTAGTCTCACAGTAGTTGGTGGTGATGTTGTTGGTAGTGTCACAGTAGTTGGTGGTGATGTTGTTGGTAGTGTCACAGTAGTTGGTGGTGATGTTGTTGGTACTGTCACAGTAGTTGGTGGTGATGTTGTTGGTAGTGTCACAGTAGTTGGTGGTGATGGTGTTGGTAGTGTCATAGTAGTTGGTGGTGATGTTGTTGGTAGTGTCATAGTAGTTGGTGGTGATGTTGTTGGTACTGTCACAGTAGTTGGTGGTGATGTTGTTGGTACTGTCACAGTAGTTGGTGGTGATGTTGTTGGTAGTGTCACAGTAGTTGGTGGTGATGGTGTTGGTAGTGTCATAGTAGTTGGTGGTGATGTTGTTGGTAGTGTCACAGTAGTTGGTGGTGATGTTGTTGGTACTGTCACAGTAGTTGGTGGTGATGTTGTTGGTAGTGTCATAGTAGTTGGTGGTGATGTTGTTGGTAGTGTCACAGTAGTTGGTGGTGATGGTGTTGGTAGTGTCACAGTAGTTAGTGTTGATGGTATTGGTAGTGTCATAGTAGTTGGTGGTGATGTTGTTGGTAGTGTCATAGTAGTTGGTGGTGATGTTGTTGGTACTGTCACAGTAGTTGGTGGTGATGTTGTTGGTAGTGTCACAGTAGTTGGTGGTGATGTTGTTGGTAGTGTCATAGTAGTTGGTAGTGATGTTGTTGGTAGTCTCACAGTAGTTGGTGGTGATGTTGTTGGTAGTGTCACAGTAGTTGGTGGTGATGTTGTTGGTAGTGTCACAGTAGTTGGTGGTGATGGTGTTGGTAGTGTCATAGTAGTTGGTGGTGATGCTGTTGGTAGTGTCACAGTAGTTGGTGGTGATGTTGTTGGTACTGTCACAGTAGTTGGTGGTAATGTTGTTGGTAGTGTCATAGTAGTTGCTGGTGATGTTGTTGGTAGTGTCATAGTAGTTGCTGGTGATGTTGTTGGTAGTGTCATAGTAGTTGGTGGTGATGTTGTTGGTAGTGTCACAGTAGTTGGTGGTGATGTTGTTGGTAGTCTCACAATAGTTGGTGGTGATGTTGTTGGTAGTGTCACAGTAGTTGGTGGTGATGTTGTTGGTAGTGTCACAGTAGTTGGTGGTGATGTTGTTGGTAGTGTCACAGTAGTTGGTGGTGATGGTGTTGGTAGTGTCATAGTACTTGGTGGTGATGTTGTTGGTACTGTCATAGCAGTTGGTGGTGATGTTGTTGGTAGTGTCACAGTAGTTGGTGGTGATGGTGTTGGTACTGTCACAGTAGTTGGTGGTGATGTTGTTGGTAGTGTCACAGTAGTTGGTGGTGATGTTGTTGGTACTGTCACAGTAGTTGGTGGTGATGTTGTTGGTACTGTCACAGTAGTTGGTGGTGATGTTGTTGGTAGTGTCACAGTAGTTGGTGGTGATGTTGTTGGTACTGTCACAGTAGTTGGTGGTGATGTTGTTGGTACTGTCACAGTAGTTGGTGGTGATGTTGTTGGTACTGTCACAGTAGTTGGTGGTGATGTTGTTGGTAGTGTCACAGTAGTTGGTGGTGATGTTGTTGGTAGTGTCACAGTAGTTGGTGGTGATGGTGTTGGTAGTGTCACAGTAGTTGGTGGTGATGTTGTTGGTAGTGTCATAGTAGTTGGTGGTGATGTTGTTGGTACTGTCACAGTAGTTGGTGGTGATGTTGTTGGTAGTGTCACAGTAGTTGGTGGTGATGTTGTTGGTAGTGTCATAGTAGTTGGTGGTGATGTTGTTGGTAGTGTCACAGTAGTTGGTGGTGGTGTTGTTGGTAGTCTCACAGTAGTTGGTGGTGATGTTGTTGGTAGTGTCACAGTAGTTGGTGGTGGTGTTGTTGGTAGTCTCACAGTAGTTGGTGGTGATGTTGTTGGTAGTGTCACAGTAGTTGGTGGTGATGTTGTTGGTACTGTCACAGTAGTTGGTGGTGATGTTGTTGGTAGTGTCATAGTAGTTGGTGGTGATGGTGTTGGTAGTGTCACAGTAGTTGGTGGTGATGTTGTTGGTAGTGTCATAGTAGTTGGTGGTGATGTTGTTGGTAGTGTCACAGTAGTTGGTGGTGATGTTGTTGGTAGTGTCACAGTAGTTGGTGGTGGTGTTGTTGGTAGTGTCGCAGTAGTTGGTGGTGGTGTTGTTGGTACTGTCACAGTAGTTGGTGGTGATGTTGGTAGTGTCACAGTAGTTGGTGGTGATGTTGTTGGTAGTGTCACAGTAGTTGGTGGTGATGTTGTTGGTAGTCTCACAGTAGTTGGTGGTGATGTTGTTGGTAGTGTCACAGTAGTTGGTGGTGATGTTGTTGGTAGTGTCACAGTAGTTGGTGGTGATGTTGTTGGTAGTATCACAGTAGTTGGTGGTGATGGTGTTGGTAGTGTCACAGTAGTTGGTGGTGATGTTGTTGGTAGTGTCATAGTAGTTGGTGGTGATGTTGTTGGTAGTCTCACAGTAGTTGGTGGTGATGTTGTTGGTAGTGTCACAGTAGTTGGTGGTGATGTTGTTGGTAGTGTCACAGTAGTTGGTGGTGATGTTGTTGGTAGTGTCATAGCAGTTGGTGGTGATGTTGTTGGTACTGTCATAGTAGTTGGTGGTGATGTTGTTGGTAGTGTCACAGTAGTTGGTGGTGATGGTGTTGGTAGTGTCACAGTAGTTGGTGGTGATGTTGTTGGTAGTGTCATAGTAGTTGGTGGTGATGTTGTTGGTAGTCTCACAGTAGTTGGTGGTGATGTTGTTGGTAGTGTCACAGTAGTTGGTGGTGATGGTGTTGGTAGTGTCACAGTAGTTGGTGGTGATGTTGTTTGTAGTGTCATAGTAGTTGGTGGTGATATTGTTGGTAGTGTTACAGTAGTTGGTGGTGATGTTGTTGGTAGTGTCACAGTAGTTGGTGGTGATGTTGTTGGTAGTGTTACAGTGGTTGGTGGTGATGTTGTTGGTACTGTCATAGTAGTTGGTGGTGATGTTGTTGGTAGTGTCACAGTAGTTGGTGGTGATGTTGTTGGTAGTGTCACAGTAGTTGGTGGTGATGTTGTTGGTAGTGTCATAGTAGTTGGTGGTGATGTTGTTGGTAGTGTTACAGTAGTTGGTGGTGATGTTGTTGGTAGTGTCACAGTAGTTGGTGGTGATGTTGTTGGTAGTGTCACAGTAGTTGGTGGTGATGTTGTTGGTAGTGTCACAGTAGTTGGTGGTGGTGTTGTTGGTAGTCTCACAGTAGTTGGTGGTGATGTTGTTGGTAGTGTCACAGTAGTTGGTGGTGATGTTGTTGGTACTGTCACAGTAGTTGGTGGTGGTGTTGTTGGTAGTGTCACAGTAGTTGGTGGTGATGTTGTTGGTACTGTCACAGTAGTTGGTGGTGATGTTGTTGGTAGTGTCACAGTAGTTGGTGGTGGTGTTGTTGGTAGTCTCACAGTAGTTGGTGGTGATGTTGTTGGTAGTGTCACAGTAGTTGGTGGTGATGTTGTTGGTAGTGTCATAGTAGTTGGTGGTGATGTTGTTGGTAGTCTCACAGTAGTTGGTGGTGATGTTGTTGGTAGTGTCACAGTAGTTGGTGGTGATGTTGTTGGTAGTGTCACAGTAGTGGCTGGTGATGTTGTTGGTACTGTCACAGTAGTTGGTGGTGATGTTGTTGGTACTGTCACAGTAGTTGGTGGTGATGTTGTTGGTAGTGTCACAGTAGTTGGTGGTGATGTTGTTGGTAGTGTCACAGTAGTTGGTGGTGATGTTGTTGGTACTGTCACAGTAGTTGGTGGTGATGTTGTTGGTACTGTCACAGTAGTTGGTGGTGATGTTGTTGGTAGTGTCACAGTAGTTGGTGGTGATGGTGTTGGTAGTGTCATAGTAGTTGGTGGTGATGTTGTTGGTAGTGTCACAGTAGTTGCTGGTGATGTTGTTGGTACTGTCATAGTAGTTGGTGGTGATGTTGTTGGTAGTGTCACAGTAGTTGCTGGTGATGTTGTTGGTACTGTCACAGTAGTTGGTGGTGATGTTGTTGGTACTGTCACAGTAGTTGGTGGTGATGTTGTTGGTAGTGTCACAGTAGTTGGTGGTGATGTTGTTGGTACTGTCATAGTAGTTGGTGGTGGTGTTGTTGGTAGTGTCACAGTAGTTGGTGGTGATGTTGTTGGTAGTGTCACAGTAGTTGGTGGTGATGTTGTTGGTACTGTCACAGTAGTTGGTGGTGATGTTGTTGGTACTGTCACAGTAGTTGGTGGTGATGTTGTTGGTAGTGTCACAGTAGTTGGTGGTGATGTTGTTGGTAGTGTCACAGTAGTTGCTGGTGATGTTGTTGGTACTGTCATAGTAGTTGCTGGTGATGTTGTTGGTAGTGTCACAGTAGTTGCTGGTGATGTTGTTGGTACTGTCACAGTAGTTGGTGGTGATGTTGTTGGTACTGTCACAGTAGTTGGTGGTGATGTTGTTGGTAGTGTCACAGTAGTTGGTGGTGATGTTGTTGGTAGCGTCACAGTAGTTGGTGGTGATGGTGTTGGTAGTGTCATAGTAGTTGGTGGTGATGTTGTTGGTAGTGTCACAGTAGTTGCTGGTGATGTTGTTGGTACTGTCATAGTAGTTGGTGGTGATGTTGTTGGTAGTGTCATAGCAGTTGGTGGTGATGTTGTTGGTAGTGTCACAGTAGTTGGTGGTGATGTTGTTGGTACTGTCATAGCAGTTGGTGGTGATGTTGTTGGTAGTGTCACAGTAGTTGGTGGTGATGTTGTTGGTAGTGTCACAGTAGTTGGTGGTGATGTTGTTGGTAGTGTCACAGTAGTTGGTGGTGATGTTGTTGGTACTGTCACAGTAGTTGGTGGTGATGTTGTTGGTAGTGTCATAGTAGTTGGTGGTGATGTTGTTGGTAGTGTCATAGTAGTTGGTGGTGATGTTGTTGGTACTGTCATAGTAGTTGGTGGTGATGTTGGTAGTGTCACAGTAGTTGGTGGTGATGTTGTTGGTACTGTCATAGTAGTTGGTGGTGATGTTGTTGGTAGTGTCACAGTAGTTGGTGGTGATGTTGTTGGTAGTGTCACAGTAGTTGGTGGTGATGTTGTTGGTAGTGTCACAGTAGTTGGTGGTGATGTTGTTGGTAGTGTCACAGTAGTTGGTGGTGATGTTGTTGGTACTGTCACAGTAGTTGGTGGTGGTGTTGTTGGTAGTCTCACAGTAGTTGGTGGTGATGTTGTTGGTAGTGTCACAGTAGTTGGTGGTGATGTTGTTGGTACTGTCACAGTAGTTGGTGGTGATGTTGTTGGTAGTGTCATAGTAGTTGGTGGTGATGTTGTTGGTACTGTCACAGTAGTTGGTGGTGATGTTGTTGGTAGTGTCACAGTAGTTGGTGGTGATGTTGTTGGTAGTGTCACAGTAGTTGGTGGTGATGTTGTTGGTACTGTCACAGTAGTTGGTGGTGGTGTTGTTGGTAGTGTCACAGTAGTTGGTGGTGATGTTGTTGGTAGTGTCACAGTAGTTGGTGGTGATGTTGTTGGTAGTCTCACAGTAGTTGGTGGTGATGTTGTTGGTAGTGTCACAGTAGTTGGTGGTGATGTTGTTGGTAGTGTCACAGTAGTTGGTGGTGGTGTTGTTGGTAGTCTCACAGTAGTTGGTGGTGATGTTGTTGGTAGTGTCACAGTAGTTGGTGGTGGTGTTGTTGGTAGTCTCACAGTAGTTGGTGGTGATGTTGTTGGTAGTGTCACAGTAGTTGGTGGTGATGTTGTTGGTACTGTCATAGTAGTTGGTGGTGATGTTGGTAGTGTCACAGTAGTTGGTGGTGATGTTGTTGGTACTGTCACAGTAGTTGGTGGTGGTGTTGTTGGTAGTGTCACAGTAGTTGGTGGTGATGTTGTTGGTAGTGTCACAGTAGTTGGTGGTGATGGTGTTGGTACTGTCACAGTAGTTGGTGGTGATGTTGTTGGTAGTGTCACAGTAGTTGGTGGTGATGGTGTTGGTACCGTCACAGTAGTTGGTGGTGGTGTTGTTGGTAGTGTCACAGTAGTTGGTGGTGATGTTGTTGGTACTGTCACAGTAGTTGGTGGTGATGTTGTTGGTACTGTCATAGTAGTTGGTGGTGATGTTGTTGGTAGTGTCACAGTAGTTGGTGGTGATGTTGTTGGTAGTGTCACAGTAGTTGGTGGTGATATTGTTGGTAGTGTCACAGTAGTTGGTGGTGATGTTGTTGGTACTGTCACAGTAGTTGGTGGTGATGTTGTTGGTACTGTCACAGTAGTTGGTGGTGATGTTGTTGGTAGTGTCACAGTAGTTGGTGGTGATGTTGTTGGTAGTGTCACAGTAGTTGGTGGTGATGTTGTTGGTAGTGTCACAGTAGTTGGTGGTGATGTTGTTGGTAGTGTCATAGTAGTTGGTGGTGATATTGTTGGTACTGTCATAGTAGTTGGTGGTGATGTTGTTGGTACTGTCACAGTAGTTGGTGGTGATGGTGTTGGTAGTGTCACAGTAGTTGGTGGTGATGTTGTTGGTACTGTCACAGTAGTTGGTGGTGATGTTGTTGGTAGTGTCACAGTAGTTGGTGGTGATGTTGTTGGTACTGTCACAGTAGTTGGTGGTGATGGTGTTGGTAGTGTCACAGTAGTTGGTGGTGATGTTGTTGGTAGTGTCATAGTAGTTGGTGGTGATGTTGTTGGTACTGTCATAGTAGTTGGTGATGTTGTTGGTACTGTCACAGTAGTTGGTGGTGATGTTGTTGGTACTGTCATAGTAGTTGGTGGTGATGTTGTTGGTAGTGTCACAGTAGTTGGTGGTGATGTTGTTGGTACTGTCACAGTAGTTGGTGGTGATGTTGTTGGTAGTGTCACAGTAGTTGGTGGTGATGTTGTTGGTACTGTCACAGTAGTTGGTGGTGATGTTGTTGGTGGTGTCACAGTAGTTGGTGGTGATGTTGTTGGTACTGTCACAGTAGTTGGTGGTGATGGTGTTGGTAGTGTCATAGTAGTTGGTGTTGATGTTGTTGGTAGTGTCATAGTAGTTGGTGGTGATGTTGTTGGTAGTCTCACAGTAGTTGGTGGTGATGTTGTTGGTACTGTCACAGTAGTTGGTGGTGATGTTGTTGGTAGTGTCACAGTAGTTGGTGGTGATGTTGTTGGTACTGTCACAGTAGTTGGTGGTGATGTTGTTGGTAGTGTCACAGTAGTTGGTGGTGATGTTGTTGGTAGTGTCACAGTAGTTGGTGGTGATGTTGTTGGTAGTGTCATAGCAGTTGGTGGTGATGTTGTTGGTAGTGTCACAGTAGTTGGTGGTGGTGTTGTTGGTAGTCTCACAGTAGTTGGTGGTGATGTTGTTGGTAGTGTCACAGTAGTTGGTGGTGATGTTGTTGGTACTGTCACAGTAGTTGGTGGTGATGATGTTGGTAGTCTCACAGTAGTTGGTGGTGATGTTGTTGGTACTGTCACAGTAGTTGGTGGTGATGTTGTTGGTAGTGTCACAGTAGTTGGTGGTGATGTTGTTGGTAGTGTCACAGTAGTTGGTGGTGATGTTGTTGGTACTGTCACAGTAGTTGGTGGTGATGGTGTTGGTACTGTCACAGTAGTTTGTGGTGATGTTGTTGGTACTGTCACAGTAGTTGGTGGTGATGGTGTTGGTAGTGTCATAGTAGTTGGTGTTGATGTTGTTGGTAGTGTCATAGTAGTTGGTGGTGATGTTGTTGGTAGTGTCACAATAGTTGGTGGTGATGTTGTTGGTAGTGTCACAGTAGTTGGTGGTGATGTTGTTGGTAGTGTCACAGTAGTTGGTGGTGATGTTGTTGGTAGTGTCATAGCAGTTGGTGGTGATGTTGTTGGTAGTGTCACAGTAGTTGGTGGTGGTGTTGTTGGTAGTCTCACAGTAGTTGGTGGTGATGTTGTTGGTACTGTCACAGTAGTTGGTGGTGATGGTGTTGGTACTGTCACAGTAGTTGGTGGTGATGTTGTTGGTACTGTCACAGTAGTTGGTGGTGATGGTGTTGGTAGTGTCATAGTAGTTGGTGGTGATGTTGTTGGTAGTGTCATAGTAGTTGGTGGTGATGTTGTTGGTAGTGTCACAATAGTTGGTGGTGATGTTGTTGGTACTGTCACAGTAGTTGGTGGTGATGGTGTTGGTAGTGTCATAGTAGTTGGTGGTGATGTTGTTGGTAGTGTCATAGTAGTTGGTGGTGATGTTGTTGGTAGTGTCACAATAGTTGGTGGTGATGTTGTTGGTAGTGTCACAGTAGTTGGTGGTGATGTTGTTGGTAGTGTCACAGTAGTTGGTGGTGATGTTGTTGGTAGTGTCACAGTAGTTGGTGGTGATGTTGTTGGTAGTGTCATAGCAGTTGGTGGTGATGTTGTTGTTAGTGTCACAGTAGTTGGTGGTGGTGTTGTTGGTAGTCTCACAGTAGTTGGTGGTGATGTTGTTGGTACTGTCACAGTAGTTGGTGGTGATGTTGTTGGTAGTGTCATAGTAGTTGGTGGTGATGTTGTTGGTAGTCTCACAGTAGTTGGTGGTGATGTTGTTGGTACTGTCACAGTAGTTGGTGGTGATGTTGTTGGTAGTGTCACAGTAGTTGGTGGTGATGTTGTTGGTACTGTCACAGTAGTTGGTGGTGATGTTGTTGGTAGTGTCACAGTAGTTGGTGGTGATGTTGTTGGTAGTGTCACAGTAGTTGGTGGTGATGTTGTTGGTAGTGTCATAGTAGTTGGTGGTGATGTTGTTGGTAGTCTCACAGTAGTTGGTGGTGATGTTGTTGGTAGTGTCACAGTAGTTGGTGGTGATGTTGTTGGTACTGTCACAGTAGTTGGTGGTGATGGTGTTGGTACTGTCACAATAGTTGGTGGTGATGTTGTTGGTAGTCTCACAGTAGTTGGTGGTGATGTTGTTGGTACTGTCACAGTAGTTGGTGGTGATGTTGTTGGTAGTGTCACAGTAGTTGGTGGTGATGTTGTTGGTAGTGTCATAGTAGTTGGTGGTGATGTTGTTGGTAGTGTCACAATAGTTGGTGGTGATGTTGTTGGTAGTGTCACAGTAGTTGGTGGTGATGTTGTTGGTAGTGTCACAGTAGTTGGTGGTGATGTTGTTGGTAGTGTCATAGCAGTTGGTGGTGATGTTGTTGGTAGTGTCACAGTAGTTGGTGGTGGTGTTGTTGGTAGTCTCACAGTAGTTGGTGGTGATGTTGTTGGTACTGTCACAGTAGTTGGTGGTGATGTTGTTGGTAGTGTCATAGTAGTTGGTGGTGATGTTGTTGGTAGTCTCACAGTAGTTGGTGGTGATGTTGTTGGTACTGTCACAGTAGTTGGTGGTGATGTTGTTGGTAGTGTCACAGTAGTTGGTGGTGATGTTGTTGGTAGTGTCACAGTAGTTGGTGGTGATGGTGTTGGTAGTGTCATAGTAGTTGGTGGTGATGTTGTTGGTAGTCTCACAGTAGTTGGTGGTGATGTTGTTGGTAGTGTCACAGTAGTTGGTGGTGATGTTGTTGGTACTGTCACAGTAGTTGGTGGTGATGGTGTTGGTACTGTCACAGTAGTTGGTGGTGATGTTGTTGGTACTGTCACAGTAGTTGGTGGTGATGGTGTTGGTAGTGTCATAGTAGTTGGTGTTGATGTTGTTGGTAGTGTCACAGTAGTTGGTGGTGATGTTGTTGGTAGTGTCACAGTAGTTGGTGGTGATGTTGTTGGTAGTCTCACAATAGTTGGTGGTGATGTTGTTGGTAGTGTTACAGTAGTTGGTGGTGATGTTGTTGGTAGTGTCACAGTAGTTGGTGGTGATGTTGTTGGTAGTGTCACAGTAGTTGGTGGTGATGTTGTTGGCAGTCTCACAGTAGTTGGTGGTGATGTTGTTGGTAGTGTCACAGTAGTTGGTGGTGATGTTGTTGGTACTGTCACAGTAGTTGGTGGTGATGTTGTTGGTACTGTCATAGTAGTTGGTGGTGATGTTGTTGGTAGTGTCATAGCAGTTGGTGGTGATGTTGTTGGTAGTGTCATAGTAGTTGGTGGTGATGTTGTTGGTAGTGTCATAGTAGTTGGTGGTGATGTTGTTGGTAGTCTCACAATAGTTGGTGGTGATGTTGTTGGTAGTGTCACAGTAGTTGGTGGTGATGTTGTTGGTAGTGTCACAGTAGTTGGTGGTGATGTTGTTGGTAGTGTCACAGTAGTTGGTGGTGATGTTGTTGGTACTGTCATAGTAGTTGGTGGTGATGTTGTTGGTAGTGTCATAGCAGTTGGTGGTGATGTTGTTGGTAGTGTCACAGTAGTTGGTGGTGGTGTTGTTGGTAGTGTCATAGCAGTTGGTGGTGATGTTGTTGGTAGTGTCATAGTAGTTGGTGGTGATGTTGTTGGTACTGTCACAGTAGTTGGTGGTGGTGTTGTTGGTACTGTCACAGTAGTTGGTGGTGATGTTGTTGGTAGTGTCACAGTAGTTGGTGGTGATGTTGTTGGTAGTGTCATAGTAGTTGGTGGTGATGTTGTTGGTACTGTCACAGCAGTTGGTGGTGATGTTGTTGGTACTGTCACAGTAGTTGGTGGTGATGTTGTTGGTAGTGTCATAGTAGTTGGTGGTGATGTTGTTGGTAGTGTCACAGTAGTTGGTGGTGATGTTGTTGGTAGTGTCATAGTAGTTGGTGGTGATGTTGTTGGTAGTGTCACAGTAGTTGGTGGTGATGTTGTTGGTAGTGTCACAGTAGTTGGTGGTGATGTTGTTGGTAGTGTCACAGTAGTTGGTGGTGGTGTTGTTGGTAGTGTCACAGTAGTTGGTGGTGATGTTGTTGGTAGTGTTACAGTAGTTGGTGGTGATGTTGTTGGTAGTGTCACAGTAGTTGGTGGTGGTGTTGTTGGTAGTGTCACAGTAGTTGCTGGTGATGTTGTTGGTAGTGTCACAGTAGTTGGTGGTGATGTTGTTGGTAGTGTCACAGTAGTTGGTGGTGATGTTGTTGGTAGTGTCACAGTAGTTGGTGGTGGTGTTGTTGGTAGTGTCACAGTAGTTGGTGGTGATGTTGTTGGTAGTGTTACAGTAGTTGGTGGTGATGTTGTTGGTAGTGTCATAGTAGTTGGTGGTGATGTTGTTGGTAGTATCATAGTAGTTGGTGGTGATGTTGTTGGTAGTGTCACAGTAGTTGGTGGTGATGTTGTTGGTAGTGTCATAGTAGTTGGTGGTGATGTTGTTGGTAGTGTCACAGTAGTTGGTGGTGATGTTGTTGGTAGTGTCACAGTAGTTGGTGGTGATGTTGTTGGTAGTGTCACAGTAGTTGGTGGTGATGTTGTTGGTAGTGTCACAGTAGTTGGTGGTGATGTTGTTGGTACTGTCAAAGTAGTTGGTGGTGATGTTGTTGGTAGTGTCACAGTAGTTGGTGGTGATGTTGTTGGTACTGTCATAGTAGTTGGTGGTGATGTTGTTGGTAGTGTCAGAGTAGTTGGTGGTGATGTTGTTGGTACTGTCACAGTAGTTGGTGGTGATGTTGTTGGTACTGTCATAGTAGTTGGTGGTGATGTTGTTGGTAGTGTCATAGTAGTTGGTGGTGATGTTGTTGGTAGTGTCACAGTAGTTGGTGGTGATGTTGTTGGTAGTGTCATAGCAGTTGGTGGTGATGGTGTTGGTAGTGTCACAGTAGTTGGTGGTGATGTTGTTGGTAGTGTCACAGTAGTTGGTGGTGATGTTGTTGGTAGTGTCACAGTAGTTGGTGGTGATGTTGTTGGTACTGTCATAGTAGTTGGTGGTGATGTTGTTGGTAGTGTCACAGTAGTTGGTGGTGATGTTGTTGGTAGTGTCACAGTAGTTGGTGGTGATGTTGTTGGTACTGTCATAGCAGTTGGTGGTGATGTTGTTGGTACTGTCACAGTAGTTGGTGGTGATGTTGTTGGTACTGTCACAGTAGTTGGTAGTGATGTTGTTGATACTGTCACAGTAGTTGGTGGTGATGTTGTTGGTACTGTCACAGTAGTTGGTGGTGATGTTGTTGGTACTGTCACAGTAGTTGGTGGTGATGTTGTTGGTACTGTCACAGTAGTTGGTGGTGATGTTGTTGGTACTGTCACAGTAGTTGGTGGTGATGTTGTTGGTAGTGTCACAGTAGTTGGTGGTGATGTTGTTGGTAGTGTCACAGTAGTTGGTGGTGATGTTGTTGGTACTGTCATAGCAGTTGGTGGTGATGTTGTTGGTACTGTCACAGTAGTTGGTGGTGATGTTGTTGGTACTGTCATAGTAGTTGGTGGTGATGTTGTTGGTAGTGTCATAGTAGTTGGTGGTGATGTTGTTGGTAGTGTCACAGTAGTTGGTGGTGATGTTGTTGGTAGTGTCACAGTAGTTGGTGGTGATGTTGTTGGTAGTGTCACAGTAGTTGGTCGTGGTGTTGTTGGTAGTCTCACAGTAGTTGGTGGTGATGTTGTTGGTAGTGTCACAGTAGTTGGTGGTGATGTTGTTGGTACTGTCATAGTAGTTGGTGGTGATGTTGTTGGTAGTGTCACAGTAGTTGGTGGTGATGTTGTTGGTAGTGTCACAGTAGTTGGTGGTGATGTTGTTGGTACTGTCACAGTAGTTGGTGGTGATGTTGTTGGTAGTGTCATAGTAGTTGGTGGTGATGTTGGTAGTGTCACAGTAGTTGGTCGTGGTGTTGTTGGTAGTGTCACAGTAGTTGGTGGTGATGTTGTTGGTAGTGTCATAGTAGTTGGTGGTGATGTTGTTGGTAGTGTCACAGTAGTTGGTGGTGATGTTGTTGGTAGTGTCATAGTAGTTGGTGGTGATGTTGTTGGTAGTGTCATAGTAGTTGGTGGTGATGTTGGTAGTGTCACAGTAGTTGGTCGTGGTGTTGTTGGTAGTGTCACAGTAGTTGGTGGTGATGTTGTTGGTAGTGTCACAGTAGTTGGTGGTGATGTTGTTGGTAGTGTCACAGTAGTTGGTGGTGATGTTGTTGGTAGTGTCATAGTAGTTGGTGGTGATGTTGTTGGTAGTGTCATAGTAGTTGGTGGTGATGTTGTTGGTAGTGTCATAGTAGTTGGTGGTGATGTTGTTGGTAGTGTCATAGTAGTTGGTGGTGATGTTGTTGGTACTGTCATAGTAGTTGGTGGTGATGTTGTTGGTAGTGTCATAGTAGTTGGTGGTGATGTTGTTGGTAGTGTCACAGTAGTTGGTGGTGATGTTGTTGGTAGTGTCATAGTAGTTGGTGGTGATGTTGTTGGTACTGTCATAGTAGTTGGTGGTGATGTTGTTGGTAGTGTCATAGTAGTTGGTGGTGATGTTGTTGGTAGTGTCACAGTAGTTGGTGGTGATGTTGTTGGTAGTGTCACAGTAGTTGGTGGTGATGTTGTTGGTAGTGTCATAGTAGTTGGTGGTGATGTTGTTGGTAGTGTCACAGTAGTTGGTGGTGATGTTGTTGGTATTGTCACAGTAGTTGGTGGTGGTGTTGTTGGTAGTGTCATAGTAGTTGGTGGTGATGTTGTTGGTAGTGTCATAGTAGTTGGTGGTGGTGTTGTTGGTAGTGTCACAGTAGTTGGTGGTGATGTTGTTGGTAGTGTCACAGTAGTTGGTGGTGATGTTGTTGGTAGTGTCACAGTAGTTGGTGGTGATGTTGTTGGTACTGTCACAGTAGTTGGTGGTGATGTTGTTGGTACTGTCACAGTAGTTGGTGGTGATGTTGTTGGTAGTCTCACAGTAGTTGGTGGTGATGTTGTTGGTACTGTCACAGTAGTTGGTGGTGGTGTTGTTGGTAGTGTCACAGTAGTTGGTGGTGATGTTGTTGGTAGTGTCATAGTAGTTGGTGGTGATGTTGTTGGTAGTCTCACAGTAGTTGGTGGTGATGTTGTTGGTACTGTCATAGTAGTTGGTGGTGATGTTGTTGGTAGTGTCACAGTAGTTGGTGGTGATGTTGTTGGTAGTGTCACAGTAGTTGGTGGTGATGGTGTTGGTAGTGTCACAGTAGTTGGTGGTGATGTTGTTGGTACTGTCACCGTAGTTGGTGGTGATGTTGTTGGTAGTGTCACAGTAGTTGGTGGTGATGTTGTTGGTAGTGTCACAGTAGTTGGTGGTGATGTTGTTGGTAGTCTCACAGTAGTTGGTGGTGATGTTGTTGGTAGTGTCACAGTAGTTGGTGGTGGTGTTGTTGGTACTGTCACAGTAGTTGGTGGTGGTGTTGTTGGTAGTGTCACAGTAGTTGGTGGTGATGTTGTTGGTAGTCTCACAGTAGTTGGTGGTGATGTTGTTGGTAGTGTCACAGTAGTTGGTGGTGATGTTGTTGGTAGTGTCACAGTAGTTGGTGGTGATGTTGTTGGTAGTGTCACAGTAGTTGGTGGTGATGGTGTTGGTAGTGTCACAGTAGTTGGTGGTGATGTTGTTGGTAGTGTCACAGTAGTTGGTGGTGATGTTGTTGGTACTGTCACAGTAGTTGGTGGTGATGGTGTTGGTAGTGTCACAGTAGTTGGTGGTGATGTTGTTGGTACTGTCACAGTAGTTGGTGGTGATGTTGTTGGTAGTGTCATAGTAGTTGGTGGTGATGTTGTTGGTACTGTCACAGTAGTTGGTGGTGATGTTGTTGGTAGTGTCACAGTAGTTGGTGGTGATGTTGTTGGTAGTGTCATAGTAGTTGGTGGTGATGTTGTTGGTACTGTCACAGTAGTTGGTGGTGATGTTGTTGGTAGTGTCATAGTAGTTGGTGGTGATGTTGTTGGTACTGTCACAGTAGTTGGTGGTGATGTTGTTGGTAGTGTCATAGTAGTTGGTGGTGATGTTGTTGGTACTGTCACAGTAGCTGGTGGTGATGTTGTTGGTACTGTCACAGTAGTTGGTGGTGATGTTGTTGGTAGTGTCATAGTAGTTGGTGGTGGTGTTGTTGGTAGTGTCACAGTAGTTGGTGGTGATGTTGTTGGTAGTGTCATAGTAGTTGGTGGTGATGTTGTTGGTAGTGTCACAGTAGTTGGTGGTGGTGTTGTTGGTAGTGTCATAGTAGTTGGTGGTGATGTTGTTGGTACTGTCACAGTAGTTGGTGGTGATGTTGTTGGTACTGTCACAGTAGTTGGTGGTGATGTTGTTGGTAGTGTCACAGTAGTTGGTGGTGGTGTTGTTGGTAGTGTCATAGTAGTTGGTGGTGATGTTGTTGGTACTGTCACAGTAGTTGGTGGTGATGTTGTTGGTAGTGTCACAGTAGATGGTGGTGATGTTGTTGGTAGTGTCACAGTAGTTGGTGGTGATGTTGTTGGTACTGTCACAGTAGTTGGTGGTGATGTTGTTGGTAGTGTCACAGTAGTTGGTGGTGATGTTGTTGATACTGTCACAGTAGTTGGTGGTGATGTTGTTGGTATTGTCACAGTAGTTGGTGGTGGTGTTGTTGGTAGTGTCATAGTAGTTGGTGGTGATGTTGTTGGTAGTGTCATAGTAGTTGGTGGTGGTGTTGTTGGTAGTGTCACAGTAGTTGGTGGTGATGTTGTTGGTAGTGTCACAGTAGTTGGTGGTGATGTTGTTGGTAGTGTCACAGTAGTTGGTGGTGATGTTGTTGGTACTGTCACAGTAGTTGGTGGTGATGTTGTTGGTACTGTCACAGTAGTTGGTGGTGATGTTGTTGGTAGTCTCACAGTAGTTGGTGGTGATGTTGTTGGTACTGTCACAGTAGTTGGTGGTGGTGTTGTTGGTAGTGTCACAGTAGTTGGTGGTGATGTTGTTGGTAGTCTCACAGTAGTTGGTGGTGATGTTGTTGGTAGTGTCACAGTAGTTGGTGGTGATGTTGTTGGTAGTGTCACAGTAGTTGGTGGTGATGTTGTTGGTAGTGTCACAGTAGTTGGTGGTGATGGTGTTGGTAGTGTCACAGTAGTTGGTGGTGATGTTGTTGGTAGTGTCACAGTAGTTGGTGGTGATGTTGTTGGTACTGTCACAGTAGTTGGTGGTGATGGTGTTGGTAGTGTCACAGTAGTTGGTGGTGATGTTGTTGGTACTCTCACAGTAGTTGGTGGTGATGTTGTTGGTAGTGTCATAGTAGTTGGTGGTGATGTTGTTGGTACTGTCACAGTAGTTGGTGGTGATGTTGTTGGTAGTGTCACAGTAGTTGGTGGTGATGTTGTTGGTAGTGTCATAGTAGTTGGTGGTGATGTTGTTGGTACTGTCACAGTAGTTGGTGGTGATGTTGTTGGTAGTGTCATAGTAGTTGGTGGTGATGTTGTTGGTACTGTCACAGTAGTTGGTGGTGATGTTGTTGGTAGTGTCATAGTAGTTGGTGGTGATGTTGTTGGTACTGTCACAGTAGTTGGTGGTGATGTTGTTGGTACTGTCACAGTAGTTGGTGGTGATGTTGTTGGTAGTGTCATAGTAGTTGGTGGTGGTGTTGTTGGTAGTGTCACAGTAGTTGGTGGTGATGTTGTTGGTAGTGTCATAGTAGTTGGTGGTGATGTTGTTGGTAGTGTCACAGTAGTTGGTGGTGGTGTTGTTGGTAGTGTCATAGTAGTTGGTGGTGATGTTGTTGGTACTGTCACAGTAGTTGGTGGTGATGTTGTTGGTAGTGTCACAGTAGATGGTGGTGATGTTGTTGGTAGTGTCACAGTAGTTGGTGGTGATGTTGTTGGTACTGTCACAGTAGTTGGTGGTGATGTTGTTGGTAGTGTCACAGTAGTTGGTGGTGATGTTGTTGATACTGTCACAGTAGTTGGTGGTGATGTTGTTGGTATTGTCACAGTAGTTGGTGGTGGTGTTGTTGGTAGTGTCATAGTAGTTGGTGGTGATGTTGTTGGTAGTGTCATAGTAGTTGGTGGTGGTGTTGTTGGTAGTGTCACAGTAGTTGGTGGTGATGTTGTTGGTAGTGTCACAGTAGTTGGTGGTGATGTTGTTGGTAGTGTCACAGTAGTTGGTGGTGATGTTGTTGGTACTGTCACAGTAGTTGGTGGTGATGTTGTTGGTACTGTCACAGCAGTTGGTGGTGATGTTGTTCGTAGTCTCACAGTAGTTGGTGGTGATGTTGTTGGTACTGTCACAGTAGTTGGTGGTGGTGTTGTTGGTAGTGTCACAGTAGTTGGTGGTGATGTTGTTGGTAGTGTCATAGTAGTTGGTGGTGATGTTGTTGGTAGTCTCACAGTAGTTGGTGGTGATGTTGTTGGTACTGTCATAGTAGTTGGTGGTGATGTTGTTGGTAGTGTCACAGTAGTTGGTGGTGATGTTGTTGGTAGTGTCACAGTAGTTGGTGGTGATGTTGTTGGTAGTGTCACAGTAGTTGGTGGTGATGTTGTTGGTACTGTCACCGTAGTTGGTGGTGATGTTGTTGGTAGTGTCACAGTAGTTGGTGGTGATGTTGTTGGTAGTCTCACAGTAGTTGGTGGTGATGTTGTTGGTAGTGTCACAGTAGTTGGTGGTGGTGTTGTTGGTACTGTCACAGTAGTTGGTGGTGGTGTTGTTGGTAGTGTCACAGTAGTTGGTGGTGATGTTGTTGGTAGTCTCACAGTAGTTGGTGGTGATGTTGTTGGTAGTGTCATAGTAGTTGGTGGTGATGTTGTTGGTAGTGTCACAGTAGTTGGTGGTGATGTTGTTGGTAGTGTCACAGTAGTTGGTGGTGATGGTGTTGGTAGTGTCACAGTAGTTGGTGGTGATGTTGTTGGTAGTGTCATAGTAGTTGCTGGTGATGTTGTTGGTAGTGTCACAGTAGTTGGTGGTGATGTTGTTGGTAGTGTCATAGTAGTTGCTGGTGATGTTGTTGATAGTGTCATAGTAGTTGGTGGCGATGTTGTTGGTAGTGTCACAGTAGTTGGTGGTGATGTTGTTGGTAGTGTCACAGTAGTTGGTGGTGATGTTGTTGGTAGTGTCACAGTAGTTGGTGGTGATGGTGTTGGTAGTGTCACAGTAGTTGGTGGTGATGTTGTTGGTACTGTCACAGTAGTTGGTGGTGATGTTGTTGGTAGTGTCATAGTAGTTGGTGGTGATGTTGTTGGTACTGTCACAGTAGTTGGTGGTGATGTTGTTGGTAGTGTCACAGTAGTTGGTGGTGATGTTGTTGGTAGTGTCATAGTAGTTGGAGGTGATGTTGTTGGTACTGTCACAGTAGTTGGTGGTGATGTTGTTGGTAGTGTCATAGTAGTTGGTGGTGATGTTGTTGGTACTGTCACAGTAGTTGGTGGTGATGTTGTTGGTAGTGTCATAGTAGTTGGTGGTGATGTTGTTGGTACTGTCACAGTAGTTGGTGGTGATGTTGTTGGTACTGTCACAGTAGTTGGTGGTGACGTTGTTGGTAGTGTCATAGTAGTTGGTGGTGGTGTTGTTGGTAGTGTCACAGTAGTTGGTGGTGATGTTGTTGGTAGTGTCATAGTAGTTGGTGGTGATTTTGTTGGTAGTGTCACAGTAGTTGGTGGTGGTGTTGTTGGTAGTGTCATAGTAGTTGGTGGTGATGTTGTTGGTACTGTCACAGTAGTTGGTGGTGATGTTGTTGGTACTGTCACAGTAGTTGGTGGTGATGTTGTTGGTAGTGTCACAGTAGATGGTGGTGATGTTGTTGGTAGTGTCACAGTAGTTGGTGGTGATGTTGTTGGTACTGTCACAGTAGTTGGTGGTGATGTTGTTGGTAGTGTCACAGTAGTTGGTGGTGATGTTGTTGGTACTGTCACAGTAGTTGGTGGTGATGTTGTTGGTACTGTCACAGTAGTTGGTGGTGATGTTGTTGGTAGTCTCACAGTAGTTGGTGGTGATGTTGTTGGTAGTGTCATAGTAGTTGGTGGTGATGTTGTTGGTAGTGTCACAGTAGTTGGTGGTGGTGTTGTTGGTAGTGTCATAGTAGTTGGTGGTGATGTTGTTGGTACTGTCACAGTAGTTGGTGGTGATGTTGTTGGTACGGTCACAGTAGTTGGTGGTGATGTTGTTGGTACTGTCACAGTAGTTGGTGGTGATGTTGTTGGTAGTGTCACAGTAGTTGGTGGTGATGTTGTTGGTACTGTCACAGTAGTTGGTGGTGATGTTGTTGGCACTGTCACAGTAGTTGGTGGTGATGTTGTTGGTAGTGTCACAGTAGTTGGTGGTGATGTTGTTGGTAGTGCCACCGTAGTTGGTGGTGGTGTTGTTGGTAGTGTCACAGTAGTTGGTGGTGATGTTGTTGGTAGTGTTACAGTAGTTGGTGGTGATGTTGTTGGTAGTGTCATAGTAATTGGTGGTGATGTTGTTGGTAGTGTCACATTAGTTGGTGGTGATGTTGTTGGTAGTGTCATAGTAGTTGGTGGTGGTGTTGTTGGTACTGTCACAGTAGTTGGTGGTGATGTTGTTGGTAGTGTCACAGTAGTTGGTGGTGATGTTGTTGGTAGTGTCACAGTAGTTGGTGGTGATGTTGTTGGTACTGTCATAGTAGTTGGTGGTGATGTTGTTGGTAGTGTCACAGTAGTTGGTGGTGATGTTGTTGGTAGTGTCATAGTAGTTGGTGGTGATGTTGTTGGTAGTGTCACAGTAGTTGGTGGTGATGTTGTTGGTAGTGTCACAGTAGTTGGTGGTGATGTTGTTGGTAGTGTCACAGTAGTTGGTGGTGATGTTGTTGGTAGTGTCACAGTAGTTGGTGGTGATGTTGTTGGTAGTGTCACAGTAGTTGGTGGTGATGTTGTTGGTAGTGTCACAGTAGTTGGTGGTGATGTTGTTGGTAGTGTCATAGTAGTTGGTGGTGATGTTGTTGGTAGTGTCATAGTAGTTGGTGGTGATTTTGTTGGTAGTGTCACAGTAGTTGGTGGTGATGTTGTTGGTAGTGTCACAGTAGTTGGTGGTGATGTTGTTGGTAGTGTCACAGTAGTTGGTGGTGATGTTGTTGGTAGTGTCACAGTAGTTGGTGGTGATGTTGTTGGTAGTGTCACAGTAGTTGGTGGTGATGTTGTTGGTAGTGTCATAGTAGTTGGTGGTGATGTTGTTGGTAGTGTCATAGTAGTTGGTGGTGATGTTGTTGGTAGTGTCACAGTAGTTGGTGGTGATGTTGTTGGTAGTGTCATAGTAGTTGGTGGTGATGTTGTTGGTAGTGTCATAGTAGTTGGTGGTGATGTTGTTGGTAGTGTCACAGTAGTTGGTGGTGATGTTGTTGGTAGTGTCATAGTAGTTGGTGGTGATGTTGTTGGTAGTGTCACAGTAGTTGGTGGTGATGTTGTTGGTACTGTCACAGTAGTTGGTGGTGATGTTGTTGGTACGGTCACAGTAGTTGGTGGTGATGTTGTTGGTACTGTCACAGTAGTTGGTGGTGATGTTGTTGGTAGTGTCACAGTAGTTGGTGGTGATGTTGTTGGTACTGTCACAGTAGTTGGTGGTGATGTTGTTGGCACTGTCACAGTAGTTGGTGGTGATGTTGTTGGTAGTGTCACAGTAGTTGGTGGTGATGTTGTTGGTAGTGCCACCGTAGTTGGTGGTGGTGTTGTTGGTAGTGTCACAGTAGTTGGTGGTGATGTTGTTGGTAGTGTTACAGTAGTTGGTGGTGATGTTGTTGGTAGTGTCACAGTAGTTGGTGGTGATGTTGTTGGTAGTGTCATAGTAGTTGGTGGTGATGTTGTTGGTAGTGTCACAGTAGTTGGAGGTGATGTTGTTGGTAGTGTCACAGTAGTTGGTGGTGATGTTGTTGGTACTGTCACAGTAGTTGGTGGTGATGTTGTTGGTACTGTCACAGTAGTTGGTGGTGATGTTGTTGGTAGTGTCACAGTAGTTGGTGGTGATGTTGTTGGTAGTGTCACAGTAGTTGGTGGTGATGTTGTTGGTACTGTCACCGTAGTTGGTGGTGATGTTGTTGGTAGTGTCACAGTAGTTGGTGGTGATGTTGTTGGTAGTCTCACAGTAGTTGGTGGTGATGTTGTTGGTAGTGTCACAGTAGTTGGTGGTGGTGTTGTTGGTACTGTCACAGTAGTTGGTGGTGGTGTTGTTGGTAGTGTCACAGTAGTTGGTGGTGATGTTGTTGGTAGTCTCACAGTTGTTGGTGGTGATGTTGTTGGTAGTGTCATAGTAGTTGGTGGTGATGTTGTTGGTAGTGTCACAGTAGTTGGTGGTGATGTTGTTGGTAGTGTCAAAGTAGTTGGTGGTGATGGTGTTGGTAGTGTCACAGTAGTTGGTGGTGATGTTGTTGGTAGTGTCATAGTAGTTGCTGGTGATGTTGTTGGTAGTGTCACAGTAGTTGGTGGTGATGTTGTTGGTAGTGTCATAGTAGTTGCTGGTGATGTTGTTGGTAGTGTCATAGTAGTTGGTGGTGATGTTGTTGGTAGTGTCACAGTAGTTGGTGGTGATGTTGTTGGTAGTGTCACAGTAGTTGGTGGTGATGGTGTTGGTAGTGTCACAGTAGTTGGTGGTGATGTTGTTGGTACTGTCACAGTAGTTGGTGGTGATGTTGTTGGTAGTGTCATAGTAGTTGGTGGTGATGTTGTTGGTACTGTCACAGTAGTTGGTGGTGATGTTGTTGGTAGTGTCACAGTAGTTGGTGGTGATGTTGTTGGTAGTGTCATAGTAGTTGGAGGTGATGTTGTTGGTACTGTCACAGTAGTTGGTGGTGATGTTGTTGGTAGTGTCATAGTAGTTGGTGGTGATGTTGTTGGTACTGTCACAGTAGTTGGTGGTGATGTTGTTGGTAGTGTCATAGTAGTTGGTGGTGATGTTGTTGGTACTGTCACAGTAGTTGGTGATGATGTTGTTGGTACTGTCACAGTAGTTGGTGGTGATGTTGTTGGTAGTGTCATAGTAGTTGGTGGTGGTGTTGTTGGTAGTGTCACAGTAGTTGGTGGTGATGTTGTTGGTAGTGTCATAGTAGTTGGTGGTGATGTTGTTGGTAGTGTCACAGTAGTTGGTGGTGGTGTTGTTGGTAGTGTCATAGTAGTTGGTGGTGATGTTGTTGGTACTGTCACAGTAGTTGGTGGTGATGTTGTTGGTACTGTCACAGTAGTTGGTGGTGATGTTGTTGGTAGTGTCACAGTAGATGGTGGTGATGTTGTTGGTAGTGTCACAGTAGTTGGTGGTGATGTTGTTGGTACTGTCACAGTAGTTGGTGGTGATGTTGTTGGTAGTGTCACAGTAGTTGGTGGTGATGTTGTTGGTACTGTCACAGTAGTTGGTGGTGATGTTGTTGGTACTGTCACAGTAGTTGGTGGTGATGTTGTTGGTAGTCTCACAGTAGTTGGTGGTGATGTTGTTGGTAGTGTCATAGTAGTTGGTGGTGATGTTGTTGGTAGTGTCACAGTAGTTGGTGGTGGTGTTGTTGGTAGTGTCATAGTAGTTGGTGGTGATGTTGTTGGTACTGTCACAGTAGTTGGTGGTGATGTTGTTGGTACGGTCACAGTAGTTGGTGGTGATGTTGTTGGTACTGTCACAGTAGTTGGTGGTGATGTTGTTGGTAGTGTCACAGTAGTTGGTGGTGATGTTGTTGGTACTGTCACAGTAGTTGGTGGTGATGTTGTTGGCACTGTCACAGTAGTTGGTGGTGATGTTGTTGGTAGTGTCACAGTAGTTGGTGGTGATGTTGTTGGTAGTGCGACAGTAGTTGGTGGTGGTGTTGTTGGTAGTGTCACAGTAGTTGGTGGTGATGTTGTTGGTAGTGTTACAGTAGTTGGTGGTGATGTTGTTGGTAGTGTCATAGTAGTTGGTGGTGATGTTGTTGGTAGTGTCACATTAGTTGGTGGTGATGTTGTTGGTAGTGTCATAGTAGTTGGTGGTGGTGTTGTTGGTACTGTCACAGTAGTTGGTGGTGATGTTGTTGGTAGTGTCACAGTAGTTGGTGGTGATGTTGTTGGTAGTGTCACAGTAGTTGGTGGTGATGTTGTTGGTACTGTCATAGTAGTTGGTGGTGATGTTGTTGGTAGTGTCACAGTAGTTGGTGGTGATGTTGTTGGTAGTGTCATAGTAGTTGGTGGTGATGTTGTTGGTAGTGTCACAGTAGTTGGTGGTGATGTTGTTGGTAGTGTCACAGTAGTTGGTGGTGATGTTGTTGGTAGTGTCACAGTAGTTGGTGGTGATGTTGTTGGTAGTGTCACAGTAGTTGGTGGTGATGTTGTTGGTAGTGTCACAGTAGTTGGTGGTGATGTTGTTGGTAGTGTCACAGTAGTTGGTGGTGATGTTGTTGGTAGTGTCATAGTAGTTGGTGGTGATGTTGTTGGTAGTGTCATAGTAGTTGGTGGTGATGTTGTTGGTAGTGTCACAGTAGTTGGTGGTGATGTTGTTGGTAGTGTCACAGTAGTTGGTGGTGATGTTGTTGGTAGTGTCACAGTAGTTGGTGGTGATGTTGTTTGTAGTGTCACAGTAGTTGGTGGTGATGTTGTTGGTAGTGTCACAGTAGTTGGTGGTGATGTTGTTGGTAGTGTCATAGTAGTTGGTGGTGATGTTGTTGGTAGTGTCATAGTAGTTGGTGGTGATGTTGTTGGTAGTGTCACAGTAGTTGGTGGTGATGTTGTTGGTAGTGTCATAGTAGTTGGTGGTGATGTTGTTGGTAGTGTCATAGTAGTTGGTGGTGATGTTGTTGGTAGTGTCACAGTAGTTGGTGGTGATGTTGTTGGTAGTGTCATAGTAGTTGGTGGTGATGTTGTTGGTAGTGTCACAGTAGTTGGTGGTGATGTTGTTGGTAGTGTCACAGTAGTTGGTGGTGATGTTGTTGGTAGTGCCACCGTAGTTGGTGGTGGTGTTGTTGGTAGTGTCATAGTAGTTGGTGGTGATGTTGTTGGTAGTGTCACAGTAGTTGGTGGTGATGTTGTTGGTAGTGTCACAGTAGTTGGTGGTGATGTTGTTGGTACTGTCACAGTAGTTGGTGGTGATGTTGTTGGTACTGTCACAGTAGTTGGTGGTGGTGTTGTTGGTACTGTCACAGTAGTTGGTGGTGATGTTGTTGGTACTGTCACAGTAGTTGGTGGTGATGTTGTTGGTAGTGTCACAGTAGTTGGTGGTGATGTTGTTGGTACTGTCACAGTAGTTGCTGGTGATGTTGTTGGTAGTGTCATAGTATTTGGTGGTGGTGTTGTTGGTAGTGTCACAGTAGTTGGTGGTGATGTTGTTGGTAGTGTCACAATAGTTGGTGGTGATGTTGTTGGTAGTGTCACAATAGTTGGTGGTGATGTTGTTGGTAGTGTCACAGTAGTTGGTGGTGATGTTGTTGGTAGTGTTACAGTAGTTGGTGGTGATGTTGTTGGTAGTGTCACAGTAGTTGGTGGTGATGTTGTTGGTACTGTCATAGTAGTTGGTGGTGATGTTGTTGGTAGTGTCATAGTAGTTGGTGGTGATGTTGTTGGTACTGTCACAGTAGTTGGTGGTGATGTTGTTGGTAGTGTCACAGTAGTTGGTGGTGATGTTGTTGGTAGTGTCACAGTAGTTGGTGGTGATGTTGTTGGTAGTGTCACAGTAGTTGGTGGTGATGTTGTTGGTAGTGTCACAGTAGTTGGTGGTGATGTTGTTGGTAGTGTCACAGTAGTTGGTGGTGATGTTGTTGGTACTGTCATAGTAGTTGGTGGTGATGTTGTTGGTAGTGTCACAGTAGTTGGTGGTGATGTTGTTGGTAGTGTCATAGTAGTTGGTGGTGATGTTGTTGGTAGTGTCACAGTAGTTGGTGGTGGTGTTGTTGGTACTGTCACAGTAGTTGGTGGTGATGTTGTTGGTAGTGTCACAGTAGTTGGTGGTGATGTTGTTGGTAGTGTCACAGTAGTTGGTGGTGATGTTGTTGGTACTGTCATAGTAGTTGGTGGTGATGTTGTTGGTAGTGTCATAGTAGTTGGTGGTGATGTTGTTGGTACTGTCACAGTAGTTGGTGGTGATGTTGTTGGTAGTGTCACAGTAGTTGGTGGTGATGTTGTTGGTAGTGTCACAGTAGTTGGTGGTGATGTTGTTGGTAGTGTCACAGTAGTTGGTGGTGATGTTGTTGGTAGTGTCACAGTAGTTGGTGGTGATGTTGTTGGTAGTGTCACAGTAGTTGGTGGTGATGTTGTTGGTAGTGTCACAGCAGTTGGTGGTGATGTTGTTGGTACTGTCATAGTAGTTGGTGGTGATGTTGTTGGTACTGTCACAGTAGTTGGTGGTGATGTTGTTGGTAGTGTCATAGTAGTTGGTGGTGATGTTGTTGGTAGTGTCACAGTAGTTGGTGGTGGTGTTGTTGGTACTGTCACAGTAGTTGGTGGTGATGTTGTTGGTAGTGTCACAGTAGTTGGTGGTGATGTTGTTGGTAGTGTCACAGTAGTTGGTGGTGATGTTGTTGGTACTGTCACAGTAGTTGGTGGTGATGTTGTTGGTAGTGTCACAGTAGTTGGTGGTGATGTTGTTGGTAGTGTCACAGTAGTTGGTGGTGATGTTGTTGGTACTGTCAGAGTAGTTGGTGGTGATGTTGTTGGTAGTATCACAGTAGTTGGTGGTGATGTTGTTGGTAGTGTCACAGTAGTTGGTGGCGATGTTGTTGGTAGTGTCACAGTAGTTGGTGGTGATGTTGTTGGTACTGTCATAGTAGTTGGTGGTGATGTTGTTGGTACTGTCACAGTAGTTGGTGGTGATGTTGTTGGTAGTGTCATAGTAGTTGGTGGTGATGTTGTTGGTAGTGTCACAGTAGTTGGTGGTGGTGTTGTTGGTAGTGTCACAATAGTTGGTGGTGATGTTGTTGGTAGTGTCACAGTAGTTGGTGGTGATGTTGTTGGTAGTGTCATAGTAGTTGGTGGTGATGTTGTTGGTAGTGTCACAGTAGTTGGTGGTGATGTTGTTGGTAGTGTCACAGTAGTTGGTGGTGATGTTGTTGGTAGTGTCACAGTAGTTGGTGGTGATGTTGTTGGTAGTGTCACAGTAGTTGGTGGTGATGTTGTTGGTAGTGTCATAGTAGTTGGTGGTGATGTTGTTGGTACTGTCACAGTAGTTGGTGGTGATGTTGTTGGTACTGTCACAGTAGCTGGTGGTGATGTTGTTGGTAGTGTCATAGTAGTTGGTGGTGATGTTGTTGGTAGTGTCACAGTAGTTGGTGGTGGTGTTGTTGGTAGAGTCATAGTAGTTGGTGGTGATGTTGTTGGTAGTGTCACAGTAGTTGGTGGTGATGTTGTTGGTAGTGTCACAGTAGTTGGTGGTGATGTTGTTGGTAGTGTCACAGTAGTTGGTGGTGATGTTGTTGGTAGTGTCATAGTAGTTGGTGGTGATGTTGTTGGTAGTGTCAAAGTAGTTGGTGGTGATGTTGTTGGTAGTGTCACAGTAGTTGGTGGTGATGTTGTTGGTAGTGCCACAGTAGTTGGTGGTGATGTTGTTGGTAGTGTCACAGTAGTTGGTGGTGATGTTGTTGGTAGTGTCACAGTAGTTGGTGGTGATGTTGTTGGTAGTGTCACAGTAGTTGGTGGTGTTGTTGTTGGTACTGTCACAGTAGTTGGTGGTGATGTTGTTGGTACTGTCACAGTAGTTGGTGGTGGTGTTGTTGGTACTGTCACAGTAGTTGGTGGTGATGTTGTTGGTACTGTCACAGTAGTTGGTGGTGGTGTTGTTGGTACTGTCACAGTAGTTGGTGGTGATGTTGTTGGTACTGTTACAGTAGTTGGTGGTGATGTTGTTGGTAGTGTCATAGTAGTTGGTGGTGGTGTTGTTGGTAGTGTCACAGTAGTTGGTGGTGATGTTGTTGGTAGTGTCACAGTAGTTGGTGGTGATGTTGTTGGTAGTGTCACAGTAGTTGGTGGTGATGTTGTTGGTAGTGTCACAGTAGTTGGTGGTGATGTTGTTGGTAGTGTCACAGTAGTTGGTGGTGATGTTGTTGGTACTGTCATAGTAGTTGGTGGTGATGTTGTTGGTACTGTCACAGTAGTTGGTGGTGATGTTGTTGGTAGTGTCATAGTAGTTGGTGGTGATGTTGTTGGTAGTGTCACAGTAGTTGGTGGTGGTGTTGTTGGTAGTGTCACAGTAGTTGGTGGTGATGTTGTTGGTAGTGTCACAGTAGTTGGTGGTGATGTTGTTGGTAGTGTCATAGTAGTTGGTGGTGATGTTGTTGGTAGTGTCACAGTAGTTGGTGGTGATGTTGTTGGTAGTGTCACAGTAGTTGGTGGTGATGTTGTTGGTAGTGTCACAGTAGTTGGTGGTGATGTTGTTGGTAGTGTCATAGTAGTTGGTGGTGATGTTGTTGGTAGTGTCACAGTAGTTGGTGGTGATGTTGTTGGTAGTGTCACAGTAGTTGGTGGTGATGTTGTTGGTACTGTCACAGTAGTTGGTGGTGATGTTGTTGGTAGTGTCATAGTAGTTGGTGGTGATGTTGTTGGTAGTGTCACAGTAGTTGGTGGTGATGTTGTTGGTAGTGTCATAGTAGTTGGTGGTGATGTTGTTGGTAGTGTCAAAGTAGTTGGTGGTGATGTTGTTGGTAGTGTCACAGTAGTTGGTGGTGATGTTGTTGGTAGTGCCACAGTAGTTGGTGGTGATGTTGTTGGTAGTGTCACAGTAGTTGGTGGTGATGTTGTTGGTAGTGTCACAGTAGTTGGTGGTGATGTTGTTGGTAGTGTCACAGTAGTTGGTGGTGTTGTTGTTGGTACTGTCACAGTAGTTGGTGGTGATGTTGTTGGTACTGTCACAGTAGTTGGTGGTGGTGTTGTTGGTACTGTCACAGTAGTTGGTGGTGATGTTGTTGGTACTGTCACAGTAGTTGGTGGTGGTGTTGTTGGTACTGTCACAGTAGTTGGTGGTGATGTTGTTGGTACTGTTACAGTAGTTGGTGGTGATGTTGTTGGTAGTGTCATAGTAGTTGGTGGTGGTGTTGTTGGTAGTGTCACAGTAGTTGGTGGTGATGTTGTTGGTAGTGTCACAGTAGTTGGTGGTGATGTTGTTGGTAGTGTCACAGTAGTTGGTGGTGATGTTGTTGGTAGTGTCACAGTAGTTGGTGGTGATGTTGTTGGTAGTGTCACAGTAGTTGGTGGTGATGTTGTTGGTACTGTCATAGTAGTTGGTGGTGATGTTGTTGGTACTGTCACAGTAGTTGGTGGTGATGTTGTTGGTAGTGTCATAGTAGTTGGTGGTGATGTTGTTGGTAGTGTCACAGTAGTTGGTGGTGGTGTTGTTGGTAGTGTCACAGTAGTTGGTGGTGATGTTGTTGGTAGTGTCACAGTAGTTGGTGGTGATGTTGTTGGTAGTGTCATAGTAGTTGGTGGTGATGTTGTTGGTAGTGTCACAGTAGTTGGTGGTGATGTTGTTGGTAGTGTCACAGTAGTTGGTGGTGATGTTGTTGGTAGTGTCACAGTAGTTGGTGGTGATGTTGTTGGTAGTGTCACAGTAGTTGGTGGTGATGTTGTTGGTAGTGTCATAGTAGTTGGTGGTGATGTTGTTGGTACTGTCACAGTAGTTGGTGGTGATGTTGTTGGTACTGTCACAGTAGTTGGTGGTGATGTTGTTGGTAGTGTCATAGTAGTTGGTGGTGATGTTGTTGGTAGTGTCACAGTAGTTGGTGGTGGTGTTGTTGGTAGTGTCACAGTAGTTGGTGGTGATGTTGTTGGTAGTGTCACAGTAGTTGGTGGTGATGTTGTTGGTAGTGTCACAGTAGTTGGTGGTGATGTTGTTGGTAGTGTCACAGTAGTTGGTGGTGATGTTGTTGGTAGTGTCATAGTAGTTGGTGGTGATGTTGTTGGTAGTGTCACAGTAGTTGGTGGTGATGTTGTTGGTAGTGTCACAGTAGTTGGTGGTGATGTTGTTGGTAGTGCCACAGTAGTTGGTGGTGATGTTGTTGGTAGTGTCACAGTAGTTGGTGGTGATGTTGTTGGTAGTGTCACAGTAGTTGGTGGTGATGTTGTTGGTAGTGTCACAGTAGTTGGTGGTGTTGTTGTTGGTACTGTCACAGTAGTTGGTGGTGATGTTGTTGGTACTGTCACAGTAGTTGGTGGTGGTGTTGTTGGTACTGTCACAGTAGTTGGTGGTGATGTTGTTGGTACTGTCACAGTAGTTGGTGGTGGTGTTGTTGGTACTGTCACAGTAGTTGGTGGTGATGTTGTTGGTACTGTTACAGTAGTTGGTGGTGATGTTGTTGGTAGTGTCATAGTAGTTGGTGGTGGTGTTGTTGGTAGTGTCACAGTAGTTGGTGGTGATGTTGTTGGTAGTGTCACAATAGTTGGTGGTGATGTTGTTGGTAGTGTCACAATAGTTGGTGGTGATGTTGCTGGTAGTGTCACAGTAGTTGGTGGTGGTGTTGTTGGTAGTGTCACAATAGTTGGTGGTGATGTTGTTGGTAGTGTCACAGTAGTTGGTGGTGGTGTTGTTGGTAGTGTCACAATATTTGGTGGTGATGTTGTTGGTAGTGTCACAGTAGTTGGTGGTGGTGTTGTTGGTAGTGTCACAGTAGTTGGTGGTGATGTTGTTGGTAGTGTCATAGTAGTTGGTGGTGATGTTGTTGGTAGTGTCACAGTAGTTGGTGGTGATGTTGTTGGTAGTGTCACAGTAGTTGGTGGTGATGTTGTTGGTAGTGTCACAGTAGTTGGTGGTGATGTTGTTGGTAGTGTCATAGTAGTTGGTGGTGATGTTGTTGGTAGTGTCACAGTAGTTGGTGGTGATGTTGTTGGTAGTGTCACAGTAGTTGGTGGTGATGTTGTTGGTAGTGTCACAGTAGTTGGTGGTGGTGTTGTTGGTAGTGTCACAGTAGTTGGTGGTGATGTTGTTGGTAGTGTCACAATAGTTGGTGGTGATGTTGTTGGTAGTGTCACAATAGTTGGTGGTGATGTTGTTGGTAGTGTCACAGTAGTTGGTGGTGGTGTTGTTGGTAGTGTCACAGTAGTTGGTGGTGATGTTGTTGGTAGTGTCACAGTAGTTGGTGGTGGTGTTGTTGGTAGTGTCACAGTATTTGGTGGTGGTGTTGTTGGTAGTGTCACAGTAGTTGGTGGTGATGTTGTTGGTAGTGTCACAGTAGTTGGTGGTGATGTTGTTGGTAGTGTCACAATAGTTGGTGGTGATGTTGTTGGTAGTGTCACAGTAGTTGGTGGTGGTGTTGTTGGTAGTGTCACAGTATTTGGTGGTGGTGTTGTTGGTAGTGTCATAGTAGTTGGTGGTGATGTTGTTGGTACTGTCACAGTAGTTGGTGGTGATATTGTTGGTACTGTCACAGTAGTTGGTGGTGATATTGTTGGTACTGTCACAGTAGTTGGTGGTGATGTTGTTGGTAGTGTCACAGTAGTTGGTGGTGATGTTGTTGGTAGTGTCATAGTAGTTGGTGGTGATGGTGTTGGTAGTGTCATAGTAGTTGGTGGTGATGTTGTTGGTAGTGTCACAGTAGTTGGTGGTGATGGTGTTGGTAGTGTCATAGTAGTTGGTGGTGATGTTGTTGGTAGTGTCACAGTAGTTGGTGGTGATGTTGTTGGTAGTGTCACAGTAGTTGGTGGTGATGTTGTTGTTATAATAGTGGCTGGTGGTGATGGTGTTGTTGTTATGATAATGGTAAAGGTGGTGATGGTGGTGTTGTTATGATAATGGTAAAGGTGGTGATGGTGGTGTTGTTATGATAATGGTCAGGGTGGTGATGGTACCGTTTTCTATGTAACTTGTTAGGATTGGAAGAAAATGGTGGGAATGATGGTGGTGTTGATAGAGGCAGTAGGTTGTCATTGTTGTTATTTTTATTGTCATAGGCATTGGTGGTGATGATGGTGTTGTTGTTATTACTGTCACAGTAGTTGGTGGTGATATTGTTGGTACTGTCACAGTAGTTGGTGGTGATATTGTTGGTAGTGTCACAGTAGTTGGTGGTGATGTTGTTGGTAGTGTCATAGTAGTTGGTGGTGATGTTGTTGGTAGTGTCATAGTAGTTGGTGGTGATGTTGTTGGTAGTGTCACAGTAGTTGGTGGTGATGTTGTTGGTAGTGTCACAGTAGTTGGTGGTGATGTTGTTGGTAGTGTCACAGTAGTTGGTGGTGATGTTGTTGGTAGTGTCACAGTAGTTGGTGGTGATGTTGTTGGTAGTGTCACAGTAGTTGGTGGTGATGTTGTTGGTACTGTCACAGTAGTTGGTGGTGATGTTGTTGGTACTGTCACAGTAGTTGGTGGTGATGTTGTTGGTACTGTCACAGTAGTCGGTGGTGATGTTGTTGGTAGTGTCACAGTAGTTGGTGGTGATGTTGTTGGTACTGTCACAGTAGTTGGTGGTGATGTTGTTGGTACTGTCACAGTAGTTGGTGGTGATGTTGTTGGTAGTGTCATAGTAGTTGGTGGTGATGTTGTTGGTACTGTCACAGTAGTTGGTGGTGGTGTTGTTGGTAGTGTCATAGTAGTTGGTGGTGGTGTTGTTGGTAGTGTCACAGTAGTTGGTGGTGATGTTGTTGGTAGTGTCACAGTAGTTGGTGGTGATGTTGTTGGTAGTGTCACAGTAGATGGTGGTGATGTTGTTGGTAGTGTCACAGTAGTTGGTGGTGGTGTTGTTGGTAGTGTCATAGTAGTTGGTGGTGATGTTGTTGGTAGTGTCACAGTAGTTGCTGGTGATGTTGTTGGTAGTGTCACAGTAGTTGGTGGTGATGTTGTTGGTAGTGTCACAGTAGTTGGTGGTGATGTTGTTGGTAGTGTCACAGTAGTTGGTGGTGGTGTTGTTGGTAGTGTCATAGTAGTTGGTGGTGGTGTTGTTGGTAGTGTCACAGTAGTTGGTGGTGATGTTGTTGGTAGTGTCACAGTAGTTGGTGGTGATGTTGTTGGTAGTGTCACAGTAGATGGTGGTGATGTTGTTGGTAGTGTCACAGTAGTTGGTGGTGGTGTTGTTGGTAGTGTCACAGTAGATGGTGGTGATGTTGTTGGTAGTGTCACAGTAGTTGGTGGTGATGTTGTTGGTAGTGTCATAGTAGTTGGTGGTGATGTTGTTGGTAGTGTCACAGTAGTTGGTGGTGATGTTGTTGGTAGTGTCATAGTAGTTGGTGGTGATGTTGTTGGTACTGTCACAGTAGTTGGTGGTGATGTTGTTGGTAGTGTCACAGTAGTTGGTGGTGATGTTGTTGGTAGTGTCACAGTAATTGGTGGTGATGTTGTTGGTAGTGTCACAGTAGTTGGTGGTGATGTTGTTGGTAGTGTCACAGTAGTTGGTGGTGATGTTGTTGGTAGTGTCACAGTAGTTGGTGGTGATGTTGTTGGTAGTGTCACAGTAGTTGGTGGTGATGTTGTTGGTAGTGTCACAGTAGTTGGTGGTGATGTTGTTGGTACTGTCACAGTAGTTGGTGGTGATGTTGTTGGTAGTGTCACAGTAGTTGGTGGTGATGTTGTTGGTACTGTCACAGTCGTTGGTGGTGATGTTGTTGGTACTGTCACAGTAGTTGGTGGTGATGTTGTTGGTAGTGTCACAGTAGTTGGTGGTGATGTTGTTGGTAGTGTCACAGTAGTTGGTGGTGATGTTGTTGGTAGTGTCACAGTAGTTGGTGGTGATGTTGTTGGTAGTGTCATAGTAGTTGGTGGTGATGTTGTTGGTAGTGTCACAGTAGTTGGTGGTGATGTTGTTGGTAGTGTCACAGTAGTTGGTGGTGATGTTGTTGGTAGTGTCACAGTAGTTGGTGGTGATGTTGTTGGTAGTGTCACAGTAGTTGGTGGTGATGTTGTTGGTACTGTCACAGTAGTTGGTGGTGGTGTTGTTGGTAGTGTCATAGTAGTTGGTGGTGATGTTGTTGGTAGTGTCACAGTAGTTGGTGGTGATGTTGTTGGTACTGTCACAGTAGTTGGTGGTGATGTTGTTGGTAGTGTCACAGTAGTTGGTGGTGATGTTGTTGGTAGTGTCATAGTAGTTGGTGGTGATGTTGTTGGTACTGTCACAGTAGTTGGTGGTGGTGTTGTTGGTAGTGTCATAGTAGTTGGTGGTGATGTTGTTGGTAGTGTCACAGTAGTTGGTGGTGATGTTGTTGGTACTGTCACAGTAGTTGGTGGTGATGTTGTTGGTAGTGTCACAGTAGTTGGTGGTGATGTTGTTGGTACTGTCACAGTAGTTGGTGGTGATGTTGTTGGTACTGTCACAGTAGTTGGTGGTGATGTTGTTGGTAGTGTCACCTTAGTTGGTGGTGATGTTGTTGGTAGTGTCATAGTAGTTGGTGGTGATGTTGTTGGTAGTGTCACAGTAGTTGGTGGTGATGTTGTTGGTAGTGTCACAGTAGTTGGTGGTGATGTTGTTGGTACTGTCACAGTAGTTGGTGGTGATGTTGTCGGTAGTGTCACAGTAGTTGGTGGTGATGTTGTTGGTAGTGTCACAGTAGTTGGTGGTGATGTTGTTGGTAGTGTCATAGTAGTTGGTGGTGATGTTGTTGGTAGTGTCACAGTAGTTGGTGGTGATGTTGTTGGTACTGTCACAGTAGTTGGTGGTGATGTTGTTGGTAGTGTCATAGTAGTTGGTGGTGATGTTGTTGGTACTGTCACAGTAGTTGGTGGTGATGTTGTTGGTAGTGTCACAGTAGTTGGTGGTGATGTTGTTGGTAGTGTCACAGTAGTTGGTGGTGATGTTGTTGGTACTGTCAGAGTAGTTGGTGGTGATATTGTTGGTACTGTCACAGTAGTTGGTGGTGATATTGTTGGTAGTGTCACAGTAGTTGGTGGTGATGTTGTTGGTAGTGTCATAGTAGTTGGTGGTGATGTTGTTGGTAGTGTCACAGTAGTTGGTGGTGATGTTGTTGGTACTGTCACAGTAGTTGGTGGTGATGTTGTTGGTACTGTCACAGTAGTTGGTGGTGATGTTGTTGGTAGTGTCACAGTAGTTGGTGGTGATGTTGTTGGTAGTGTCACAGTAGTAGGTGGTGATGTTGTTGCTAGTGTCACAGTAGTTGGTGGTGATGTTGTTGGCAGTGTCATAGTAGTTGGTGGTGATGTTGTTGGTAGTGTCACAGTAGTTGGTGGTGATGTTGTTGGTACTGTCACAGTAGTGGGTGGTGATGTTGTTGGTAGTGTCATAGTAGTTGGTGGTGATGTTGTTGGTACTGTCACAGTAGTTGGTGGTGGTGTTGTTGGTAGTGTCATTGCAGTTGCTGGTGATGTTGTTGGTAGTGTCACAGTAGTTGGTGGTGATGTTGTTGGTAGTGTCACAGTAGTTGCTGGTGATGTTGTTGGTAGTGCCACAGTAGTTGGTGGTGATGTTGTTGGTAGTGTCACAGTAGTTGCTGGTGATGTTGTTGGTACTGTCACAGTAGTTGGTGGTGATGTTGTTGGTAGTGTCATAGTAGTTGGTGGTGATGTTGTTGGTAGTGTCACAGTAGTTGCTGGTGATGTTGTTGGTAGTGTCACAGTAGTTGGTGGTGATGTTGTTGGTACTGTCACAGTAGTTGGTGGTGATATTGTTGGTACTGTCACAGTAGTTGGTGGTGATGTTGTTGGTACTGTCACAGTAGTTGGTGGTGATGTTGTTGGTACTGTCATAGTAGTTGGTGGTGATGTTGTTGGTACTCTCACAGTAGTTGGTGGTGGTGTTGTTGGTAGTGTCATAGTAGTTGGTGGTGATGTTGTTGGTAGTGTCATAGTAGTTGGTGGTGATGTTGTTGGTAGTGTCACAGTAGTTGGTGGTGATGTTGTTGGTAGTGTCACAGTAGTTGCTGGTGATGTTGTTGGTAGTGTCATAGTAGTTGGTGGTGATGTTGTTGGTAGTGTCACAGTAGTTGCTGGTGATGTTGTTGGTAGTGTCACAGTAGTTGGTGGTGATGTTGTTGGTACTGTCACAGTAGTTGGTGGTGATGTTGTTGGTACTGTCACAGTAGTTGGTGGTGATGTTGTTGGTACTGTCACAGTAGTTGGTGGTGATGTTGTTGGTACTGTCATAGTAGTTGGTGGTGATGTTGTTGGTACTGTCACAGTAGTTGGTGGTGGTGTTGTTGGTAGTGTCATAGTAGTTGGTGGTGATGTTGTTGGTAGTGTCACAGTAGTTGGTGGTGATGTTGTTGGTACTGTCACAGTAGTTGGTGGTGATGTTGTTGGTAGTGTCATAGTAGTTGGTGGTGATGTTGTTGGTAGTGTCACAGTAGTTGGTGGTGATGTTGTTGGTACTGTCACAGTAGTTGGTGGTGATGGTGTTGGTAGTGTCACAGTAGTTGTTGGTGATGTTGTTGGTACTGTCACAGTAGTTGGTGGTGATGTTGTTGGTACTGTCACAGTAGTTGGTGGTGATGTTGTTGGTAGTGTCACAGTAGTTGGTGGTGATGTTGTTGGTACTGTCATAGTAGTTGGTGGTGATGTTGTTGGTACTGTCACAGTAGTTGGTGGTGGTGTTGTTGGTAGTGTCATAGTAGTTGGTGGTGATGTTGTTGGTAGTGTCACAGTAGTTGGTGGTGATGTTGTTGGTACTGTCACAGTAGTTGGTGGTGATGTTGTTGGTAGTGTCATAGTAGTTGGTGGTGATGTTGTTGGTAGTGTCACAGTAGTTGGTGGTGATGTTGTTGGTACTGTCACAGTAGTTGGTGGTGATGTTGTTGGTAGTGTCACAGTAGTTGTTGGTGATGTTGTTGGTACTGTCACAGTAGTTGGTGGTGATGTTGTTGGTACTGTCACAGTAGTTGGTGGTGATGTTGTTGGTAGTGTCACAGTAGTTGGTGGTGATGGTGTTGGTAGTGTCATAGTATTTGGTGGTGATGTTGTTGGTAGTGTCACAGTAGTTGGTGGTGATGTTGTTGGTACTGTCACAGTAGTTGGTGGTGATGTTGTTGGTAGTGTCATAGTAGTTGGTGGTGATGTTGTTGGTAGTGTCACAGTACTTGGTGGTGATGTTGTTGGTAGTGTCACAGTAGTTGGTGGTGATGTTTTTGG
>OZ024742.1:96450758-96500758 GCA_964016885.1 Eledone cirrhosa | reverse complement strand
CATTGTGTTGCAGCAGCTGATGATATCATTAATGTTTGGAAATTTTAAGTGGTTTCTTAACCTAACATGTTAACATTTCTAGCTCCAACCTCCAGGTCTCCTCTTTCACAATGTGCTTTTTTTTTTCTTGGCAGTTATTGATTTGGAAATATCAATGCTGAAAATCAGCTGTGTAAAATTCTCCAGTATAGAAGAAGGTCCTGAAATTGTGAGTACTGATTTTATTGCTTAGAGAAACTGACCAGTCAGGGAGCATAGCCTACAATGGTCAGACATAAGCATTGCTCTTCATCTATAGACAAAGTATCCAGTATGTGAGAAGAGACTGCAATAGCTATAGGCATCGCTCATCTTCAAGAGAGAAACTGACCAGTCTAGGAATAGATCCTTTATTGTTCGTAAGCATTGTTGCTTCTCCATAGACAAACAGACCAATCTGGAGCAGAACACGCAATAGTATTTGACATTGTTGCTCATCCACAGGCTTGTAATTCTTCCCCTACCTATTTTCACTTACCCATGGTATCCTTATCATCCTTATTCTTTCCTATCTATCCTATTATCCCATTCAACTCTATCCTTCTCATCTATCCTATTATCCCATTCAACTCTATCCTTCAGATAGAGAGGGTTCTGTAGTCGAGTCTGTGACAGATATCTGCCTTAATGATGCTGTCATGATAAAACACACTCAGCACACTCTGTAAAGTAGTTGAGATTAGGAAGAGCATCCATCCATAGAAATCATTCCAAGAAAAGGCAGAGAGGACCCTCCTCCAGGCATGGCACAACCACATTTCTAGTGCTGTTGCCATGAACAATGCAGCTAGTACATGGCTGATGAAAAGGGCATTCAGTTGTGAAAAAATATGCCCAAAACAGTACAGAGGTCTCTTCAGTTTATATTAAGCCATGATGATCTATCTAATGTTGGTGATTTACATGATAAACACATCCAGTACACTGACATAAGGACAGCCAGCTATAGAAAAACTAAAAGGTCAATAGCACTGATTTAATATTGACTTGGTTTGTGATGACCCATATGACACTTATAGATTGAGTAAATAGATGTATGATGATGATGATGATGATGATGAATATGATAGCAATGAAGGTATTGTGGGTGTCCAGTTTAGGATAGGTATTCACTGTATCCCTTTGTTATAAGACTGAACTGAAAAGGTTGGGACAAGGGAGAGTATACAGCTGTAAAGCATTGCATCAAAAGGGACCCTATAATATATATGTCTTGGGGCACACAAGCCTAACTTTTACTTTAACAGAATAATTGTCTTTAAAGCACTTGTGCTGTTGTTTCAGATGGTTCACATTAGAATCATGTCAAGATATATTCATATCTACATACACATTATTACACGATGAGGCAGTTAACCTGATGACTCAGCGGCAACAGCAACACAGTGTATAATCTCTGCTATACAGATACAAACCCATGGAATAGTGAAACAAACAAACAAATAAACAAACAAAATTAAAGCTTACCACGAAACTTGCATGTGAATTTAAATCAATAAAAGGCAGGATTTGTAATTAAGAATTCAGGGTGTTGTAAACTCTTCTATATTTTCTATACTGGTTGTCAACTTGAGACAGACAATCAAGCTTCCTTGAAATTAAAGCTGCAATGCTCTTGATATAGTGTTCTTTTTATAACAATTACTGCTGTTTTTGTTGTGGTTGTAATAGTGCTTGTCATGCAAGTAGTTATTGGGATTGTAGTTGTGATATTGTAAATAGTAGTAGTAGTAGTAGTAGTAGTAGTAATAGTAGTAGTAGTAGTAGTAGTAGTAGTAGTAGTAGTAGTAGTAGTAGTAGTAGTAGTAGTAGCAGTAGTAGTAATGGTAGCAGCAGCTTCTTTTTTATAAACCGTTTTATTTCTATATTGATAGATACTTATATTATTTGCTTTTATTATTGTTGTTGTTACTATTACTTTCTGTCTTTTCCCTAAAGGTCAGGGGACTAGAAGAAATGGTAAAATGCTGCTAGATTAAATGTGTGATCATCATCATCATTTAACACCTATCTTTCTTATTAGCAATAGTTAAACAGGTCTTCACAGACCTAATCCATATACAAATGAAGCTACTGACCTCCCAGATGGGCTTGTGGCCTACATATTGCTTACATACATTCCCAAGGTGTACTGAGTGAATTTTATTATAGCACCAGCATTGGAAAGGTTGTTGTGTCTTTGACACAACTGAAGAGATCTTCCAACCTTTTCTTTGTCTGGCAAACTTTCTATGGGTGGATGCCTTTCCTATCGCCAATAATTTTACAGAGTGTATTGGGTGCCTTTATTGTGTAAATTGCCATACCATTAACACAACTGAAGAGGGCTCTTGACCCTTTTTGGCATGATATGGTGTTATATAACTTGGGTCCTGATTTTAACGTTTAATCCTTTCTTACTATATTTCTAATGAATGACATTGTCTAGTTATTTTCAAATATGTTTTTAATATAATCAAGAATTGTAAGGGATTTAGTAATATAATTAACATTCCTATCATTAAGATGGTATTTGAAAAATAACTGAAAGATTCTTATAAAGAATTATGATGGAAGATTTTTTAAAATAAATTGATATGTACAGGAGCAGTTCCAGATGGGTTGATATAAAACAGTTTAATTTCTTTGGAAGTTATTGAAAATAGAGATTGATTCCTGTAATTAATTGGATTAAACATCTTCTTTATAAATTTCTGGCTTTGTTATAAATCGTTGTTAATATTTTGATATCAACTCACCCAAATCTGTCACCAGTTCTTTAAAACAAAACCTCCAATTTTAATGGGTACCCATTTAAATTAAATTATTCCAATCTAATTTGTGATACAAACCCTTTGTTAACTCTCTACACCTTTTAATGATTTAGCAGAAAACACTGAAAAAAGTCAAATGTTTACAATATTTGCCCTAGTGGCTAGATCATTGTGAAAATTTGGAGCAAACTAAAGACTTTAGTTTTAAATGTGATGGAGTCATAGTACTGTTTTGTACTTCTCAAGAATGCCTTGCTAATGTGGTACAGGATATTGAGAGCTAATTAAAAAGGTTATGTTCCAAATACCATCTTAATAATGAAACAATTAACAATTTTAGTAAAGCCCTCGAAATGTTATATCAATTTGAATTCAGTGTATTTCATATGGTATGTAACATGGAACCTCCATTGGTTTTGAAAATTAGCATTCAGTTGTTCAATCAACTGGGCATCTAGCTCATTGAATTAAGGTATAATTGGCTGGATATTCCATAGATATTTAGATATATGCATCCATAACGTTTTTGTTACTAAACTACCTGAAACCACCTCTGGTTCTACAATACAAAGATGTTTGCTTGAAAGTGTTTATGTTCATTTAAAAATATTCCACCATAATTTTATATAAGAACATTTAAGATATACTCCAATACCAGCTTAATAACGAGGCAGTTGCATTGATATATTATTAATTCCTGCCAAATCCTTGCTTATTTTTAACATTATTTGAAAATCATAAGCAGTGCTAATTAAAAAATATGTTAACAAAAAGGGTAATGTAATTGTCAGACAGAGTTAATATGACACAATATGTGACAATGTTGGCCCTTTGAATTACAAGTACAATCAATCCAATAAGCTTCGACACAGTTTCTGTCTATCTAATGTCACTCTCAAAGCTTGAGTTGATCTGAGGTTGGGTAAAAAACATTTGCCCAAGGTGTCATACAGTGGGATGGAAACCAGCTCAGTATAGTTTTGAAATGAACTTCTGAACTACTCAGTCATGTTTCTTAATAAGACTCTAGGATATTTATAAAAGGATGAAAATAGGAAGTTCTGACTTCCATGTTGTTGTTGTTTAAAATCAACATCAGGGCTGATCGTATATAATCAAAATATATTCCAGTCATGGTCATTCTGTTGTTTTTTAATAAAAAAATATAGCTTTGTCCATATTATCTAAACATATGGTTTAGAATAGATGCACCATATCCCTGTGTGATAAGAAGCAAATAAAGAGCTATATCATCTAGCCATACAGCATTGCCTCAAAAGATTCCATTCAACCAATGCTTGCATGAAAAGTTGATGCAAAAAAAACCGATGATGATGGTGATGAAAATAGTGTGTATTGGAAGGAAATGTTTCCTAATAGGGATACCAGTTTAATGTAATGCAATACAATAGCATCATGGAAGAGTTACTTTAATAATCTTTTCCAGGGTGTACTTGTTTCAGTTTTGAATCATATCAAGCCACTTATCAAACAAGTATAACTCTGAATTAATAACAACTGATACAATCATTGAACATTTTATGTTCCTATTTTTATTTTATTGCTATGTACTCAAAAGGATGGTGATGGCGGTGGTGGTGGTGGTGGTGGTGGCGGTGATACGAGAAAATGCAGCCAGTCCTCACTGTAGAGTGGTAGTGCTGATGTTATGATTAAATGCACTTTGTTCCATAATTAAGGCTGTTTAAAGTCCAAAGATCAAGTTAATGTATTCAATTTCATTTAATAGTTAAGCTTTTTAAAAGTGCAAACCTTAAATACACATTGTGACAAGCAGTATAATATCAAATATATTGAATGATTTAATTGAATATAGACTTCTATAACATCTACTCTTGAACTTAGTAAGCAAAGGGCTGTAACCAAATAACACAGAGTGTTTTATCCATCATTCTAAAGATCAAGCTGTCAATCATCCAAATTAATATAATTCCTATACTTTCAGCACAATGAGCAGAAATTTAATACGAGAAAGAGGAGGAGTCAACAAATCAATTAAATCAGTTCCAGTACTTGACTGGTACTTATTGACTCAGAAAGTTGACCTTGTTTGAATTTGAATTTAGAACATAACAGACAAGGCATTTTGTCTATCACTCAAAAGATGCTGCCAATCCTCTACTCTACACTGCTCTAAAAATAATGTTTTTTGACAAATAACAAGGTGTAGGGTCTATACTCATATCAGTATATATCTTATACTTACTGTGTGTGGAGAATTTCTGATATATTGTTAAACGATTAACACTTTTATGGCAATATTTCTAATGAAATGCAGCATGAGCTGTAGGAACAACAAGCCATAGCTCATACTAATGTAGGTTTAGCTAGCCTTTTATGAGGTTGCATTTCATGGAAGGTTTATTGAGCTGCTACTGATACTAATATTTTTCAGCTGCATAGACTGGAACAATATAAAATGAAGTAGCTCACACAAGGACACAATGCACTGCACCATCCAAGAATTGAATCTTACAACCTTATGTTTGTGAGTCCAACACGCTAACCATTAGGCCATGCACATTATTGCAATGCTATGTAATAGATGAGCAAGACATGGTCATCTGATCTGTCATAGTCTTGGAACATGACAACCCACCCAACCCATGTGAATATGGAAAATGGACATAAAACAGTAATGATGATGATAAAGCAGCTAAAAGTAGCACAAATACTATTATTTCAGAACTGTCTGAAAGGTTGGCTGTCTGTCATATTTTGGAGGAAAATCTCTCCAAACAGCAAAAACTCACAAAAATCTATAAACAATTTAAATGAAAGAGAAAGAGAAAGTGACAGAGACGCCCTCCCCCTCTGTGGTGTTTAATCTTTGTCCCTCAAAACAAATGTTGTGATAATGTTTGGGCCATTGTTATCAAGTTGATCCTTGCTAAGTGACCTCTGGGGTTAAACCTAATGACAGCACTGCAAAACAGAAAGAGTGAGCACAACAAAGAATTTAAAGACATCCGTGCGCCGTGCCACGCTTCTGATCAATGCTTCCTTAGTTTTCAAAGTTATACAGCTGTTCTTTATTTCTTTCTTACATTCTTTTTTATTCTCTTTTATTAGTTTACATTTTTTTTTATATTTGTTGGGTTTGTTCTTCTTTTTTTTTTTTTTTTTGCTTGCTTTCATTTATTCTTTCTTTTAATGTTTCCAGCGGAATATTCTGCAATGTTGATGATAACAATATTTGTCGGCAATCAATAACAGTAATGGCATTTAGTCGAGAGCTTATAAGTGTTAATAGACTATAAAAATATTCACTTCAATGGATCTATGTGTTGTAGCAATGTAGCAAACCCACCCACCACTACCATCACCACCATCACGTCATTCAATATGAATATATATAGCTTATCACTTCACTAGCTTCTAGTTTGATAACTGTATTGCTTCGTAATCAATAGGAAAATATTGGTCTGTGGTTAAACAACTCTAGCGGGTTATGTTTTCGGAGCTATTAAAGTCTATTAAAGTCTGTAGTGTAGTAAGACTGTGTAAGAATATCGCTGTAATCTACAACAACAAGATTAATATGTAGCTAACTACTACCTAATGTTCTAATCTAACCACTAAAGAAGTCTGTAGTAGCTTGTGTAGTAAAGTAGTTAATATACAGCAACAATAATAAGTTTATCTTTAATTTATTCATTTCATGCAGTTTGGTTGAAATAGAGACTGGGGTGTGAGCCATAAATGCAGGAGGACTGAACTTGTTTATTGCACTCAAATTTAAGATAATTTTTTACTCACATGTCAAGTTACATTGTAGCTTATTTGAATTAAAGGTCAGAGTACAAAATATTTCATCTACTTACAGCATGTGTGAACCATAGATGTAGGAAGGATGGAGCTGTTCATTAGACTTAAATTTTAGACAGATTTTTACCCATGTATCAAGCTACCTTGCAGTTTTATCAAAATAGAGAGTAAGAGGCAAACTGTTTCACATGCTTATAGAGCAATTTTAAGCCACAGATGCAGGAAGGTTAAAATTTGTTTATCACATTTTAATTTGAGGTGGATCTTTACCTATACCTTGTAGTCTGACTGAAGTAGAGACAGAGGTATAAGATGGTTCACATCTTTATAGAGCAGGTATGAGCCCCATGCAACAAGGCCAAGACTTGCTAATTAGCTACTAATTTGTGGTGGATTCTTACCAATACATCAAGCAAAAATGGATGCAACCTCTGTCAGTTTTGATGATCAGTATTCCAGTTGCTTGATCCACAAAAGAGTCAGCTTCATCAAACTCATGTATAAATGGCTGATAGGTCCACTTTCACTGCCTTGTCACATACTGTAATATGCTGAATATCCCTGAGAATTATGTTAAGGCTACATATATCTATAGAAATAGTTTTTATCCTTTCAGAATCATCAAATAATGTGGCAGTCAGGACTGGTGGAATTATTAAAACGTTAGATAGGATTTTCTATGGTATTTATTCTATTTCTTTGAATTTTGAGCACAAATTCGACTGTGGTTTAATTGGTCATCAAGTTTAACACCTCCACCTTGTGGTGTTAACTCTTTTTTACCCTATTTCTAACAAAATACATTGTCTATATGTTTTAATTATACTTTTGAATAATTGAAAATTTGGAGTGAGTTCATAACATAACCGATACTCTCTTATTTAGCTGCTATTTGGAGCATAACAAAACAGAGGATTCTTATGTAAAAGTTTGAGAGCAGGTTTAAATTTGAATACTTTAAAATGGACAGTTTTGAATCATAGAATCTCAAGACATCTCAGACAGATTGGCAAAGAAATGGTTAAACAAGCATTCAGCCAGAGGTCCCATTTAAGGATACCTTTTTTGTCCCTCCTACCAGAGGAAGGTACTGCCTCTTCCCCAGAGAAAGCAAGTAATGAAAAGAATGTGAACTGTTGAAAAAATTACAGAAGGAAAGAAAATAAATGTAAAGTGAATTTCCAAACAGGATCTGAACTCAGTAAAATGAAATGCTGTGAATCAGAGTATCCATAAAGGGTCATGGACACAGCTTTTCCACTGGCTTCATTACTTGTTTCAATCATTTGATTGGAGCCATGCCAGGGCATCACCACCTTCATGGGATTTTAGTCAGTCATCTTCACCTCAGTGCTTCTTAGTTTTTAAGTCTGGTACTTATTCTATCAATAGATTTTCTTGTCAAACCCTTAAGATATGGTACATTGACAAAGATATTGACATAAGCACAGACATGAATATACATGCATGCACATATATATGGAAACAATACCATTATTGTTCCAATCAGTCTAGAAATACTCAGCAAAAACTTTGAACCAAATGTCAACCTGTACTCACGACTCCTGCCAAACCAAGCCTCACTCACCCTCCAAATTCAACAAAAGCAGATCACCCAGCTTCCCAAAGTGTAACTGGTTTCCATAATGTCTCTGTCTACAAAATTTCACTCACAAAGTATTGGTTAAGCTGTGGTAATTGTAGCATAGGTGTCAAGCAGTGAAACTAAACAGAAAATCATGTGATTGTAAAGCAAACACCTTAATCACACAATCATGTCTACAATAAAATTAACACCAACTGCAGGAAAATGATAAATAGAATTCAAAATGAAACTCTTAAAAGAATTTGAACTCAGATACATGGCATTGTAGAAATGAAATGATGTAAAATCATCAATCCACCTGATCTTTTGATGTCTTGCCTAGATATTTAATATGTTGTGCCAGAATCAGACATTTAAATATGTCTAGATTTAAACAAGTTTGTTGTTGTTACTCTTGTTGTAGTAGTCGTTATGGTTGTTGTTGTGGTGGTGGTTGTTGTGGTGGTTGTGTTTGTAGTTGTGGTTAGTGTTGTGATTGTTGTTGAAATATTACTATATCATTTCAGATATATCGTTTTTCTTTTGACATTTTGTGTCTGTATGCGTTTGTATATGTATGAGTTAATATGAGTTTCTATGTGTGAGTAGTTTTTGATTTTTGAGGTATAAACTAATCATTGTTAATTTTATATATCATATATGTATATATATATATATGTGTGTATATATATATATATATATATATATATATATATATATATATACACACATACACATGTATGTACGTTTGTGTGTGTAAGTATGTATGTTTAATATATTTTCCCCAAATATCTTTATTTCACATCAAATACTTCTTGGAATCTTGATATTCTTGAAACAACATTTTCATTTTATTTTTATTTTCAACGTTAATGTTGTTGCTGTTGTTATTGATGTAAATTAAACTTTATTGCATATGAAATATAGAAGCTATGTTGTTTGGATTTAGTTGACTTAAGATTTGATTGGTTACTCAAAGTCACATGTGGTGTAATATACACACAAATATACATATATTTGCTTATGCATATATATATATATATATATATATATATATATGCATATATATATATATTTATGCACATATATATATATATATATATATGCATATGTAGATATGTATATATTTCAAGTGTTCTGTTGGATAGCCATGGATGATGTTTGAAAAATAATTAAAATTCTGAGAAAAGCTTAAGCAACATCAAAAGCAGAGAGGTAAAAATTCTCAGTTCAACACACCACTGCCAAATTATAATGACTTTAGTAGAAAATAGCAAAAGGTAATGCAGAAAGTATAAATGGAAAAAAATTAAAAAATTGAAAAATTTTTATTTTTAACTAAATTTCTTTGAATGCATTTAAATTAAAACTCTAATAGTTATTTGAAATTATCAATGTGTATATGTGTCAGTGCTTGCTTATTTGTGTGTGTATTCAAATACACATACATATACTTATATGCATATAAACAGATATACATGTATGTATGTATGTATGTATGTATGTATGTATGTATGTATGTATGTATGTATGTATATATATATATATATATATACATATATATATATGTATATATATATATATATATATATATATATATATATATATATATATATATATATATATATACATATATATATACATATATATATAAATATATATATATACATATAAATATATACATATATATGTATATATATATATATATATATATATATATATATTTATATTGTGTGTGAGTGTGTATGAAGTGTGTGTATGTATCAATATATGAATGTATGTATGCATGTCATCATCATCACCATGATCGTTTAACGACTATCTTCCATGCTAGCATAGGTTTAGACGGGTGTATATATATATATACATATGTGTGTGTGTGTGTATGTGCACATAGCATGTAAAATTGATGTTAAATGGTGAAGACGATGATGACGAGAGGTGCTGAAAAATTCCAACTTAAAACATGGTCCTAAACATTCCAGGGCTCCTTTGCTTATAACCTCCTATAAATCATAATCGGCATCAATTTATATCTGCTATTCTATGCTGAGGAAATGGATGAGAAATAAGTGTCCCTCTGGTGTAAAAGTTTGAGCTAATGCAATGTTGTACAGTAATGTATATTAACCATAGCTCTACATTTAGACATACATTGGAGGCACATGGCTTAGTGGTTAGAGCATTGGCCTTGCAATCGAAAGGTTGTGAGTTCAATTCTCAGACCGGGTGATGTGTTGTTTCCTTGAGCAAGACACTTTATTTCACATTGCTCCAGTTTACTCAGCTGTAGAAATGAGATGATAGGGACAGGGGTCCCTATCATTCCACTGCAAAGTGGTCGTGGAGGTGCCACAGAAAAAAAACACCCAGCACTCACTGTAAATGAGGTTGGTGTTAGGAAGGGCATCCAGCTGTAGAAATCAAGCCAGAATCAGTTCCCGTCCCACCCTTGCAAGCAGGGAAAAGCGGACGTAAAATGATGATGATGATGATGATTGGTTTGATTGAAAATAAATGTCAGATATGTTTTTAACAGCATAAGAATTCCTTTAGGTATCTGAAAAAAAATGGTTCTCCGCATGTTTATCAAATTATACTTCACCTTTTGAAACTTTATCAACCTATATTAACTCTTTCGTTACCATATTTCTAAAGGAGGATACTGCCTATGATTTTCAATTAAATTTGAAAATAATCAACAATTTGGAGGGGCTTAGTAATATAACTATTTTGTCATTTTCATGCTTGTGTTTGGAATATAACATTAGAATTTTCTTCCATAAAACTATGATGAGAAATTCAAATTTAAATACGAAATCTTTATAACAAATTGCTTAGTATCATAAATCCAAGGTCTGTTTTAGGTGGTTTGGTATCAAAAAGGTTAAAATATGCTGAAGATGTTAGTTCATGCAAGCATGCATGAATCACACCAATCAACCATCAGGTTCCCTATGTCTTTAAATGAAAAGTTCTTCATTTTATTCCACTGGGTTTAAGAGGAATCTGAAGTGGTGTGCTAGAGAGAAGGCTGTGGTACAGACATGTGGTGGGCATGGATGATGATTGCTGGGTGAAAATGTGCAATGAAATCCCAGTGGAAGGAAGCTGCAGTAGAGATAGACCAAGAAAGACCTGGGCAGAGGAGGTGAGAGCTGATCTCAAATCGCTGAGACTCACAGAGGAAATGATGAAGGAATGTGATGAGTGGAGAGCAGCCATGCTGAAAAGGTCCCATCCAATCCCTGCAAGCAAGGAAAAATCGATGTAAAAACGAATATGATGATGATGGTGCTCAATCTTTGAAACAAAAATATGAGTTATTGAATTTTTGCAGCTATGTTTCCCAATATTTATTGTGCAAGCATTTTACTATCTCATGGCTGAGGTCCATTCAACTTTTCCATTACAATATTAGATCTTAAATGTTTCTCTAATTAAAACAAGCTGACTCAATAGAAATTCCACAGCATAATTATGAACAACCACCATCAAGGATTAAAGATCATTATGACATATATATATTACAAATAATCAAAGTATTAGTTGATATGAAATTTGAAACTGGCCACCTATTCAGTCTAATTTGAGAGACTATATTAAACAAATAGAACCTAAAGTAAACAAATGTTATATATTATCAGAAGCACTAATTGATTTGAAATTTAAGATGAGTGACCTGTTGCCCCTTAGTGTAATGGTACCATACTAGTTGCACCTAGCATAATGGTTAACATGGTTGCATGGTATTTGATAGATACAGAGTTTGATTCTCTGCAGTGGCTGCTGGTCATATTTTTCAATTTCTAGAAGTAGTTCACCCAAGCTATAATTTATAGCAATTGATTGTTGTTACATGTACAATTCTGCATTTGGGGTTCCGAAATTTCAAATTTCAAATTACACAGAACTTCGACAATGCATAGGATTTGCTTACTTCCAACAGTAGCTGCATGTTGTTTAGTATACCAACTTGTATTAGATGGAATTGGTAGCCAGGTGATACTTAGCATAATGGTTAATGTCTAAAGTCTGTCATGTCTGTTAATGTCTAAAGTTTGTCCGTTGTGTTACGTGATTGAGAGAACATGACTCCCCACTAGACAGGACACAACTCCATGACAGGGTTAAACTCTCAGCTACTGCTAGCACATGTTCAGCTGAGTATACTGGAGCAATGTGAAATAAGGAGTTTTGTTCAAGAACGCAACACACAATGCAGTCCAGGAATCGAACCCAGAATATTATGATCATAAGTCCAACACACAACTAAACCACACACCTTCACAATGGTTAATGGGCTTGCATGGTATTCAACTCTTAGGAGTTTGTTTCACCACAGTGACTCCTAACCAATGTTTTCAATCTTTAAGGGTAGTTTATCTGATATTCCAAGTTATTTATAGCAATTGACTATTGTTAGTTAATTTTTTGCATTTGAAATTCTGACATTTTCAAATATATATATTGCCATTTTCACTATGTCTTACTCTCTCTCTCTTTTTTGTTCTCTCCCTCTCCCTCTCTCTCTCACTCTCTCCCTTTCTTTCTTGCATACTCTCACATGTATGCACACATTATCTTATTATCCCTTTACTTTAGTTTGAATATAATTGATTTTTCTTAACTAGTTATTGGCTATAATTTCCAGAGGATGTCTATGACCTCCTTTCCCTCTTGACAAAGGACTTTTAGCACAAAATATTTTCTGCTACACAGAAAAGGGAGAAATATACAATGTTGATAAAGAGCAATAACATCGAAACAATGTTACTTATCTAGAACACATGGCATTATGAGACTGTTTGCTTGCAAACGAATCAAATATTAATAATATTTTTATAATATTATTATTATTAATTCACAAATGCATATATATATATATATATACACACATATATATGTGTGTGTGTATATGAACAGCAATGTTGTATGGTAGTGATACCTGGGCGCTGTGTGCAGAGACCCTACAAAGATTGTAAAGAAATGAAATTGGCATCCTTTGATGAATAGCAAAGCATAAATGAAATGAGAGAGAATCTGGGCATAAGAAGGACCAGATGCAGTGTGCAACAAAGGAGATTGCATTGGTATGGACTTGTGATGCCTATATAGGTTCACAGTTGTATAAAAAGCTGCAGGGCACTCAAAGTTAACAGAAGGTATGGAATAGGAAGACAAAAGAAAACTTAGGATGAGGTGATAAAAGTTGATTTCGCACAATTGCACCTCTCAATTTTTTGTTGTAGCACAGAAGGTCCGCCATACCATGTTCTAACACCCAATCATCACACAGGTCCCTACTTTCCACCCTTCACCAAATAAATGCCCCATCCTAGATCTACCTCACCAATCCCTATGCAGCTCCCTCACTCCAGCCCCCAGTCCATACTGTAAGTGGTCATATTGTTGCTACAACAGAAAGCACCCAGTCCATACTTTAAAGAGGTTGTGATGGTGAGACATCAAAATGTGCCCAGTCCATACTGTAAAATGTTTGTGTAGGTGTCACAACAAAAAGCACCCAGTACACACGTGAATATAGTTGTTGTTAGGATAGGCATCCATCCATAGAAACCAAATGAGAATCAGTTCTGTATGAGCAAGACATGATCATCTGATCTGCCTTGTCTCACAACAGGACAACTTGTCTAACCAATAGTAGTGTAGAAAAATGAATGTTAGATGGTGATGATGATAATTATAATAAAGATATAGCTTTACAGTAGAATAATATTGGGGTTAGAAACACCCTAAGAAAATATGGTATGATAACTAAAGGTTTATAATGTCAACTTAGTTTGATTTCATGTAGCTCTAGTAGCACAACAAAAGTCATATTAGTAGATTAACAAAAAACACCCAGTCCACAAAAATAGCAAATAATCCAGCCTGTAGCTTGGTTGTACTGGTGTCACAACAAAAAGCAACCACTCCATCCTGCAAAGTAATAGCTCCTGTTCCACGAAGAAAGTACTCAGTCTTCTTTGTAAGATGGGCATAATCTTGTAACAAACCACCCTGTTCACCCTGTAAAATATTAGAAAGGGCATCAAGCTATAGAAAACCAAGACTAAAAACAGAAAAAGCAAAGCATATGAGCCACTTGTGGTCACCTGATATATCTGGCTACACAATGTGACATCTTGTCTATCCCATGCAAGCATGTAAAGTAGACCTTAAATGATGATGATGATGATGATAAAACAATCAATTAAGTAGAGATCTTAGAGAATTAGATATTTGTTCCAATTCTAAATTTCTGAGTTCAAAATCTCTCCATAGTCGACTTTGCTTTTTTGTTTTCTTGAAGTTGATAAAGAAAGCATGAGCCCCATGCTCATGCAGCCCGCTATCTTACCAGCTGCCACATTCTAGATTGATCTTTTGGGTCAGTATATGGTACATACTATTATGTCATACTTCATTGTAAGTGACTGCTGTAACAATTATCTCTACCTACTGTGTAATGTAATTATCAAGGGGGGCATACGAGAGTCAACTGAAAAGTTCATAGGCTGACCAAGACACTCTCATAAAAGATTTTTCAACATAATCCATGAAAGAAATAATGCAGTTACTAAGAAGATTTAAAATTAATGCATGCAAGATTTCACAGCACTAGCTTCACTCTTTCATAGTCAGCATATGAACTTTTCCACCCACCCTGTATTATTTTGTGCTTCAGGCCAGATGAAGCAAACATAATAAAATGCATTTAAGCTCTGACAATTATCTCAATTTTTAGGTGTAGCTTAACTAAGGGTTAATTAACTAATGTGTCATTTCATTTATTAAGATGCTAAAGTGTGATTTGAAGGAGATCTGCTGTTGTTTTTAGCAGACTCAACAATTACATGGTAGTTCCCTTATATCTGGTAGTATAGATTTGGTAGTAAGTGTATGAGAAAAATTGTATAACACACTACAGAGCATATGGTTGCATTAATTCAATATAAAAATGTATTTTTAGACAAGCATTAAAATGCATTATTCATACCTCTTTCTTCATTCCCAGCAGTTAAGCCTCTATACATTTATATATATATGCATATTGCTATTATTATTAGTATTTTTTATTGTTATTGTTATTATTATTATTATTATTATTATTATTATTATTATTATTATTATTATTATTATTATTATTATTATTATTATATCATTGTTTTCCGTTCTGCAGGGTGCATTGTGCTTCCAATATTGAAGAGAGGATGACTCAATTAAAAGATTTATTCCTCAAAGTTCTGAAAATTTCTTGTCTTAATGGAATGTTAGCCATGCTGCAAATCAAACCAACTCATCCAATGTGTGATATTCAAATTCTCATGACAGATTTGTATCAATTTATAAAGGTTGTTTTCCTATTCCCTTTCTTTTATTTTCTGTTATCTTAAATGATATTTTGTATAGTGGTGTTTATTAAACAGTAAGATTAGATGTATTTACTGTATCAAAAACATGGGGACATTCAATTCACAGATTAATCCTTGCTTTGAGAGAACTGGCATTTCATCCTTGGGTTAATACAATAAACACAGTTATGGCTGAGTGATTAAAACATTTTCTTATCTTGGGCAAAAGTTTTTACCATGCCTCTGTTTGACCTATGACTTATGAATGAAATTGGGTAGTCAGAAACAGTGTGGAAGTTTGTCAGATAGATTGCACATGAAACTTAAAGGTCCAACTCAGTCAGATATTGTGTTATCATCATTATTTTTTGCACCAATTTTTCAATGCTGACATTGGTCGGATGGAACTTTGTGAGGGAATGTTTACAGCAGGATGCCCTTCTTGACACTAGTTCTTTTAATTACTTCTTAAGTCATGCAGGAATGTAATGCAATACTTCTAAATTGGAGATATATGGCATATGGTTCTGTCTAAAAGTTATGTTAAGTGTACATCTACATGTGGAATACTCAATCACTTAACTTTTAATTCATGTGTTGGATGTTCAGTCATTCAAACAACACAATGTTGATTATCAAAACTAATGATGAATCCATCATCAATTCACTAAGCTGGCTTTTTCTTAGAAAATTTCCATCTACCTAGAACAACAATGCATTTTTATTTTATACTAGCAGTGGTACCCGGTGTTGCACGGGATAAGGTATTTTGGAACACGGGCTGCCAACAGACCTAACCGCGGAAAAACTGCATGCGTGGACAATATGTAAAGAAAATAAACCGAATACTCTGATGGCTGAATAATCTTTAAGGTTTTTCTCGATGAAGCAGGAAAAATGCAGGTTTTTACCTAATGCGGGCCATAGGGGATCAAGAAAATGAATTTTTTTAATGTGCATAATATGCCTTGAAATTTAGGGAAAATCGGCTAGACGTAAGGTCTCAAAAAAGCCCTAAAGAGCTGAAAAAATGAAGTTTTTCATCTAATGCGAGCCCTAGGCCATAAAAAAGTTGGATTTTCTTTGCTCACGGTATGAAGAAGAGACTGAATAATACATAGTTACAATTTTAAGGAAATCAGTCTGACATAACGACTAAAAAAACCCCTAAAAATCCTGAAAAAACGCAGTTTTTCAACTAATGCGGGCCCTAAAGGATCAAAAAGTTTAATTTTTTATGTGCATAACACTCCCTGAAACATAAAGAATACACATGTAAAGTTTGAAAAGAGTAGCTTGGGTACTTCTTGAGTTTTAGGGATTCAAACTCACACACACACACACAGACAGACATCTTCACGGAAGTGACGTAATGCAGACAGTCAGACACACAGACAGATATTATAAGGGCGCAACGTTATATGTATATATCTATCTAAAAAGAGAAAGACTAAATCGCTTAATGCGGTCCCTAGAACATTGAAACTTTGAAATTTTCTTTGCTCAGAAAACTCCCCGAAACATAAGTATTACATGTGTAAAGTTTGAAAACAGTCGGTTGGGTGTTTCTCGAGTTTTAGGGATTCAAACTCACACACACACAGACAGACATGCTCAGTTTTATATATATAGGGATTAGACCATACACAAGTCACCAAGAAGACCTGTATATAGCTACACAACTTCATAGAAATGGCTCATTAATTCTCACTAAAAGCACGTACTACTGTATGGTTCCTCTGTGTAAGGTGAGGCATAGCATCAGAGTGATACATGAACAGTAAATGCAGAAGATATGTGAAAGCTGGGTAGTAATAAAGTAAACATGCCTCAATGGATGTATGATGTTAATGGTTATGAATAATAAAGCACAGATGAACTAAGAGAAACACTGAATTTAAAAGGAATGAAATGTAGCGTGCAAGAGAGAAGACTTCTCTGCTATAGTCACATGATGCCTGTGGATGGTGGTCATTGAGTGATGAATTGCCAGGAGTTCTATGTGAAAGGAAGATAAAGTTAAGGAAGGCTTAGGAAAATTTAGGCTGAAAATGTGACAGCAAATATCAAAACACTAAACTTCAGAGAGGAGTTGAGAAAAGAACACAAGTAGAGGCAAGCTGAACTCGAAAAAAGCCATGCAAGCATGGGAAAAGGAATGTAGATAGGAATCTTCTTCTTCTTCTTCTTATTATTATTATTATTATTATTATTATTATTAAAGGGCGGTGGATTGGCACTATCAGTAGAGGGTCGGACGCCATGCTTTCCAGCATAGTTACGTCCCTTTACGATCTGAGTTCAAATCCCGCCGAGGTTGACTTTGCCTTTCATCCTTACGGGGTCGATAAAATAAAGTACCAGTAATACACTGGGTAATTGCTGGCCTTGTGCCTAAAGTAGAAATAATAATAATTATTATTATTATTATTATTATTATTATTATTATTAATTATTATTGTTATTTGAGTCTCAGTCATTGATGTTATTTAACTGGAAAGTTTGTTGAAATGAATATCAAGCCACTACCTGCAGCCTCAGATATTTAGGACGTATCGGAGGGTTCTTGCTGCTTCCAGCAAGCATGCCTTTTGAAGTGTTCCAAAAAGCGGGGCGGGACCAATGTTCTTTAACCATCCTCGGAAACTCTTTGAGATAGTACCTAGTGCGCCTATGACAATCGGGACCACTTTGACCTCATGGTAGTTCCAAATCCTTTTTACCTCCCACTTTAAGTCTTGGTATCGGTTTATTTTCTCCCTCTCCTTCTCTTGCACTCTTGTGTCGAATGGGCAGGCTACATCCACAATCAGGGACGATCTTTTTTCCTTGTCCAAAACCACCAGGTCAGGTCTATTGTGTTCCAGTCTCTTGTCCGTCTGTATCCTAAAATCCCGCAGCATCTTCACCTGATCGTTTTCTATCACCGACTCTGGATTATGCTCATACCAATTCTCAGAATGTGGCAAATTGTTTACTTTGCATAAGTGCCAGTGGATCACCCTGCCCATCACATCATATCTCCAGCCTTTATAGTGAGTCTGGGCTAGGTGTTTACACTCGGATACAATATGAGCCACAGTCTCCTCTCTCTCTCCACAGATCCTACACAGTGGGCTAGCCTCCTCCTTGTAAATATGGTGTTTCAGCCACTTCGTTTTGAGGGCCTGCTCTTGCGCAGCCATTAGCATTCCTTCTGTAGCTTTTTTAAGGTCTCCTCTTTTCAACCAGTTCCATGTCTCTGGATCTCTAAATTCAGTTTTCTCAAAGAAGGTACTATGAAGGGATTTTTCATGAAGGTTGCTCTTTCTCCTTGTTGTTATTATTTCCTCCTTGGACATCCCCTGATTTATTGTCCTCTCCTTCAGTACAATTCTGAGCATTGGCTGCCTACTATCAGTTACGTATTTGTGTAGGTTGTTTTTCTCCATCTGAACACAGTCCTCTATGCTGATAAGACCTCTTCCACCTTGAGATCTCCTTAAGTAGAGTCTATCGACATCACTCCTCTTGCGGAACATGTTATAGATAATCAATAGCTTCCTAGTCTTCCTATCCATTTCTTTTTGTTCAGCAACATTCCATCTCAGAATTCCCGCACTGTACCTAATAATAGACACAGCTCGGGAATTTACTGCACTTATGGCATTCTTACTGTTCAGATGTGACTTTAATACACTCCTTACTCTCCGAATCTATTCAGATCTTATCAATTCCTTCATTTCTTTGTTCTTGATGTCATCAGCCTCCAGAACACATGAATATGTGTATGCTTCTTCAGTATCAATTTCCTTTATCATCTCACCTGTTGGTACCTGGATTCCGTTGCTTCTGCTCAATTTACCCCTCTTCATCACTAGGACTCCACACTTACTAATACCAAATTGCATACATATATCATTGCTGAAAATACGGACAGTGTCAACAAACACATCCAACTCCTCCTCACTCTTCCGGAAGAGCTTAAGATCGTCCATGAAGAGGAGGTGATTGATGGTAAGCTCACCCTTTCCCAACTTGTATCCTGCTCTCACTTTTCGCAGTATAATAGTCAGGGGGATCAGGGCAAGGACAAACAACAGAGGGGACAAACTATCTCCCTGGAAGATACTTCTCTTGATTTTCACGTCTCCCAAGGATTCTCCGCCCGATGTTAACTCTGTTTTCCAGGACTTCATACTTTTGCTCAACAACTGTCTGATGTTATCTGCCACCTTGAAGATCTCTAGGCTTTTGGTTATCCAAGAATGAGGTACCATGTTGAATGCCTTTTTGTAGTCTATCCATCCCATGGCAAGACCACTGTGTCTCCTCCTGCAATTCCTCATTACCATCCTATCAATAAGTAACTGGTCCTTTGTACCACGAGGCTTCTTTCGGCATCCTTTATGTTCGTCCGGTAACAAGTTGTTTATGTGGAGTTGATGGTAGATTTCCTCAGACACAATGCTTGTTAACAGTTTCCACATTATGGACAGACATGTGATAGGTCTATAGTTGGTAACATCATTACCCTTGGTTCGGTCTTTCGTTACCAGACCTGTGGTACTTTTTGTCAACCACTCTGGTACCTTACCTGACATCAAGCAGTCATTGAACATGGTTGTCAGTTTCGAGTGGAGGGATGTTATATTTTAATCCAATACCCCTGCATACCATCTGGCCCTGGTGATTCCAGTTGGTTAGTTTTCTGGCCTGCCCCTTAAGAGTTTCAACTGTGATACTCAAATCAGTTTGTTGGTGTGCCTGTTCACTAATCTCCTTTTGTACTGTCTCAATCCACACTGCCTGGTCATTGTTTAACATCCTGCTCCCATATTCCTCTCCATAATGTCTTAGTTTGTTCTGCCTCAGGGATCTAGTCGTTGCCTCTTTCTTTCCCTTCAAGCTGTACAAACAGCATCTTCAGGCTGTTGTAAAACATGCGGTTCTGTCTATACTGACTGACTCTGTTCTCGTATCGCCTAATCTTTGCGCTCTTTGCTACAATGCGTTGCTTCAGTTCCTCTATGATAATATTTAGCTTTTTCCTCCTAGTTTTGTACTTTATTTCCAGTCTATTTTTAGTGTCTATGTTTTTGTAGTGTCCCATTCAGTAGGGACTCAAGCTTTCCAATGTCATTTCTCATTTCCCTGATTTGACCATTCAGTCGTTTCTTCCACCAAGGTTCTGATCTTTCTTGTTTCTTGTTTCCTCTCGCTTTTATGCCAGGTAATTTCCTCACCGCATTTGCTGTTGCTTTGAGGATATTGTTGCACTGGTGAAGGTTCCTCGCCTCAAGATATGGGATGACTTTGTTTACCTGAGCTGTTGTTTCTTTTAACTTTTTCCTGTCTACAAATCTAGGTTCATAGGTTTCCCACTATCATTGTTCATTTCATCTACCACTAATTTTAGGATATCAACCAAATCTTGTCCTAGCCCGTCAGCATTCATCTCCTCAATGGCCGTATCTTTGTTCCAGGTATTATTTATTTCAGGATTCAGATCATTGTCTGCTTCGGATGCTTCCTCCGTTCTCTCAACCTCTTTACCTTCATCTCCCACTGGCTCGTTTGCCTGGCATACTCCACTCTCCATTTCCAACCTAATCTCTCTACTGAGTTCCTCCAGTTCCAGCTCGCTTATCCACCAATTAGTTCTTATTACCCGAGCCTGCCCGGCCAATTTTTGTTCATCTAATTTAAATAGACCAATCTCGTTCCAGATGTTATGCATCCGTTTCCTATAGCCTTTTCCCCTGGGGTTACTCTTCAGGTAACATTGCATAACAGTTCTATTCAATTCTTTCGTCCAGTTGGTTCTGGTCCCTTTCCTTCTTCTTCTTCCTCCAACACCAGCAGTATTTGGATGTCAGCCAGGTCCCTGCTGCTGGGCCAGGGAGCACCTGCTCGGTGAGAGTCTGTCACATGAAATTCCAGTCTCCACTTCGCTGTTATTCGAACTGTTTAGGTTCGACATTTAAACACTCATATCGAGGATTGATGAATGTATGGTTACATAACCACCGGTGATTTCATCACCCCCACTGATTTGATCACCCCCCACCCCCCACCCCGGTGATTTTAGCGTACCACTATCACGCTGTAGACGAACATAAATATATAAACAAATAAATAGGTAAAAACTTTAAAAAATAAACATAAGTTTCATTGTAATGTAATGTTTGAATGTCTGACTTAGTTTTTTTGTTTGTTTGTTTTTTTTTTCTTTACGTTTTTCGTTGCTGCTGTGCTGTTTTTATTTTTTACTTTTTTTATTTTAGTTTCATGAGAAGTAGGGCTGTTACGTTCAACACTTTTGAAATTTGTTTCGACTTGTTGCTTATCATCAGTTACCCAGTACCAGTAATGCACTGGGTTATTGCTGGCCTTGTGCCTAAAGTAGAAACAATTATTATGAATTGGCAGAATCGGTAGAGGGTCGGACGCCATGCTTTGACGCATAGAGTTACGTCCCTTACAATTCTGAGTTCAAATCCCGCCGAGGTTAACTTTGCCTTTCATCCTTACGGGGTCGATAAAATAAAGTACCAGTAATGCACTGGGTGATTGCTGGCCTTGTGCCAAAAGTAGAAACAATTATTATTATTATTATTAGGGCGGTGGATTGGCAGTATCAATAGAGGGTCGGACGGCATGCTTTGACGCAAAGAGTTACGTCCCTTACCATTCTGAGTTCAAATCCCGCTGAGGTTAACTTTGTCTTTCATCCTTACGAGGTCGATAAAATAAAGTACCAGTAATGTACTGGTTAGTTGCTGGCCTTGTGCCTAAAATAGAAACAATTATTATTATTATGTAGTGAATTGGCAGTATCGTTAGAGTGTCGGACACCATGCTTCGCAGCATATAAGATACCATTATAATAATAATAATGGTATCTTATATAGGCACAAGGCAAGCATTTTGGGGAGGGAAAAGTCGATTAAATTGACCTCTGTATGTTACTGGTGTTTTATTTTATCGACCCCGTAAGGATTAAAAGTAAAGTTAACCTTGGGAGGAAATGAACTCAGAACGTAAAGGGACGTAACTCTATGGTGGATTGGCAGTATCGGTAGAGAGTCGAACACCATGCTTTGAAGCATAGAGTTACGTCCCTTTATGATCTGAGTTCAAATCCCGCCGAGGTTAACTTTGCCTTTCATCCTTATGGGGTGGATAAAATGAAGTACCAGTAATTCACTGGGTAATTTCTGGCCTTGTGCCTAAAGTAGAAACAATTATTATATGCACATACACTTAGAATTTGCATCACCAGTCTATAACCCCTATCTTGCTCAGAACATTGACCTCCTGGAAACTGTTCAGAGACGTGCAACCAAGCGAATGCCCTCCATCAGGCATCTACCATACTCTGAATGCTTTGCTTCCCTGGTCATGGATACATTGAATCTCTGATATGTGGCAACTAACAAAATTATTAACCATCTTTCCAACAACAACCCTGAGCACCATTTTGAATTCCATGTGTCCAACACTCATGGGCATGCCTACAGAGTCAGAAAACTGTACAGCTACCATGACTTTCAGAAACATTTTTTCACACTCAGAGTTGCATGGAACAAAACTACCTGCATCAGTTGTTAGCTGTCGAGACACTGCATCCTTTAAAACCTCCATGCTTCCTGAAATTCGCCAACACTACACCTGATATCGTCCCCTCCATACACACGCACTCATGTATATCATGACTCATACACTGTTCACTTTCCTGACATTTGTACATTATTCTATGTACTATGAATGCACCTTTGATGAGTTGTAGTGCACCTGAGCACTGTAAACAATAATTTCATTATTTTATTTTTATTATCATCATGTTTATAACATATATTGTATTTGCAAGCTAAATTACAAACATTATGTATATATATAGAGGCGGTGGATTGGCAGTATCGGTAGAAGGTCGGACGCCATGCTTTCCAGCATAGTTATGTCCCTTTAGGATCTGAGTTCAAATCCCGCCGAGGTTGACTTTGCGTTTCATCCTTACGGGGTCGATAAAATAAAGTACCAGTAATGCACTGGGTAATTGCTGGCCTTGTGCCTAAAGTAGAAACAATTATGTATATATATATATATGTGTATGTGTGTGTATGTGTGTGTGTTTATCTTTCTCTGTGTATTGGTGCAAGTGTGTATGTGATACCAATCTTATAATTATTGATATTTGTATATGATTTGAATGTGGGTGGTTTATATATGTGATGAGTTAGATTTGAGATTAGGTGTGCATCTGCATGCATGTGTAAAAGTATGTATGATGCATGTGTGCAACTGAATGTGTCACTGCTATGGAAGGGTAAACTTGCTGAATGACAGTTTAAAAGATATTCAGATGTGCAGTGAAGATTTAATCACATGCTCACACTTTGACGCCATTCTTTGCATGTCACAGTTGCATGATGCCACAGATTATTCCAGTAAATAACAAAGCTAACATATAATCTTGGGACATGGGAGGATTCTAAGGGGAAGGGTTGTGGGTGTTAGGGTTTGAAAGTTACTTTCACACTATTGTAATCGTAGTCCTTTGCTATCATTTTGAATGAGTTTTCTGTTAAAACATCATATATGTTTGTGTATGCATGTTTACATGTGTATATATATATATGCACACATATATATATATATATATATATATATATATATATATATGCACACAAATATATATGTTTGTATATGTAAGTCTGTGAGTGTATGTATGTTATGTATTTATGTGCAGAATGAGTTTTCTGTTAAAACATCATATATGTTTGTGTATGTGTGTTTTCATGGGTATTCATATATGCACACACATATATATATGTGTGCATATGTGTAAGTTTGTGAGTGTATACATGTTATGTATTTATGTGCAAATATATTTTCCCCTCATATTTTGTACATATAAATACAAAATTTAAGTTTCAGTTTATCACAAAATTTAATCCCTTCCATTATCATTAACATCATCATCATCGTCTTTTCTCCACTATTCTATGGTGGATTGGGATGGAGAGGACATTTTGTGACAGCATTTCTTAGCATGTTAAATATATTTATATCATCATCCTCATCATTGTTTAACATATATTCTCCATGCAAGCATGGGTTAGATGGGTTGTCCTGTTTGAGGAAATTTGGGTCAGGTGACTGTCTTGCTCATATAGAACTGCTTCTGGCTTTGATTCTACAGCTGGATGCCTTTCCTTATGCCAACCACATTTACAGTGTGTGCTGGGTACTTTTTCTTGTGACACCTACAAGACCACTTTACAGTGTGGGCTGGATGCCTTTCCTTGTGATAGAAACATGACAACTTTACAGTGTAAGTGTGGTGTGAACAGAAGTGGATGGGTGGTTGTTGGTCTTCCTGATTCTTCCAACTCCATAACTTCCATCAACTTTGATCCCCTTCCACCTTTCTATACAGCTGTCATCTTTCATACACATTACATGACCATACTAACGCAATAACTTCTCTAGCAAACTGCATCTGATCCCTCTTATCCCAAATTTATCTCTCAATTCATTTACACTTTGGCGTTTGTGTATATTATTATTATACATCCATCGGAGTATGCAGGCTTCATTTGTTTCCAATACTTGCAGGTCTTCTGCACACAGTGCCCAGTCTCACTACTATACTACTATACTACATAGTTGTTCATATACATACATCATACAATCTGCACATCATTTTAAAGGAAAAAACATTTGTAGTTAACAGTGGTAGTAGCTCCCTGAAGTTTCTCCATCCCATTCTTACTCTGGCTACTGTAATTTAGGAACACTACCCTCCACTGCAGATTTGGTCACCCAGGTAACAGAAACTGCTGACTATTTCTACAGAGCCATCTGGACATTTGAATGAACTAGTATCCTGTGACTATGTTGTGACCCACCATCCCAGATCCTTTCGAAACCTCAGCAACTATTCCCAAAGGTCCAACTACTATGTCTGTCTTCTTATCTTTGATTTCTTTATTTACTACACTATAGCTAACTAGCACAGCGGGACCCTTCATTCTCCTCATTTAGTTGTCTTTCATAGGGGCACTTGCATGCTACCTTCTTTTGAGCATCAGTGATGGAAAGTACACCATTATCATCAGAAACACACTTCTTCCCCAGGGCATCACAATTTTCCCTGACACATTACCTCATAATCATGAATACCTCACGCCTTTGGTCCTTGCATTGCAGGGCATAGTTAAATTTTTTATCCCTGCTTCCCTTCTTGCAAAATGCACTTGTCTCCTAGCTTCTTTCTTAGCCTACTGGTAGTGTTCTCTACTTCCCCCACATTGCTATTCTTTCCATGCTTGTCTGTTGGCCTTAATTATCTCCTCCACCTTACTCTACCACACCTAAGTCACTCTCCTTCTTCCTAGAGACCTGCTACAACCAGAGATTGTGTTTGTTGCCTTCAGTAGGCTATCTTTTAGAAAGAAGAAGAAGAAGAAGAAGAAGAAGAAGAAGAAGAAGAAGAAGAAGAAGAAGAAGAAGAAGAAGAAGAAGAATTCTGCCATAGATTCAGCTATAAAGGTTAGGTTATATGCATACAGAGCTTCCCATGGGCAGCCAGTCTCCTCTGTTATAACCTGCAGTGAGGGCAAGTACACCATGGCACTTCTATGCTACCTTCTTTTCAGCATCACTGAGGGCATGTTTACCATTATCATCTTGGACACACTTCTCTCCACCAACATCACAATTTCCCTGACACACTGCCTTGCAATCCTGAACACCTCATGCCTTTGGGCCTGACACTGCAAAACATGCTTACAATTTTTATTTTCCGCTTTCTTTCTTGCAGTTTCTACTTGCTGGTAAAATGACAACAATCACCAATTACAGTTTGTAAAGATGTTGCAATTAAAATGTTTCTTCCAGCAGTAGAGGCCATGCCAAAATATATAGTATGAGCGAGATGTGACTCCACTAACATATCTAGAATAAGGAATAACTTTGCCTGCGATGAACTGTTCAATTCATGCCAGCATATAAAGCAAATAAAGTGATGATGATGATGTTGAGTTTTAGGTGTGCAAATAGATTTAATAAATGAATAAGAAATGGAAACATATTTAAATATACATACATGCACACACTCACACATAGATATAAAATATTGTTAGACACATATTCACACACTGGAGGTGTATTATAAAACCATCTCACACAGCCTGGTAAAATAAGGATGAGCATGATCATGATAGCACATATTATGATACATCTCTCTCTCTCTCTCTGTATATATATATAAATATATATACATATAAATATATATATCTTCATTGTACTGTATCGCCTGCTGCATAGTTTTCCATTTACTGTTCGCATACATCCATATAAATACAACCTATATACATATACTATATACATGTATGTGTATATATATACAAATATATATATACATATGTATGTGTGTGTATATATATGTGTGTGTGTGTGCATGTGTGCATAAATATATATATATATATACACATACACATATATATATATATATATATATATATACAAAAGCTTAATTAAGAATGTAGGCTTCACATACAGCAGCTGTGCTGGGACAGCAAGCAGCAAACAGCCACAGGAAACAAGTACCACCAATCTCTGGGAGGGCTCTGTAGAAACAGTAGACAGCTTCTGCTACCTAGGTGACCGAATTAGCAGCGGAGGTGGGTGTTCAGAAAGTACAATAACTAGGGTAAGAACGGGATGGAAGAAGTTCAGGGAACTACTGCCACTGCTAGCTGCAAAAAGCTTCTCCCTCAAAATGAAAGGCAGACTGTATGATGCGTGTATCCGAACAGCAATGTTACATGATAGTGAGACCTGGGCGCTGAAGGTGGAAGACTTACGTAGATTAGAGAGAAACGAAGCCTGGATGCTCTGATGGATGTGTAATAGTAATATACGCGAACGACAAAGCATAAATGAATTGAGAGAGAGACTGAGCATAAGAAGAATCAAATGCTGTGTGCAGGAGAGGCGGTTGTGTTGGTATGGACATGTGATGCGTATGAAGGATGACAGCTGCATAAAAAGGTGCAGAGCACTAGAAGTCGATGGAAACTGCGGAGTGGGGAGACCCAAGATGACCTGGGATGAGGTGATAAAAGCCGACCTTACCCAATTACTCCTCTCCAAGGTGATGACACATGACCGTGACCTCTGGCGTCACACAGTAATACAGAGTACCCGACCTCCCATGGGTACAAGCTGAAGCATATAGACAATATGCCCCCACACCCTCCCACTGCAAGGTGGTCGTGGAGGTTCCACGGCAAAAAAGCACCCATCCCACACTGTAAAGTGGACATGTAGGCGCCACGAAAAAGCACCCAGCACTCACTGTAAATGAGGTTGGTGTTAGGAAGCCAAATCAGTTCCTGTATGAGCAAGGTATGGTCAGCCGACCAGATACTGCCCACAACAGGACAACCCGTCTAACCCATGCTAGCGTGGAAGAACGGACGTAAAATGGTGATGATGATGATGATACACTGTATACATGCATATATATATATATATATATATATATATATATATAGCATATATGTGTCTATAAACAATATTTCACATTCATTTGACATGATTCATTGATTTATATTTTGTTAAGCCAAATTTATTTTTTTAAACTTTCTTAATACATTTATTTTATTATGGACGTGCAAGACTACTACACACACAGATTTACATGTATGCTGTTAAATGTATACAAATATGCGAATATTCAAATTTTTAAACTGATACAGCAATCATTGCAATACAGGCAGACTCATAGACAATGTGTCTTATTTCACAATTTGAAAATATAGAAGATACAATGCAGATATCTATAATAATAGTTGATAAATCAAGTAAAGAACCCCTAGAGACAGTAAAATGTTGATACAGTTGTTTATATCTCTATCAAAAATATATCTGATAGCATAGAGATTAAAAAAGAGCATCAGCATATATTATTCTCAGAATAAGGTATGGGCTAGCATCAGGAAGGACATACAGATGTTGAAAGAAAAATATCTGAAAAGCTCTTGTTCAATCCATGTAAGCATTGAAAAATGGATGTCTTGATGAAGATATGTATATATATCTATATAATTAGGGGATAGTGCTAGTTCCAGGGTAAAATGCATCAAGTCCACTCTGCAAAATAGTAGTTAAATACACCTCATCCACATTGTAAGGATTTTGCCTCAGGAGCAACTCATTGTAGAAACCATACCAACATGGAACATATGGTAAGACGTAGTTATCTGACATGTCTAGTTTCAGAATGCAAGAACCAATTTAAAACATGCCCATGTGGAAAGCGAACATAAAATATTGATGATTATGATGATATATACACAAGCTAAAATAGACACATGTTAAAAATATAGCTTGCATGCCTCTTTCTTGTGAACTTAACTGTTTTATGACTATCTTTCCTAATGACATGCACTTTATTTCAATTAATTAATGGAAAATTTAGAAGGATTTACTAAAATTATCATATATTCCATTATTAAGATGGCATTTGTAACATAACTTAATAAAAGGTTTTCATATCAAATTATGCTGGAAGATTTTAATTTAAATAGGATCCCTTTAAAATGGGTAGTTTTATTTCTATTGAAACAGAAATGGTTTTGGGCAGGTTTATATAAAAAGGGTTAAAGCAACATATATTAGGTACAGAAGTATAGTGAGACAGTGAAATACTTCACTAATGCATATGTGTAGGGTTCCATTTTGGAACTCTGAGTAGTTGAAACATCACAAGCAATAAAAACAATAACAACAACAATCAACTACTATTGTGATGACGTTGATGATAGTGATGGTATTGTTGATGAAGATCATGAAGAAAATATTGAAGATGATAATGATAATGATGATCTGATGATGATGAAGAGGAGAGGAGGAGAAGGAAGGGAAGGGATATTAAGAAGACAAAAACATCAACAATTAGAAAAAACAATAATGATGCTATGTTAATGATGTTGATGATGGTGATGTGAAAGAGGAAGTGGGGAGAAGGGAGGGAATATTAAGAATAACAACATCAAAATTAGGAAATAAATTGATGATGATGATGAGGTGGAGGGAGACTAAGACATCTATTTTTCATTGTGCAAATCACGCAACCAAGAAAGAATCTTATATAAGAATCTGTATATGTGTGAGTTTATGTGTGTATGTGTGTACATGTGTAATGCATAAAACAACACATAGTAATACACACACAGTGATAGATGGCATGTTGGGTAGCTAGATATAAAACACATTATTTAAATTCACTGATTGAATTGTGGGTGCGTATGTACACATAAGAGTAAAAATGTATGTAAATGTATATATATATATATATATATATATATATATATATACATATATACATATATATATATATATATATAATATATGTACATACATTATGTAATATATGTATATATTATACATATACATATGCGTATATATATATATATATATATAATATTTTTGCATGAATATGTTTCGTGCTATGGTGGATGTGATTTCAGTGGAGGTTTTTGAGAGAAAACCTTTACTTAAATCACATCCATCTGAAAAATACTCTATTTAGCATGAAATCTAATTCATAGAAAACTGCTAATATTTATCAACTATAAATATATTCACTTCACACAACATATCACTTAATCATATTATTCTTTGTGAAGCAACTTATAAATACCAGTAACAATAATAAAACACTCAACAACCATAAGCATTTTAAGGCCTTTTTCCTTTATAAAACTGGTGTTAACCTTGGGGACCCCATGACAAATCTCTTCATGTTGGCCTATCCATTGCTCCACCCCTCCAACAGTTCCTTGGTTTTCATTTTCTTCTCCACCATCTCTTTCTTGACCTTCCACTTCCTCTACTTTCTTTCATATTCATTTCCGTCACTCCTTTCACATAGATACTTTCATCCATACTCAGCACATGGCTGAACCACTTCATTCCATTTCTCACCACAATAATCATGACTGGCTCAATTCCCATCACCCTGACACTTTCATCCATCCTCAAGACATGGCCCAATTACCTCATTCTATTTTACTTCACAGCACTGATCATTTTGGTTTTATTCTCAACCCTCGGTAAATAATTATTTGTCTTCCTCTCTTTCAAGTGATATTCTGCTCACTGACTTGAAGGTATGTTAGTTTAAAGTAAGCTGCTTCAATGAAAATAGTCAAACAAGTTGGGCATATAAGCCCCTAGAGATAAAGAAAGTGGACAGTGTCACCTGTGGGTATCAAACTGACACCAGCTGCAAGTTTTTTCTGGCATGGGGCAGGTGTGACTTTGGTTCCAATAGTTAATACTGTCCACATTTGACCTATCTTGAAACAGTTTCCTTTAAGCTAACATACTTTCAAAAATTCTAAATTTGCTCAACACTTCTTGAATACAATTTATTCTCTGTAATTTTGTTCAACATGGGCACAATAAGTTTAAAGAGATGTTCTAGTCTATTATGTTTACCCCAATAGTTGACTGATAATTTATTTCATCAACTCTGGCAGGATGAAATAGAAAGTTGACCTCAGAGGGATTTGAATTCAGAATGTAAAAGACTGCAATAAATGTTCGAAAGTGTTTTGGAAATGCTCTAAGGATTCTGCAAAACTAAAATTAATAATCCCAGATGACTCAATTTCCATACCCAGCATGGGAATTCAGAGCATTTTACTCAATTCCTATTTTGATTATTATTTGTAGTGAAACTTTCCCCTTTACTATTGAAAGATCATTGTTGATATAATAATTGTTTGTACTTTTGGCACAAGGCCAGCAATTATCCCAGACGTTACTGGTGCTTTATTTTTAAGGATGAAAGGCAAAGTTAACCTCGGTGGGATTTGAACTCAGACCGTAAAGGGCCGTAACGCTATGCTGCAAAGCATTGTTGATATAATAATTGTTTCTACTTTTGGCACAAGGCCAGCAATTATCCAGTGCATTACTGGTACTTTATTTTATCGATCCGTAAGGATGAAAGGCAAAGTTTTCTTCGGCGGGATTTGAACTCAGATCGTAAAGGGACGTAACTATACGCTGGAAAGCATGTCCGACCCTCTACCAATACTGTCAATTCATCGCCCTTGTTGATATAATAATAATGAGGAGGATGATTAAATCATCATCTTCATTTTACATATGCTTTTCAATGTTTCTGTCAGTTGGTTGAGTTCTTGTCAGCACAAGTTCAATCTACTCATAGCATTTCTTTGACATCTCCTCAGAGAGGTACAGTGTTTTGAGATAAGCTCTAACAACCTCTGCCCAGGTTACATATGTGTCCATGTCACCATCATTTTTATGTCTGCTTTTCCACGCTTGCATGGGATAGACAGGTCCTTTTCAGCACAACATCTCTCCTCATGCTGTGATTCCTTTTCATCTCCTTTGTGAGTCTCAGCGACTTGAGATCAGTTTTCAGCACCTGTGCTCAGGTCTTCCTTGCTCTACTTCTACTGCGGCTTTCTTCCACTGAGATTTCCTGGCACTTTTCATGCATCATCCATGTGTATCACATGTTTATATCAATGCAGTCATCACTCTTGTACAACACTACGGATTCTTCTTAAACTCAGTTTCTCTCTCAGTTTATCCAAGATCTAACGTTCTCTAACATTTACATTGCACATCCAACGAAGCATGGCTGTTTCATTTGTCGCTCATCTATGCATGTCCTTTGCAGTCATAGCACATGTTTCACTACCATGTAGCATTTCACTAAGCACACAAACATCATACAGCCATCCTTTTGTATGTAGGGAGAAACGTTTTCGAAAGTGGAAGTATCTCTCTAAACTTCTTCCATGCTATCCATATTCTAGTTATTATACTCTCAGAGCACCCTCTTCCATTGCTAACTTGATAGAAGAAGCTAGCAAACACTTCCAATTATCCTTCATATGACTGGAAAAGATGTATATCACTGATACTCTTCCCCTCGATTACACCAGTGCATATACCTACAAAGTCTTGCCTTCCTGATTGTCTACCCATTATCCCACTACATTACTTTTATACCCAAAATCCTATTGGTCAGCTTATATATATTCCATATATGTTAGCAACACACTAACAAATAGATCCCTCAGATAAAAGAAAAATATGGCAACATACATGAATAGGATAAAAAACAACAACAACAGCTACAAAAAATTATACCAACACCACCAAATCTCACTACCACCCACTACAAAAACACCACTACAAAAACATTTGAAGTAAATATCAAAGTCCCACTACAACCACAGCAACAAGTCCAGCAGATACAGCATCAAATTTCCCGACAATACCAGTCCATTCTACCACAATTATATCAACACTAATGTAAAAGCATTTGAAACAAGTAACAACTTTCAAAGGCACAACAACACTACCAGTGTCTTGATAGACAGCAACAACACCAACAATAATTCCACCGCAAACAACAATAATGGTTTCTTATATAGGCACAAGGCCAGCAATTTTAGGAGAGGCGAAAGTCGATTACATTGATCCCAGATCCTCAGGTTTTTTAATGATAGGGGCCCCAGTACTAACATGAAATGCAATATCTTAATCCAGAAGACAATATCCTGCATCTTTATGATTGTTAGTCAACACACTAACTACTAAGCAAACTCTCTAGTGCTTGTGTCATAATAAATAACAACTAGTACATTCTTTAATGTGGTTAGTGTTAAGGAGGTTACCCTCTCATAGAAACCATCTCCAAAAATTTAAAGACAGTGCTTCAGTCAATTGTGTCAAAGGAAAACTAAACTGTTTACTGTTGATGTGATGATAAAACTCAGCCAGTACATTGTCTAAAGCCATTGGCATTAAAAAGAGCATCAAAACCATACAAAGTGTGCCAAAATGAAATGTGTTTGAGCAAGTGTTGGTCATAGATGTTTAAGAAGGCAGTAGCTGCGATTAAGTATTCACTTGATTTGTAATAGCCCATCCAATCCAAGCTCTCATGGAGAAACAGATGTAAGATGATATACATAAATATATATATATTTAGGAGAGAGAAAGAGTGAGATAGATAGATAGATAGATAGATAGGCAGAGAGATAGGGGAGAGATAGAGGGGGGGGGGGGTAGAAAGGTGAGAGGGCAGAAGGCGAAAAGAGAGTGGAAGGGATAAATTGATCATTGGCAGAAAGAAAAAATGCATATATGAAAGAAAAAAAGGATTGATGCATAGACAAACAGACAGATAAAGAAAGATAAGGGGTTAGAATATAAATATTATATTCAAATATATTTATTGCTAGATAAATAGTGGTTTATCAGCAAACCACACACATTTATTAAACTATTCAATTACAATTTTTGCCGTTTTCTGCTGGAAATATGCCTGCCTAACAATGGCCATTCTACTCTGTCATACTGAACTGATCAATAACTGAACACACTAAATAAATGAAATATAGCCATGCCTAGCAAAGGTTTTTTGTCTCAGGCATGCTTCATGTAATCAGCACTTGCTTATAATCTTATAGAGCACCACATAACACAGACATGAAGTCTGCCCCACTGAAAGCTGCTAAGAATTTTAAAAGCTATGATTTTCTAAGATTTTTACATTTATTTTTCTTGAGACAATTCCTTCATGTTAAATCGAACATTAAATAAATGATTATATATATGTAAATACATATATATGTATATATATATATATATATATATATATATATATATATATATATATATATATATATATATATATATATATCTGTGTGTGTGTATGTATATATGTATGTATATATGTATGTTTGTGTATAGGTGGAATACGATATGTATGTATGCAAAGTTAACCTACAGTCAGTAGGCCCCGCCAAACCGAACATACATCCAAACCCACTACCCCTATTCCACCCTTCCACCCCCGCCAACACCACCCTTTCTCTATAAAGTTATGTTGGTACCACAACATCCAGTCCAAACTAATGAGGTCGTGTAGGTGTCACGAAAAAAAAAAATGGAAAGAGAAAAAGAAGGAAGTGCAAAAAAAAACAGTCCACGTGTAGGTAACAAGGTAAAAAGCTGCCAGTCCACACCGTAAATGTGGTTGGTGTTAGGAAGGGCATCTGACTGTAGAAAACCTGCCAGATAGTCCTATACGAGCAAGTCATGGTCACCTGACCAATCTTACTTCAAATGGGACAATTCCCGCCCAACCGATGCTAGCGTGGAAGAGTGACGTTAAACGACGATGATGATGATGATATATATATATATATATATATATATATATATATATATATATATATATATATATATATATATATTAGTATAAGAGGAATCAAATACAGTTTGCAAGAGAGGAGATTGCATTGATATGGACATGTGATGCCTATGAAGATGGTAGCTGCATAAAAAGGTGCAGGGCAATCAAAGTTGATGGAAGCTGGAAGATCTAGGGAGATCTGGGATGAGTGGATAAAAGCTGACCCACCACAATTGCACCTCGCAAAGGGGATGACACGGGATTGAGTTCTTTTGCATTATGCAGTAATAAAAAAAAGCCATCTTCCCATGTTCACAGGTGGAAGCATATATCTAGTTTGAACCACTTACCCACTATCCACCTTTCTCCCCCTTCCATACACCTCTTACATTTAAACACTCCACCCTTCACATATGCTCTTACACCCCACCGACCCCAGTCCACACTGTAAAGTAATCATTACAGTTCACAATAAAAAGCACCCAACCCACGCTGATGTTGTTAGGAAGGGCATCCAGCTGTAGAAACCCAACTAGAATCGGTTCTGCATAAGCAAGACACGGTTACCTGACTTCACTTGCTTCAAATGGGACAACTCATCTAAACCATGTTAGCAAGAAAAATGAACATTAAATGATGATGATATATACATATATATATATATATAGAGAGAAAGAAACATATCATGCGCACACATACATATATACATATGTATATGTATACGTGTGTGTATGTGTGTAAATATATATTATATAAATGGTTAGAGTAGCAAGCCCTTATTTAAAATTAAATGTCTGATCAAAATGCAGATGTTCAAAACATGCCAGCATGGAAAATTAACTTAAAGTGGAGATGATGATTATGATCATAATGATATATGCCTGCCTGAAATTAAAGCTTTCACCACTGTATTACTAATGATTTCATTAGTAATACAGTATTTCTATTGATTTATGAATAATTTGATGGTATTTACTAAAATTATTAATTATTTTATTACAAATATTTTAACTTAACTTATGGTTCTTATATAAAATTATGTTAACGCTTTACCCTTCACATTATTCTATATTTACTATGATATTTTCACGGTAAAGGCTTTACCTCGCATAATTATCTCACATAATATCGAATCTATGAGATTTTGAAAGTATTTATTTTGAGAAAAATACCTTAACATAAGTATGAGTGAGGAGTTACAGCCAGTTTCAACAGAAAGAGGTAGAGAAGAGAGTTCATATCTCTGTCCATGTTTTTCCTACATTCTCTGTTAGTTGGCTGAGAGAAGTAGTAGTTTTTTGGGTTTTTTTGTACTGAAAGAATCTTTTCAGCATTTTCTACTGAAAATAAAATTTATTTCCTTTCTACTATTTGTTCTGATATATATCAACTCATGTGTTACTTTTCTACATTCCGTATATATATATATATCATCATCATCATCATCATTTCATTTTACGTCCGCTTTTCCCTGCTTGCAAGGGTGGGACGGGAACTGATGCTGGCTTGATTTCTACAGCTGGATGCCCTTCCTAACACCAACCTCATTTACAGTGAATGCTGGGTGCTTTTTTGCCGTGGCACCTCCACGACCACTTTGCAGTGGAATGATAGGGACCCCAGTCCTAATCATCTCATTTCTACAGCTGAGTAAACTGGAGCAATGTGAAATAAAGTGTCTTGCTCAAGGAAACAACACATCACCCGGTCTGAGAATTGAACTCACAACCTTTCGATTGCAAGGTCAATGCTCTAACCACTAAGCCATGTGCCTCCTTCATATAAAATAAAATAAAATAAATAAGTCAAATGTTTAAAATTTAGCTTCGTTTATTACTGCTATATATATTTCGGTGACAGTCATCTTTGGCTGTGACCTCTTCAGGCAGTCCGAATTAGTGTGGTATAGGCAAATACATATGTTGTTGAGGTGTATAACTTTGTCAATACTCTGATTTGCCCAGTTCCTGGTTGGGTTGTTATTTCACTGAGGAACTGGAATCATATGTTTCCAGTTCCTCAGTGAAATAACAACCCAACCAGGAACTGGGCAAATCAGAGTATTGACAAAGTTATACACCTCAACAACATATGTACTTGCCTATACCACACTAATTCGGACTGCCTGAAGAGTTCACAGACAAAGATGGCTGTCACTGAAATATATATAGCAGTAATAAACGAAGCTAAATTTTATACATTTGACTTATTTATTTTATTTTATTTTACATTACTCCGGAGTAACCAAACCAACCTGCGCACTTCGCCGAGTGCTCCAATCTGCATACTGAGGTGTTGTATACAACCAACATATACTCAAAATTTATATATATATATATAGATGCCTGCTATCATCCACTTTTCTAAAAAACAAATCATACACAAAACGCCAGCACCAACAGTTTTGCAAGAGATGTCAACATGAATGGACCTGTTATTTTTATCTAAAGACATTTTTCCAATTCCAACCTGCCCGTCTCTTCAATCTATTTTATTTCTCATTCTTTCTTCTGATGAAAGACTAGCGTCTGAAACGTTAAGACCCTCTTCCTGCTATATCAAGTGTTAACCTAATATATACCTTCCATATACTGTACCGATTGTGTTGTTATTTCTGTTTACCTTTTACATATATATATATATATATAAATATATATGTATGTATTTGTGTGGGTGTGCCTGCATGTGCATGAGAGTGCCTATTCCTTTGTATGTCTTCATGGCATCTTTTAAACAAAAGGTGCTCTCCACTTATCTCTACACTTACCAATTTGACAAAGTTCAGTGTAACATGCACCAGATTTAGGAATATTGTTTCATCAGGAAGCCATCTGGCTGCAGAAAACTGCCCTAGAAATGTCACCTCCAATCCATGCTAGCATTGAAATATGGAGATAAAAATGATGTTATTTGAGATGAAGACAGAAGACCATATTGAGCCGGGCAAGAAATGAAACCATATTGTTGAGCTAGAAAAGTGAAAAGTTATGAGGTGATTTGGTCCAGTGCTTAAACATTTTTGTCACTTGGCTGACTTTGTCAACAGAAGTAAGAAATATACAAAATAAAACAAAAAACAATTGTAATAATAATTTAATATAAATAAATGGATACAAACATAGATATTGATCAACCAGAATCACATTTTAAACTGATAGAAGACTAGTTCATGTGGAATAGTTGTACCCTCCTTGTACACAATACATTCACACACACAAACATACACATACATATATACACTAACACATAAACACATAGTCACACAAACACACAAACGCAAGCAAGCACAAACATACAAGCAAATATATAAATACACATATACACAAACAAATCTACTCATATATATTCACAACAAAAAACACACATATTTGTGTCAGTGTGGCCCACTGATGGCATTATGTAGTGTGTTGGTAGTTCAATTGCTTAGATAAATGATGATAATATGAAACTATAAAATAAATAGGAAAAAGTAATGTCTATTACATAAACTTTCGTAGTTGAACAGCATCTACGGCATCTAAAACAATCTACCAAGTTACATACATATAAATATATGTATATATAGTAATATATGAATGATATGCATACATACATCAAAATACATATGTTTATGAAATATATTCATATTTGTTTTAGTGCATTCATGCATATATATATATATATATATGTAAATATTTTATCTACACACACACACACACATATATATATATATAAGTGTGTAAATATTTTATCTGTCTATATATATATATATACATATATTATATATATATTTATATATGTACATGTATGTATATATATATATATATATATATTTATATATGTACATATATGTATATGTATATATATATATATTTATATATGTACATATATGTATATATATATATATATGTACATATATATATATATATTTATATATGTACATATATGTATATATATATATATATATTTATATATGTACATATATGTATATATATATATATATATATATATATATATTTATATATGTACATATATGTAAATATATATATATATATATATATATATATATATATATATATATATATATATATATATATATATATATACACACACAAACATATACACATAGATACATATTTACTTTCACAGTAAGACAAATTCAATACCTATATACAAATTTCAATAAACGAAATAAAAGCATGCACATATATATATGTATGTGTGCATGCATGTGTGTGTGTGTCTGTGTGTGCATACATGTATGTATGTATGTATACACATACGTTATCCCATAAGTAAACACACCGATTACAAATGGGTATAAGTGAGTAGAGATAAACAGTCATATATATATATATATATATATATATATATATATACATATATATGTGTATGTATGTGTATATATATATATGTATGTACGTATATATATATGTATATATGTATATATTTATATATATATATATATATATATATATATATATATATATATATATACATATATATGTGTATATATGTGTATATATATATATGTATATATATATATATATATATGTATATATTTATATATATATATATATATATATATATACATATATAAGTGTATATATGTGTATATATATATATGTATGTACGTATATATATATATGTATATATGTATATATTTATATATATATATATATATATATATATATATATATATATATATCCACACACATAATGAAACAAATAGATACATATGGACTCACAAATGCATGCACATACTACAAACAGTAACACACGAATACACAGATACAAATAATGTCATATATATATATATATAAATAATTCACTTCAAACGTTTGTTTTTAAGATATAATTCAGAAACTAAATTGAAATTTGAAGTGTAATAAAATATATGGGAATCAAATCAGTTGTGAATATGATATTATAAGTAAACACATTGTAAAAAGTCTGTCTTCTATCTTTGTTCTCAAATAGTCTGATATATGTTGTTGTTTTCTCACTTTGTTTACATATATGTCCAGTGAGGCACATAACACTATTGTAGCTGAGTAGATAGCAGTGTGTCATTTCTATAGCCAGGTGAATGGATCAAGGTTTCACATCTCATTGACGATACATGTACATCAATCAGCTACCTAGACATTTTTTCATTATTTTCTTTTTAACTAATATATAAAAATGTATGGCACCAAACTATCACAAATCTATTTTTAAGGACTGTTTGGTTGTACATACAATCTGTGCAGAGAATGATGCAATCCCACACATATTCATTGCCCAGGCAATGGTCAACAAGGAAGATAGATAGAGTGTTTTGTTCATTCATCCCAAGTGTTAATTTTTCCATATGAAATTTGCTACATATATATTTATATTTATTGCACATAGAGCTCTCAGATGTTTGTTCTAACATAGCTGTATAGATATAAGTATGAGTATGTGAGATCTGCTTATGGTTACCCATAGGCAGATCTCACACAATGCAGCCTCGACAGATGAATACTGCTTGATTATGGTAGACAATTGATACACCCAGGACACCATAGTGAAATACCAATATATGGAACATTACACTATGTAACATTCTTTCCTTATTTTAATTTATATTCCTTTGAAGTTCCAATGAGCCGCTCTGTCTTTAAATATGTTAATTATTTTCAACTGAACCAGATCAATAATGATATAGAGTCATTTGATCCAGAAATATTATATGGAGTAGCGAAACAATTGTAAACGGACATTATTATTATTAATATTATTATTATTATTCTCTACATTATTATTATTCTCTTACATCAAACTAAAATATGTGGACAATCTTTTAATAATGTCTTCCTTGTGAAATTTGTGGTCTTGTTTTGCTTAACTAATGAATATATATATATATATATATATATATATATATAGAGAGAGAGAGAGAGAGAGAGGGAGAGAGAGAGAGAGAGAGAGAGAATACTTTTCGCAGAGAATGTTTTATAATTTTGTTTCATAATTTTCTTCAATGAATTCTAAATAATATATTGAAAACAAATTTTGAGTGTTTCCAGCATTTGTATGTGACAGACAAACACGGAGGCTGTATGATTATTATGATATAGATACTGTGGAAGTATTATGTTTAAATGGTTAAGAAATTTACTTCACAATCAAAAGGTCTCAGGTTCAAACCAACTATGTGACATTTGAGGAAAGTCTCATTTACTACAGCTCCTGTCTGACCCAAGCATTATGAGGTACATTGAGTAGATAGAAACTGTCTACATGCCAAGCAGATTCATTGTACCTGTAGTTCAAAAAGTAAAGTGTCAGACAATTTGTTATGCTGAATGTCACTGAAAATTATGTTTAGTGTACATGTATGTCTGACATGCTCAGTCACTTCCAAATTAACTTCAAGTCTGGTGAGATTTAAATCTATCATGAGAAGATGGAGGTAAGATACTGTTAGAAGTGAAAGTGTGATATACCCAAGGCATGTGTTATGTCCTTTGATGAGTTGGAGTCATGATTTCAAATCCGATTATGTCTATAGTGTGATACCATCCATCTTTGCATCTCTCATAGGTGAGATGAGAAACCACGCATACAAAATATTCATGTATGGGAGTTTGATGTTTTGTCTTTCAGCTGATTATGTCGTGAGTCATGCCAGTGTACTGTTTGAATATCTCTCTCTTTGGTGGTTGCACCAGTCTGTTAAAATTTGTTATGTACAAAAACATTGTTTACCAATGTGTGGTCAAATAAACACTCGGAATACCTAAATATGTGGATGCCACTTCAAAACTTTTCAAGATGAGATGGTAGGTGTACATCCACACATTTTGAAACCCCAGTTTAGCTAGATCTATGGCCCTAGTGAAAAACTTCTGGGACCTGAAGCGCGCCAATATTGAATACACACTGCAATGGGCTTTGTTGAAATTTGCCTGTCCATACCAGAATGAAAGATGCCCCTCTTAATTGTGTCTGGTGGAGGTGATTGAAATAGCAACTGGAAAGGACCTAAATTCCTGGCATGATAGGGTAGCTAATTGCAAGCATAAGGTTCTAAAAACCTTCGCTAAATACAAACTGGACTAGAATTAGATTCAATCTTTAAAACTTATAATTTACTACATCCTATTTAGTACATTTAATTGTAGCATTTGAACTTTTCACACTGCACCCAAAGAATTCAATAGTCTTCAAAACATTCTTAATTCCTTCTCCTCCTTCTCCATTTTATCATATTCTTAACTTTCACCCTTTCCTTTTCTATCCCTCTCTTTCTACCCGCTCTGACCTCCTGACCATACATGGCAAACACTGAAACCTTCACTCATACCAATGATCAAAAGAAAAATTGTACCACATTACAGCACACAGAATGATAATGTGAAACTCTTTACCCCCATCCCCTCTCTTCCTAACTTTCTCTACTTATCACACTAACTTACTGTATTTTATTTTATTCTATTTCATTTTATTAAACGTAAATACCAATTTTATATTGAATATCTCATTCCTGAATTCTAAGGCATACTGGAGGACACTACCTCAAACAATTGTAAACTTTCTGAAGCCTTGTTATAAATAGTTATGTATAGCATATGATTGAACAATATATATTGTAGTCAGCATATGTAGACTATTATAATAGACACAGAAACATATGTTAAAGCCAATAAATTCCTATCTCCTTTCTTGCCAAAGTCTATATTTTTCTTGGTGAAATACTTGCTTATATTATATACTCTGTAATCTCTTCTGAACCTATATACCATATTTCCCTGCTTGGATATTTATGCTATACGAGTCAAAGGATACCATAAAGTCAAATTCTCTGGTAAGCAGTTATCTTGTTTAAGCTTTCATTCTTGATATACATAAGCAAAACCTTATCTACCTTCACATATATGTATATATATCAATAAAAATGAGCCAGAAAGAAGCAAACAAAGAAGACATGGACAAAATAATCTGTAATATTCATTTATAAAACTTATGAGAGTGTGGTATTTGGCTGTGTAAAACATTTTTGTTTGTTGTTAATTCTTAATGTCTTGTACCTCATGAAACTATTAGCTAGATAATCTTGGAAAGTACAAACAAGTACATTAAAAAAATAGTCTTTTCTCTAATACTGTAAATTTTCACAATTGTCTATCTGATAGCAAAGATACTATAAAGAATGGCTTTAAGAAAGGCATCCAGCCATAGAAACCAAGCCCAAAATGGAATGTATGAGAAAGATGGGTTTAGATGGTCAAGCCTCAGAATGCAACAAGCTGTCTAATATATGCAACAATAGAAATTAGATGTAAAACCATAATCATGATGATAATGATTTGAAAAAATAGCCAATCCATTACAATATGTTGAAAATTAAAGAATGTATGAATACCTAAATATATGATATTTATATGAAAACATACTCAAATATATCAGAAAATATAAAAAAAAAAAGATATGTTACTCTAGTTGCACACTTACCTAACACAAACACACCTATATCTCTGACTTTTGGTTTATTATATATACATATATATAGTAAACCAAAAGTCAGAGATATTTCAGAGTACTGTTTCGTAACTAAAGACAAATGGGATAGTAGACATATGAGCAAAAACCTGGGGAACTTGACAAGCACAATAACAAAGAAAAATTCTCATCTTCAGTAGCTACCTCAAAGTTAATGGTTTTGGGGAGGAAAATATATGCTTAATAAAGACAGTTGTGAGAAGGAGTACTCAATACCACAGCAGTGATTAATGAATTAATAAATTCTTTACTGATGCCAAGTTTGAGTCATGTTATGCTGGAGTTTCTCCTGTTTACTCATAGGGTGACTAAAAGAATTTTGTTTCATGACCCTCTGGATATATAGGAAAAACCACAGAGCTTGGTCTTAATGAATAAATAAATATATATATATATATATGAAGGCTTCAGGACCCCAAATACTGAGCTCCTGCTGATTCAACAGCTATTTCCATTCTGATATTTATATATCATCATCATCATCATCATCATCATCATCATTTTACGTCCGCATTTCCCTGCTTGCAAGGGTGGGACATATATATATATATGGAGGCACATGGCTTAGTGGTTAGAGCATTGGCCTTTCAATCGAAAGGTTGTGAGTTCAATTCTCAGACTGGGTGATGTGTTGTTTCCTTGAGCAAGACACTTTATTTCACATTGCTCCAGTTTACTCAGCTGTAGAAATGAGATGATAGGGACTGGGGTCTATATCATTCCACTGCAAAGTGGTCGTGGAGATGTCACGGCAAAAAAGCACCCAGCACTCACTGTAAATGAGGTTGGTGTTAGGAAGGGCATCCAGCTGTAGAAATCAAGCCAGAATCAGTTCCCATCCCACCCTTGTAAGCAGGGAAAAAGCGGACGTAAAATTAAATGATTATGAATGATGATATATATATATATATATATATATATATATATATATATATATATATATATATATATAGAGAGAGAGAGAGAGAGAGAGAGAGAGAGAGAAATGCAAGCATAGAAAATAAAGAGAGAGAGTAAAAAATACCTTCAAAACTTGCAACAGATTTTGGGTAAAAGAAAACTGAAAATAGAACACACACATACACAAATATACTCATATTCTTTTATATATATATATATATATTTGTGTGTGTGTGTGTGTGCGTGTGTGTGTGTGTGTGTATATATATATGTATGTATATATCAAAGAATTTGTTTTTTTAATTACAAATTTTTAGTATTATGGAAAAGAAATTTATGTTCTAAAACATATTTGCAAAGAAAATGTTGTTATAGATCTCCTTCTGGTTGTTATGGATGTTGTGTTTGTTATGGTTGTCGTTGTTTTTGCTGATGTTGCGTTTGTATTGATTATTACAATTATTTCTTTTTATTATAAAGAAATAAAAGCGAGAGTGAGAGAGAGATTGAGACAAAATTTCTATGTTAAGGTTTTGTATAACAAATTTTCTTTTAAATAAATTTAAATACAAACAGAAATATATGCTTAACATTTATACATTCAAACGAACACACTCACATAGATACATATATAGATGCATACAGACATATGTGGGTATATAATTTTATATTTATATATATATGTAATATATATACATATATATACATAATAATGCGAGTGTATGGGAGTTTGTGTTATTATATAGAATATATATATAGAATATTTATATATATTTATATATATATATATATGTATGTATTTACACACATATATATATACATATTTATATATATATATATACATATTTATATATAAATATATATATATATATATATATATATGTATATATATATATGTGTGTACATACATAAATACGATATATATATATGTATGTATATATATATATACATATATATATATATATATATATATATATATATATATATATATATATATATATATATATATATATATATATATATATATATATATATATATGTGTGTGTGTGTGTGTGTGTGTGCGTGTGTGTATTTATATACACACACAAATGTACTTTTTTTGGTTAATTCTTTCATTTCACTTATCTTTACACCTCTCCCCAACCTCTTGCTCACTCTCTCCTTCTGCTTTCTTGCTTTCTTTCTTCTCTTTCTCTGTTCTTTCCATTTAACCCATAATTGGTAATAAAGATTAAAGACAAGAAATGTTTATGGCTAAAATCTTTTCTAAAGTTTTATACCAGCTGCCAGACACATTATGCTGACCATTCTATCTTGGTTCTATTGTAAAGACCACGTAGCAGCAATATTCTGAATATTCAAATTTTATTACATTTATCTACCATAAAGAAATATTTACTGCGAAAATACACAGAGAAAGAGAATCAACGTGGAAAAGTCGATCACTTTTAATAGAGAGTTGTTAGACTTCAACCTCAGAATACAGCAGTGGTAGTGCTATTAATGGTGGTGGTAGATGTAGATGTGTGGGCGTAGGGTTGTTGCTGTTGATGTAGGTGGTGGTATTGTCAGTAGTGTTGGTGGTGGTATTGTCAGTAGTGTTGGTGGTGGTATTGTCAGTAGTGGTGTTGGTGGTGGTTCTAGTACCTTTGGTGTCGGTGATGTCGTTGTTAATGTTCAAATTGGTGATTGTGGTGGTGGTGTTGTTGGTATATTTGTTGGAGTTGGTATTGGTGGTGTGGTAGAGGTAATATTGCAATAGTGGTAGGTTATGTTAGTGGTATTGTTGATGTTATTTGTGGTGATGTTGTTGGTGGTATTGTATTATAGTAGCGATGTTGCTGTTGTTGGTGTTGTTGGGTGGCTGATAATCTTTAATGAATGATGGGTGGGTGGAGAACTGTCGTGGAAATAGATAAGCACTGCTGATAAAGTAATAAATTCTGATCATATGATCCAAAAATAAAAACAAATCATAACTGTTAAATCAATAACTGATCTTTGATCATTACAAATGAAATGTTTGCTGATATATTCTCAATCAACTTCTAGGACAATGACTGTGATGACGACGACAGCCACCACCAGAACAACATGTACAACAACTCAAACTATGACAAACAACAAAGACATTTTGAAAATGTTAATTCAACTAAGTTGGAAGAAAATTTATATAAAATAACTTATTATATATAACTGCTAAATATATATATATATATATATATATATATATATATATATATATGTGTGTGTGTGTGTGTGTGTGTGTGTGTGTGTGTGTGTCTGTGTGGTTAGATGAATATGTATATATACACATAAGTAAATATACATATATGTATTCATACATATCTATTATGTATGCATATCTCTTTCTCTCTCTATATATATATACATATATACGTATAGTTTGGGAACGAGGAATAATCTTTTAAAATGTTACTAGTTAAAATGATTTGAGCTTGATCATTGTACCTATATGCTTTATAATATATATATGTAAATATCTTTAAGTCGTTTGGAAGCCTCAACAATGCAAATGGGTAAATCTCCGGGTAACAAGATCCGGTGGTGGAGAGAGAGATGTAAGTGGGTGTACGTTGAGATGCGTGGTGTGTATAAGATGTGTAGAAGAATGAAGGGAAGAGTATAAAGGATAAAATTAAAATAACAACACAAGAGAGAGTTACCTTGGGAGAGATTTAATAGTCCCTATATATTTCGGATTCACATCCATCAACTGAGGTTTTTTTCCGGAGTGGGGGAAAAGGTTGTCTGTCGGACAGGTGCGAAAAGCGTCCGCCGCTGTTTGTTGTCCGACAGACAACCTTTTCCCCCCACCCCGGAAAAAAACCCCAGTTGATGGATGTGAATCCGAAATATATAGGGACTATTAAATCTCTCCCAAGGTAACTCTCTCTTGTGTTGTTATTTTTATTTTATCCTTTATACTCTTCCCTTCATTCTTCTACACATCTTACACATCTTATACACACCACGCATCTCAACGTACACCCACTTACATCTCTCTCTCCACCACCGGATCTTGTTACCCGGAGATTTACCCATTTGCATTGTCGAGGCTTCCAAACGACTTAAAGATATTTACTTATTATTTCACAATGCTTCAAGCAAAGTTCAATACTCTCTTATATATATATATATTTATATATATACACTGACATAAAATCTTCATTATTGCTTAAATGTATCACAAGTCAATATATCTTGAATAGCCCAATCAGCTCACAATGATATATGGTATGAATTTATTGTATGGGAGTAGCATCTATTAATTGGATTTAGAAACAGCTTTGTACAGAATAAAAAAATACCCAAGGAAAATTATTTTACCTGGACTGTCACCTGACTGTAAATGCACATAAGGCACATTTTCAGCAGTTGTGTAATCAATTGGATCAGATAGGGTTTCATCAGGAGATATAATCCTTTAGAAGTGGTATGGTATTGCAGAGCCTATGTGAATGACTACTTGTGCTACATAAGTACTGCCTTCATGTGGTTACTTATAAATAAGCATAATAGCAAATTCTATATAAATTCTATTGCTGAAAGGATGAAATTATGTTGACTCAACAATTGGCAAAAAGATTACTTGTGAGAGTGTATAATAGGAATCTACCTTCATCACTGTGGTCTTAAAGCAACATAAGTCAATAAAGATATACATATACAGATAACATTATTTATGGTTATAGTGCAATACTTCACTGTTTTCTTTGGTAAGAAGAGATAAGCTTGATACACTTTTTTCAGCCCTTCCTTCTTCGGGAGTGAAAAGAAAACTGGATAAACCCTCAATCAGACTAATTAATCCTTCAACATCTGACATCAGTAGGATCAGCAAACATATATTAGATAGTTTAATCCCAACTCTAAAACAGAAACTTACATTAAATTTACAGAGGTATTAAATCAGTATACCAACTTCCAAAATAAGATTAAATGAAGCTTCTTGCAATTTGACATAGATACATACTACTCATCTAATATGTCCTAATCTTTTGAACAGGGCCTTAATTATGGCTAAGAGCACAAGCGATTTAACCAGAGCCGAAATCGATATAATACTAACACCTAGAAAACTATAATAGAATCCGATGGTAACTATTGAACCTGAGAAATCCACACTGAAAATTTCGAGATAACTATGGGTTCAAGTTACTCAGCGCAAGTCATTGATTTAGTCGATATTTTCTTACTAGATAAACTTAAGGGCAGTTTCCTTGTCTTTAAAGGGAAGATTACATCATGATGCTGCACTTTACACTATCAACAGAAATAAGAGAATAATTGAGCTAACACACTAACGCCTTCATGTGTTCTTTAAAAAATACAACCTAACAATCACAATAGATACCAATAATAAAATAGTGAACTTTCTAGACCTAGAATCTGGTTTATATAAACTGTTCCATAAAGCAGGTGAACACTTATTCTACATTAATAGACTTTCCAACCATCCTAAATCAATACTTAACTCTATAGACAATAACATTTCCATCCGTATTTCTAAGCTGTCCTCTAACCAAGATACATTTATCTAGAGTGCTCAATATTATAATGAAGCAATAAACAGATCAGTTTATCGTGATAAAATAACGTATACTGAAAGCCCCCATATAAATATAACACGTAATATTAGTTCAACTAACATGACAATACATAGACCTAACTTGAACCATAATAAAATTAATAAAACTAAAAATCATTATAATCCACCAGGGAATTATAAATGGGTGAACAAACATTCACCTAGCGAATTTAATAGCAAAAACACACAAACTAAACAAATAGATCAATTTATAAGTATAAATAACTACAAACATAATAAAAATACACAAAAAAAGAAAAATCCTTGCATCAACAACGATATAATAAACACCAAAATCGAAAATAGACCTTCATACAACTATAAATATAAATCTAGTACTAATAAAAACCTTAACGCCCATAAAGATAACCAAAATAAATCTAAATCAAATTATACACCAATAAGAACTCGTAAATCAAACCACAGAAAACCCACTACATCGTTCAGCCATCCTTCTAATAAGAACTATTTTTTAATATCTTAGAGAAACATTTCCCTCAAACCCACCACTATCACTCAATCTTTAATAAAATAAAAATACTAGAAAAATATCATATCTACCACCCCTAATATAGCTAAATACCTACTTTCCAGTAATAATAGGAAATTAGAAAAATGTAATCATCCATAACTAATACTGCAAATAATATAGAAATAGGAGACAACAGAATATGTAACTTTCAAAACCCTCTAACTCAAACTAAAGTACACAATTATAATTCAAATAGTGACACAATATCTAACTATAATGAAGAATGTAACTGTAGAAACTCTGATGCATGCCCTCTGAATTGTGAATGCTTAACTAAAGACATTATTTACCAATGCAGTATAGCAACTAGTAATAGCAGTAAGGTATATATAGGGTCTACTTCTAATAGTTTCAAGTCCAGATACTATATCCACTGCCACTGTTTCAGTAAAAAAAAAAGAACTCCAAAACTCAACACCATTAGCCAGACATATCCGCCACACCAAAGAGATCAATATAGAATACTCAATGAAATGGAAATAATTAATAGTACCCCATTCGTAAAAACCAGGAAGAAAAAAGGTAGCTTATGTCGTACAGAATGTTTATATATCTTAAAATCTAAACTGAACATTATTAACAGAAAAATCCAAAATTATTTCTACTTTCCCAACTAAATGCTCTCAATCTTTCTATTATACTAAATTTTAGAAAACTTAACTATCTAAATCTTTACT
>OZ024742.1:96423258-96445758 GCA_964016885.1 Eledone cirrhosa | reverse complement strand
ATACAGTAATCTTTTTGATATTACTATGGGTTCAAGCGATTCCGCCCAAATTACTGATCTTGTGGGCCTCTTTCTCCTCTTCAACATAAATGCCTCTTTTCCCCACCTCAAAGGTGGTTTATATCGTGATGACTGTCTTCTTCTTTCTAACAACCTTAGCCTTTCAGAAATCGAAAAAAACAAAAAACATATTAGAACTTTCCTTAAAGACTATTATAATCTTAATATTACTTTTGAAAAAACAAGTAAAGTAGTAAATTTCCTAGATATAACTTTAGATTTAGCTACGGGTATATACCAACCTTACCATAAACCTAACCAAAACTTACATTACATACACTCACAATCTAATCACCCTAAATCTATCCTTAAAAACCTTGCATATAATATATCACTTAGAATTTCTAACCTTTCTTCTAACCAAGATGTATTTGATAAAAATGCGACCTTTTATAATGAAGCTCTAGATAGAAGTGGCCACAAAAATAGATTAGAGTATATACCTTCTACTAAAAATACTGAAAGCATACAGCATAATATTACCAACAAACACCAAATGAAAAGTACACACCTAAATGCCACCCACAATATACCCCAAAATACTAAATCTTCTAATATAAAGTATAGTAACCCTCAAAAAACTACTCATCATACAACTATAATAAATATTAATAATAAAACTCCTTATAAAAAAGATAAAACACCTAAATCTACAAATATAACTAAAAATAGTTGTGGTGAGATCATTAACATTAATCCTCCTAGTAAAAATCATGATACAACCTATAAAAATAATAAAAATAATAAACAACATAGAAACCGTAATAGACGAGTTACTTGGTATAATGCTCCTTTTAATTTACAAGTTAAGGATAATATTGCTAAAAAATTTTTTTATATCCTTGAGAAAAACTTCCCGCCAAACCACAAATACCATCAAATCTTAAATAGGTCTACAGTTAAATTCTCATACTCTACAACAAATAACATAAAACAAAATATAAGTGCATATAATGCATATAAATGTAAGAAAACCATAAGTATACCACCAGTACATCAAATTAACAATAATATCTCCTCAAATACAGAATTAACGAAAGGATGTAACTGTAGAAACAAAACAAACTGCCCATTAAAAGGGAATTGTCTTGTTAACAACATAGTCTATAAATGTAATGTTAAAACTAAAGATTCTATTTGCTCATATATAGGAGCTACCTCTAACAATTTTAAGACAAGGTTTAATACCCACAAACATAGTTTTAAAAATGCCGCACTGGCTAATACAACATCTCTAGCAGAAAAAATTAATAGTTATAAAAATAAGAATATAAAATATGATTTGACCTGGAGTGTGCTCAAAAGAGCCACCCCTTATCAAAATAATAGAAAGGAATGTAGATTATGTTCCCAAGAACTATTTGAAATAATGAAGTCTAAGGATATCTTATTAAATAAACGACAGGAATTAATTATTTCGTGTAATCATAAACTAAAAAAAACATTTAAATATTATAAACCTAATTAATAACATTATTCTAGAAATTAATTTAATTTAAATGTTAGTTAACCTATAAATTTAATTTAATTAATATTTTATTACAGATGAGAAAATATTATGTAATCATAAATTGTGAAAAACCTTTAAATATTACTAATATATACTTAGTAATTTAATTTATAGATTAATTTTAATTTATTTAAACCTTTTATTATAATTCTTTTACAGATAAAATATAACAAAATAATATCATGTATCCAATGACGGAGAAAGAATTTTTAGTATTATAGACCTAATTAATATACATTTTGGAAATATATTTATTATTTGGTTTTAGTTTTAATCAACCTAAAACTTTAATTTTAATTTGCTTAAAATTAGTATCCTTATACAGACGAATTGCAGAATGTCATGTAATCATAGAATGGGATGTGTTTTGGATATATACCTAGTTAATATATTCTGTGCAATTTTTTGAAAAAGATATGTATATGTATATGTATATGTATATGTGTGTGTTGTGTATGTGTATCTGTATGTATGTATATGTGTGTATATATGTATATGTGTATATATATATATATATGTATATATATATGTGTGTATATGTATGTATATGTGTATGTGTATGTATATGTATATGTATGCGTATTAATTTTGATTTCTATTTGCATATAATTATATTATGCTATTGATGAAATACAATATCTGCTTTATGTATTGTATACCTAATTAACATATACTAATTAACGTATACTATTGAAATAAATATATAATTTTTAATTTAGTTAACATATAATTTATATGCTACTACCGATGTAATACTTTATTTTATTTTTATTTGGGTTTCTTTTCCCTATTACTAAATTCATCTCCTAATATTGATACCATAACGTTATTAACTTTAATTTAGTTATAATGTAATTAATAATCTACTACTGTTTGACTTCAAAATTCTGCTTCAAATATTATAAACCTAACTAATTTACACCTTAGAAATCAATATGTTGACTATCTTTGGTTTAGTTAACATATGATTAATGGTATACTTATTTATTTTGAGATGCATAGATTTCGTATTTCCTAGCACTGAAAATATGTAAGAACATACATTGAATTAAGATACGGAAAATATTATATGTTTCTTGAAACATATATTTACTTTGATCCCCTTCTCCAAACCCCCCCTTTCCCCCATACTATTATCATCTGTATTTGTAAGCGTCTATGTATGAATATATATGTAGGTAGGTGTCTATATAGGTTTGGGTATTTATATCTAAATATAAAAATACATATATGAGCATGCAAATATGAATGTAAGATTGTGTGTGTATATATGATTGTACATACATATGTATGTATATATATGTATATATATGTATTATATATGTATGTGTATGTGAATGTGTTGTATGTATATGTGTATGTATGTGTATATATGTGTATGTATGTGTATGCTTGTATATATAGGAATATATATATGTGTATATATGTATGTATATGTATATGCGTGTATGTATGTATGTGTATGTGTGTTGTGTATATATATGTATGTCTCTCTATTTATATGTTTATCTTCGTATCTATGTGATATATGTGTGTGTGTGTGCACGTATGCATATGTATGTGTTTGTGTGTGTTTGTATGTGTGTGTGTATATATGTGTATGTGCGCACACTCACATACACATATATATATATATATATGTGAGTGTCTATGTGTGTCTGTATGTGTGTGTGTGTGTGTATGTGTATATATATATATATATATATATGTATATATATATATAGATATATATATATATATATATATATAGGTGTCTATGTGTGAATATATGTCTTTATTCGTATGTGTGTATTTATGTATGTATATATTTATGTGTATGTATGTATGTGTATGTATGTATGTATATATATATATATATATATATATGTATATGTATATATATATATGTATATTATTCTTTATTATTATTGTAATATAACTTATGTGTATATGTGTATAAGTGAGGTTGTGTATGTATATATAATATGTGTATATATAAGAGTAATGAAATATATATATATATATATATGTGCATGTCTGTTTTTTATGTGTGTGTATATATATATATATATGTATATATATATATATATGTATACGTGTGTGTATATAGATGTATATATATATATATATATATACATGTGGTTGTTTGTATGTGTATTTATGGTGGTATGAATGTGTGGATATATATGTTTATATATATATATATATATATATATATATGAGTCTATGTGTGTGTGTATATATATATATATATATATATATATATATATATGTGTATGCGTATATATATGTGTGTGTATGTATATATATATGTGTATGTATGTGTGTGTATATATATATATCTCTATTAATGCGTGTGTGTATGTATATACATATGCCTTTTTATTATTATTTTCATTTGTATGTCTGAGTTTGGTGAGGTTGTATTGTTTTTTATGTATATACACATATATGGAAGCGTATGTATTTATTTATATGAGTATAAGTAGGTGCATATGTATGTATGATTATATATCTAATTCTATGTATGAAGGTACATCTATATATATATATATATACGTGTGTATGTAAGTTGTGTGTGTATGTATCTTTATGTCTATGTGAGTGTATATATATATATATATATATATATATATATATATATGTATATCGATGTGCGTATATGTATGTACATGTATGTACATGTATGTGTGTATGTATGTGTATGTATATTTAGATGAATGTGTATGTATATGTATATATATGTATATATATATATATATATATATATATATGTGTGTGTGTATATATATATATATGGATATATATCTTTATCATCTATTTTTTATATATATGTGTATGTGTGTATGTGTTGCGCGTGTGTGTGTGTGTATATATATATCTTTTTATATGTGTATGTGTATGTTCGTGTAAGTGTATGTGTGTGTATGACTGTATATGTATGTGTGTATGTGTGTATGCGTAAATATCTCTATGTGCGCGTACATGTATGTATGTGTATATATATCTGTATGTGTATGTACATTATATTATATTTATTATATTTTATTGTTTTTATTTTTTTATTTTTCTTAATTTATAGATACATTTATATTAGGCAGTCTGCTCAGACAATTGAATACTGACCCCTCCCCCCCCTCCCACCTAATTTCTGTATCTTGATCTTGAAATGTGTGTGCCAGTGTTTTATGTGAGTGACTTAATTTCTATGTGCTTATGATTTTATATCCACATATATAAATGTGAGTGGGGGAGTGTGTGTGTTTGTATGTTCGTGGTTATGTGTATATTTATGCATATACGCGCATGTATGTGTGATTATACTGATATGTGTGAGTATGAAAAAATATATTTATATGCTTGACTCCATAAGTATCAGTGCGCATCATATCAGCGCATTAAGCTTACAGAGATATTAACCTTGAAATTTTGTGTTTGCATCCATCTTTTTAGTATGCGCATACAAATTATACACACATTATTGTAAAATATGTGTAAGGATTTTACATGTATATACACACACCGAACTGCTTTTAACCCTTTGTGTTTTCATTGGTCAATTTTGAACTGATATTTTGAATTGTTGTTATTATCAATAAATATACTTCATTATTTCTGAAGACGGCGTATATATGTGTTGGGTATGTATATTTAATCTTGATAATTTGTATAATTATGTATAATTTTGTACATAGATCTGTTGAATATGCATACCAATTATAACACATATATACCCTAGAAACGATCGTTAAATAATGAACTTTTTTTTTTTTTTTTTTTTTTTTTTTTTTTTTTTTTTTTGTTTAATATAAGGAATTGTTTATTCATTATTTGTTTAATATTTTATCTTGACTCTGTATACCGTTTATCTTTCACCGAAAGTGGATTTTCATTGCATCTCTTCTTTCCATGATATCCGGAATACATTGAGTTCTTCATACGGATTGGACACTACCGTAAACTCTTGGTAGATTTATCTACATATATATATATATATATATATAACGAAGGAAATGTGGTAAGGAACCAGGTGGACCATAACGCACCAAAGTACTCAATACTTGAGGTAGTAGAGTTGGGGTCTTACTGGTTCCTATATATATATATATATATATATATATATATATATATATATAAAACAGATAGTAGAAAGGAAAAATATTTTTTCAGTAGAAAATGTGAAAAGATTCTTTCAGCATATTCTACTGAAAAAATCATTTTTCTTTCTACTATTTGTTTTTATATATATGAACTCATGTGTTACCTTTCTACATTCCATATGTATATATATATATATATATATATATATATATATATATATATATATATATATATATATATTATATATACACACACATATATATATATATATAGGAAGACCCGCCTTGCCAGTAGGCATCTCTAACAAAATACACCCCGTCCCGCCACCACCCCCACCCCATCCACACCACCCCGTTCTATGTAAAGTTATGTTGGTGCCGCGCCATCCAGGCCGAAACAAATGAGATCGTGTAGGTGTCACGACAAAAAAAACACACAGTCCACGCTGTAATGTGGCCGTGTAGGCAACACGGTAAAAACCTCCCAGACCCACACTGTAAATGTGGTTGGTGTTAGGAAGGGCATCCAACTGTAGAAAACCTGCCAGACAGTCCTATGCGAGCAAGACAATCACTCTTGCCTCAAGTGGGACTACCCCCGTCCAAACCCATGCAAGCGTGGAACACGGACGTTAAACGTTGATGATGATGATGATGATGATATATATATATATATATATATATTATATATACACACACACATATATATATATATATATATATATATATATGTGCATATTTCAATAATAATATTTTTATATGCATGTTTGTAGGTAGGTATTTTGATCACTTATATGGATATGTTTATATATTCTTTATATTACATATATTTATGTGGGAGAAGGGGCTTATACATATTGACATATATATTTATATAAGAAAAGTTTCACATATTTCTACGGATAAATTTTGAAAGTTGAAAACCCAACTCCCTAAAGATATAAGAACCATTGGAGTTTTACCTAATGTTTGGTATTTATTCTGATTTCATCTATCACCCATTAAAATAAATCTAATTAAATATATGCTAAATCAAAACAAATACTAGTCTTTCATAAATGTTTTTGAAAATAATAAGTATGAAAAACTATATGGACATTTATAAAGATAATCGAATTCTGTAGCCTCTTGAACTCTCCTGCATGACCTATAATATAATTAAAAATAAAATAGGGATAGAACCTTATGCCACCTTACTCTCCACCCTCACATATGTTCACAGCTTTCAGCAGCATGGCATAGAGCATTCATCGAATCCGAACTGGTCCCTTGTTATTTCCCTCAGAATAAGAGATTTTATCTCGGAATATCAGGACAGGTAAATAAATAAGGTAACAAATATCAATAAGGTAACAAATAAGCATCTTGCTTACTTATTTTCTTGTTCATCCATTTTGCATTGTTGTGGCCTTCAAACTTCTATATATGAAACACAATGCTTCAAGCAAGCTAGAACTTCCGCCTATATATATATGTATTAGACACACACACACACACACACACACACACATATATATATATATATATATATATATATATATATATATATATATATATATGTCTTTTCGCCTTAACTCTCCTGCTCTGAGCCAGTGTTACAGTAAAGCCAGGTGTTTCTCTAGCGCAAGATGCATACAATAGCCCACTGCGATGATAAAAAGGTAGGGAGTCAATGTATCTCCCTGTAGCACTCCAGCCAGAATCTCAAAGGACTCCATCATCCCATCAAGTGTAATGACTTGGGCTTTGGTGTTGGTGAGTCTGAGATGGTGGATGGGTTCTACACAAGAATGCTGAGGATGTCTCTGAACAGTAATCAGTATACACTGAGGATGAAGAACTCAGAGCTGTACGGGAGCCTCCCAAAAGTCAGCATGAGAATAGCACAGAGGAGACTGAGGTTAGCTGGAAATGCTCACTGACATACATCCAGACTTGACACTGCACTCAGTGCTCCTGTGGGAGCCCCTGCATAGACACACTGGAAGAGAAAGTCCGAGGTTGAAGTATGTTGATGCCCTAAGGACAGACACTGGTCACGTGGAGACGCAGGACATGGCAGCGATGATGAGGGACAGAGACCGCTGGAGAGAACTCGTCCATGGAACTCGGAAATTTTACCCGCCCTAGATATATATATACATTGCTCCAGTTTACTCAGCTGTAGAAATGAGATGATAGGGACTGGGGTCGGTCCCTATCATTCCACTGCAAAATGGACATGTAGGTGCCACGCCAAAAAAGCACCCAGCCCACACTGTAAAATGGATGTGTAGGTGCCACGGACAAAAAGCACCTAGCACTAACTGTAAATGAGGTTGGTGTTAGGAAGTGCATCCAGCTGTAGAAATCAAGCCAGAATCAGTTCCCGTCCCACGTTTGCAAGCAGGGAAAAGCGGACGTAAAATGATGATGATGATGATGATGATGATATGTCTGTATGTGTGTGTGTGTACATATATACACATTTGCTCAAACACATATATGAAATAGAAATAAAATAATAGGAATAACAAAGGAGAGAGGTATAACATAAGAAGCGAGAGTCAGAAAAGATGATTCTAAACAAAGTTTAGAGAGAGAGGGAGTAGAGGGAAACTAAGAGAGAGTTAATAGTCAACTATAGATAAATTCACAGTAGTTTCTTGTTTATAAATATTATTTTCACGATTGTTTTAATCTTTCAGAATTTATACAGATTATGTTATTACTATTAATATTTTCATCATTATTGTTGGGTTTGATAAAATAAAGTACCAGTAATGAACTGGGTAATGCTGGCCTTGTGCCAAAAGTAGAAACAATTATTGTTGTTTCAGTTGTTGTTGTGTGTGTCATTTTTTTGTTTTTGTCTTTATTGTTTATCTTGTGTTGTATTTGCTTTCATTGATTTTCTTGTGTTTGTGGTTCTTGCTGATGTCTTTGTTGTTGTCTTCATTGTTATTGTATTTTGGTTGTTGTTGTTTCAGTTGTTGTCTGTGTTATTTTTTCAGTTGTTATAAACAGTTATAAGGAGAACTGAAAGCAAATGTCATTGGAGAAAGAAAGAAAGATCAAAGGAACAAGAAGGAAGGAAACAGCAATAACAATAACAAAAATACCCACAACACCAACAACAACAAAAATACCCCCAACAAAAATTACAACAGTAACAACAAGAAACAGAAAAACCTTAAAAATAAACAAATATTCAAAAGAATTACCAAGAAGGAGATAAGGAAAGAAAGATAAAGAAAAATGAAAGAAAGAAAGAATCAAGGATAAAATAGTTGGTGCAGGAAAGATAGAAAGAAAAGGTTTGTAGGAAACAAAAAAAAAAAAATGAATTTTTCTCCCAAAATTTTATAGAAGTAAGTAAAAGTGGATGAGGGGTTGGGGTGGGAAGGGGTATGATGGGAAACACTGAGAAACACAAAAGACATCAGGAAGTGACATGGTAATTACCAGGATCAAATGGTGCTGCTACTTAGTAGATCAATATGACTTAAATTCTTATAAATCTCAGCCACAAGTTATTTGATACGTATATCAATATATATATATATTGATATATATATATATATATATATATATATATATATATATATATATATATATATATATATATATATATATATATATATATATATATATATACATATATATATATATGTATCATATATATATACATATATACACATATATATTTACATATATATATATATATATACATATATATATATATGTATACATATATATACATATATACACATATATATATACATATATACACATATATATATACATATATATATATATATATATATATAAATATATATATACATGTATATATGTATGTATATATATATATATATATATACATACACATATATATATGTAAATGAATATACATACACACACACACACACACATATATATATATATATATATATATATATATATATATATATATGTATATATGTATATATTTACATATATGTATATATATTCATACATACAAATATATATACATACATATATATTTGTGTGTGTGTGTGTATGTGTGTGTGAGTGTGTGTGTGTGTGTTGTATTGTTAACCACCTACCATGACATCATCAACACCACCAGAATTCTACTACTATCATCACTCACATCACGATGACCACCACCAAAAATATCAATATCGTAATGATAATCCTAATGGAAATACTTAACATCAAGAAATCTCTTTTTAATCTAACTACTACTACCAACAATAACAACAGCATCAATGACAACAAATATTACACTATACACACCTTCATATTATTATTATTATTATTGATTATTATAAGAATAATAATAACAAACCAAACCCCATAACAAAAAGATTCTTATGCAGTGCACAAAAGAGACAAGAATATACTGCATCCCCACATACAAAAGTAAGAATGTGCAATGCTACTCATATATGAGAAACATGGAGGAACAGAGGGTGATGAAGTAGAAACACTTGAAGAAAAAATAATAATAATTATAGATGTAGTTTGCCACTTTGACCTTGATTATACATGTAGCTTGCAACTTTGTTGCAAGAGTACAAGAAAAGGAGAAGGAGAAAATTAATTGGTAACAGGATTTAAAGTGGGAAATGAAAAGGATTTGGAAATGTCATGAGATCAAGGTCATCTCCATCGTCATAAAAGCACTAGGTACTATCTCAAAGAGCTTCCAATGCTGGTTAATGAACAATAGACCAGCTCCCTTTTTTGGAATACCCCAGAATGCATGCATACTGGGAATGGCAAGGACACTCCTATATGTGCTGAATATATGAGGTTGCAGGTAGTGGCTTGATGTTCATTAGGGCAAATTATCTAGTTAGATGACAGCAATGAATGAGATACCAAGGTAATTATGACAATAATAGTAATAATGATAATAATCTGCCATATTTTCCCAAGAAGAAATCCCTAAAACCAGCATCAGGATAAAAGATAATCTACTGAAGGCGACAGATGTGGTCTGAGGATGGAGCAGGGCAATAGAGAGAAGAAAAGAAGAGTAAGATGGTGGTTGAACAATAATATAGATGTGACAATTAAGGTATGGAAAAAATGGAAGAAATAGAGAAGCAGAGTATACTACATAGAAGCAGAAAACAGTTTCTGCTACCTGTGCAGTAGGCAAATGCCTTTCATGTCCATCTCTATGAGTGTCTTATATTTCTCTGTAGCTCCTTTGTACACCCTGAATACAATGGGAGTAAACTTAATAGTTTCACTGATAATGTCACAGGTGTGTAATGAAAGAACTCTGAGAGATTATATTTATATCGATATATTAACATGTATTGCCAGCTAAATATATTATAGAAATATAAAATATATTGAAGCAAAAACCAACCCAAACCAAAGAGTGAGTGTGTTTTATTATATATTTCTGGCAATATTGTAACATGACCCTCCCCAAATATAATATTTGTTTCAACACACGATTTCATATCTAAAACCTTGCAAAAATTCATCACCGTATATATATTTATGTATGTATATATATATGTGGTCGTGGAGGTGCCATGGCAAAAAGGCACCCAGCCCACACTGTAGAGTGGATGTGTAGGCGCCACGGAAAAAAGCACCCAGCACTCACTGTAAATGAGGTTGGTGTTAGGAAGGGCATCCAGTTGTAGAAATCAAGCCAAAATCAATTCCGGTATTAGCAAGGCATGGTCAGCCGACCAGACACTGCCCACAACAGGACAACCCGTCTAACCCATGCTAGCATGGAAGAACGGACGTAAAACGGTGATGATGATGATGATGATGATGTGTGTATGATGGTAGCTAAGATGCTTCCATAGGTGGTATGTCGGTTGAGCACTCTTTGCTCTTACATAGCAGAGTATGGTATAATATAAAACGAAAAATCAGTGATGCATCTGAACTCAATTTATTGTGTTACCATTGTTTCGCCGACGGACAGCTCGAGATGCGATCATTGTGTGGATCTGTTTGATTCTGGACCCGCAGGTACGACGGACATGTCTAATGATTTTGGAGCATATTCTCTCACTGAGGTATCTGACCCTCTGGGCCAGTACCGTCAACAATTTCATCCTCTTCGCGTGTCCAGTGATTGGCCGCTGGTTGTCTACGTCATCATAATTCTGACCACAGGTACCATTCCGTGGTCCCACGTCTGTTACACTTCAATGAATTAATGCTGTGTTTGGTTGTTCACACATCCACGTGTGCACTCACATGCACACATACACATATACACATACACACACAATCACATAGATAATGAAAGTCGTACACATAGACTCCCGCTAAACCCACACATTAAGAAGAACATATAAACATATAAACATACATATATATTACCCCTGATTGAAGCCGGGATAAACTTATATATATATATATATATATATATCTATACATATATATATATATATATATATATACGTATATATAAGCAAAAGGGATATTCAATTTGTTTGTAATTCAACAAATATACATTTTTATAACTGATTCAGAGCACTCGACAGGTTTCTGGAGTATAATATTCAATGATATTTAATAAATGGAAACTATATTTATAAAACCATATTTATTCTATTATATATATTTCAAGGGTACCAAAACTTTGGTATGCTTTCATCAGATAAAATACAAAGTTTGTTTTATAAATTTTGACATAACCAAGAAAAGATACCTTAACGGTTCAAGTTTTTCTAAGATAGAAAAACGTGAACCGTTAAGGTATCTTTTCTTGGTTATGTCAAAATTTATAAAACAAACTTTGTATTTTATCTGATGAAAGCATACCAAAGTTTTGGTACCCTTGAAATATATATAATAGAATAAATATGGTTTTATAAATATAGTTTCCATTTATTAAATATCATTGTATATATATATATATATATATATATATATATATATATATATATATATATATATATATTGTGTGTGTGTGTGGTGTGTATATAAATAAATATATATCATATTGAGTTCATTCTGATTCAAGATATATACTTTTTAGTCATATCTTCTTATCTTCGAATCCTTGAAATACCCTGAATTGGCTAAACTGGGGATGTACTACAGAAGCTTCAGTGAATTGCTTTAACAATAATAGACATTCATTGTCAATGTTTATGTATATATGTGCATGTACATATATGAAAGTGTGCTCAGTGTGGATGTATTGCGAGCATGTAAATATTATAGCGTTTATTCCTTCAATATTACACAGTTAATGTTATCTCTTTAGATTATTGTATTGTTTCAATATATAAGGGCCATTCCACACTATGGGGTCTCTGTTCTCTTGTCATATTCACATTTAATGTCAAAGTGCTTGTATTGGTAGTACAGCAGAGAGCCAGTCACCTCAATATAATTATGTTTATATATAAGTGTCTCACATACACCTTTCCATGGTTTATTCTGTCAAATAATTGTGCAACCAATATATTATTATTATGCAAAACTACCCTTAAGTCTGAAATTGTATTTCACAGGGAGGTGAATGAAAAGGCAAGACAGGAAAATAGAGGAAGACAAACTGGGCACTGTGACTTCTATTATATGATAGTTTCAAAAGAAAAAGCTAAGTGCCTAGAATATGAATTCAAAATAAAGGAGGGGGTGCACAGTACAAAAACAATGGAAAAACGTACAGCTCCATCTTCTCAGTCAACCTCTGGAAATCACTACGGTTTTGGTGCATTAAGGTAGAAACCATTCATTTCCACGCATATTGGATCGTATCAAAGCAGACAGAGACAAAAATATGGCAAGGTATGCCTTTGGTGAATTACACATATATATATGTAGGGGATAGGAAGGGCATCCAACCATAGAAAGCTTGCCAAACAAAGGGTTGGGAGGACCCTTCAGTTGTGTCAAAGACATGTGATCATCACCTGTGCACTCAGTGAGAAAATGAGGCCATATGTAAGTGAGATGCAAACACCTGGCCTGTGTCGAAAGTCAGTAGTCCCACCTTAGTACTGACTTGGTCTATGGAGACTGATTCAACTTTAGCTAGCAGAGAAAGTGGACATTAAAATAATGATAATATATGTATATATATACATCATTATCTGGAGGCACATGGCTTAGTGGTTAGAGCATTGGCCTTGCAATCGAAAGGTTGTGAGTTCAATTCTCAGACCAGGCGATGTGTTGTTTCCTTGAGCAAGGCACTTTATTTCACATTGCTCCAGTTTACTCAGCTGTAGAAATGAGATGATAGGGACTGGGGTCCATATCATTCCACTGCAAAGTGGTCGTGGTGGTGCCACGGCAAAAAAGCACCCAGCACTCACTGTAAATGAGGTTGGTGTTAGGAAGGGCATCCAGCTGTAGAAATCAAGCCAGAATCAGTTCCTGTCCCACCCTTGCAAGCCATGATTTTTTTTTTCTCAATAATTTTTTAAAAGTTCAAATATTTGGGCCAAAAGGCCCACATATTTGTCTTTCCCCTTCACAAGGCAAAGTCCAAGGGCTTGTATGCCTTACACAACAACAAAAAAATCAATAAATCAGTTTTGATAGGTAAATAAGTGAACCTACGGGAGCGAGCTAAAAGACTCAATAATTATAATAATAATAATAAGCAAGAAAGACGATTTCATTTGTACATTCCTATATATATGTGTGTGTGTGTGTGAATGGTAGTGGGTGTTCATTTGTTTAGTTTATTTGTGTGGCAATTACAGCTCACAGTAATGTAGGTTTAGCTGGTCTTGTACAAGGTTGCATTCTCCGAGGTTGTCTTTTAAATGTCTTAATAGTAGGAACCCCAGTTATGTCATGAAAAACAACATAAACATTCATTCTTACAAGGGAAAGGTGCTATTCTAAAAAAGAGCAACAATAAAGAAATTAAACTGATTAATCCAGAAAGTTTTTTAACCCAATATCATTTGGAGACAGTCGCTTCAGAGAAAACTCTCTGGAAGGCATGTCTGAGCACTCTGTCTCCCATAACTCTTTCAGGAATAAGTGGGTAAAGAGGAAGAGGAAAACTGGTTGTGCAGGGAAATTTCTGTATGGGGATTATCAGGATCTTATTGCTAAATTTGTGGAAGAGCAAGGGAGTACATTCTTGTTATGAAAACAATACTTAGAATTAAAGGGTTCAGGTTTAACCTGGCAAAGAGTTTTAGTAAGTAGGAAAGAAGACATTAGGGAAGTAGGTACAAAGTTTATATGAGTAACAGTATATAAACAAGAAATGAAGTGGTATGACAAGCCGACTAACACTGCCAATGATTTTCAAACAATTCTATCAATAATTAAGAATTTGGTGGAATTTATTAAAATAACTTCATTGTAAAGTTGGTGCCTGGAACAATACTTAAAAGTTTTTACATGAAATTATGATGAACAATTTTTTCAAACATGAAAACTTAACAGTTTTCTATCATTGATTCATGAGTGGTTTCAGGTGGTTTGGTATGAAAAAGGTTATAAAAGTACACATTGAATAATGTACTCACAGACAACCAAACTTATGGGATGGTCATAGAACCTTTGATGATAGACCTACCAGAACAGAGCTGACCTGGTGTTAAAGAACAACAATTTTTCTTCTTGAAAAATTAGCCAATAATAAAGCATCAGCTCTTATCTTGTAATAAACATAAAAATAGAGAAATAAATTTATTAAAACAAAGAAAACAATAGATATATATACAAGAAGAAAAAATACTTCTCACCCGACTCTAGCAAGAGTGAAGAGGTTGTAGGAGTGGAGAGGAATGTAATATTTTCTCTCTGAACAACTGAACTTAATTACAGGCTTGGAAGTCTATTTGATGAACAATAGAAATAATAATAGAGATAGAAACATAAAATAACAAAAAATGAAACCCAAAAGATAAAGAAAAGAAAGGTTAGTGAGTTCTTCTACTAAAATAGTTGTGTGAGTGGGTGAGTGAGTGTGTGTGTGTTATTCCTGTTACTAAATGGTAGTGTGATGTCAAAGGATGGTTAGTGTTATACATTTTATATGTAATATAGAGGAAAAACAAAACTGAGATAAAATACCTGGCAATTTACCTTCTGTTCTAAGAAAATAACGATAACATAAACACTCACACACACACACATGTATGGTGCATTCTGCAAAGTGAAGTACTGGTGCCACCATAAAAAGCACCCACTACTCTCTGTAAAGTGGTAGTGTTGTTGCCATCATAATACATACCCAGTACACTCTGTAAAGTGGTTGGTGTTAGGAAGAGCCTCCAACTGTGGAAACCATACCAAAATATGGAATGCGAGGTATGTCAACATGATAAAATGCACCCAGTACACTCTGTAAATTGGTAGTGCTTATCTCATGATCAAATGTACTCAGTACACTAAGTATAGTGGTTGGAGTTATGAAGGTATCCAACTGTGGAAACAATACCAAAATAGTTGATATATGCTCCCCAACCCAAGCCTTGTTTAGAAAAAGAGTAGCTCTGATTGAGTGCTCACTTTTTTAATGCATTCCAACAGGGAAAATTGGAGGTAAAATGATAATAATGGTGAATGAGCAAATACAAAACAATGGAAATTTTGAAGAGAATCATTGATGCAATGTGTAAATTATCAAAACAATAGCTTTCACCAGAAGGGCATAGTGAGTTCATTTCTTCATCTAATAAGGGTAATTATAGTCAGGTCACATCTTACAGAATTAATTGATTCCCCCAAACCCCATATTATCTAAAAAAAAAAACGCATACATTCAAGATGTGGTTTTATGTGGAACAAGATGGTAAGAGCTTGACAGGTTTTTCTTTTTTTTTAAGTTAAAGAAAAAAACACTCCTGACAGCATATATTCAAACCTTCTCTATTTCAAACCATTTAAAATTCATACCCACCGTACCTAGAATAAATTAATTTACACAAAGAATAAAATTCGTTCTTGAATACTCGTTCCTCTACTTCGAGTTTATTTCAAGTAATTTCACCAATTATACAAACTGACATCATCCAAGCAATGTTATTTATTGTTATCAAGTATAAAAGGTTAAGCTTAATAAAACAGATATATTATTAAAACTACAGCTGCTCTCTATATTTTCATAATAGCCAGGCGTATGAAGGATTTAAATTGTGGAAGAGTCATCTTATCCATAAAAATACATAAAAGAAAATGTTAAATTGACTTTATATTTATCATTTATTTATTTCTGTCAACATTTTGCTCACAATGCATCTGTTGAAACCTCTTGCAAAACAAGTACAACTCTGAAGGTATATGAAATATTTGCTAAAATTACTGTTATTCCTGCTTGATCTTTTCAGATATATTGTAAAGATGGTAGAGGATATTTATATTCAAGACAATTTAGTCGGGCAGACTTATGGAGCACTCAACATTATCATTAACGTCCTTCTTTTACATTCACTTTCCCTGCTGGCATAGGTTGGATGTGTTGCTACAGAACAGGCCAGTACTTTCTCAGAACAACTGTTCTCTTAGATGAGCTAAGATCCATATCTCATCTATATACATTCCAGTTTTAGCATGGTTTCTACAGTTGAATCCTCTTCCTAACATCAACCACTTTACAGAGTGAGCTGGATTCATTTTATCAAGACACCAGCACTAGAAAAATTGTTTCCTCGAGACAACTAAAGAGTCATTTTAACCCTTTTTTGACATGGTTTCTACAGCTGGCTACCCCACCTAATACCAACCAATTTACAGAGTGTACTGGGAGCATTTTATAAGAGCACCAGTACTAGTCCGTTCAACCTTCTGTTCATGTAGTGTCTATAGCTGGATGTTCTTCACACCAACCATTTTATACAGTGTACTTCATCCATGTTATGATAGCAGCAGCACTAAAGAGGTTGTTCAGTCAACAATGTGACTGAAGAATCTACTCCTTGAGAAGACTATGTAAATAGTTTCTGTGTAGCAGAGGTTTCAATGTAGCACCAGAATTTTCTTTCAAAGCTTGAGTGGCATGGCAGCATTTTCTTTTTGTTGTAGTTTTCTAAAGGTGCATGCTCTACAGGAATTTGTTGCCAGAAATTAGTCGCTGTTGCCTCAATTAGATAGAATTATACATCTCGTGTGAACAAAATCATCCTCATTTTACATTGTTTTCTATGCTGCCATAGATTGGTCAGGCTGTCACAGTTTAAGACTAGATAGAGTGTTGAACCACGACCTACCTGCAGGATTCATATTTTGGCCTGATTCCTATGACTGGATGACCTTCCTATAACCATCTTCTTTACAGAAGATAGCAACAATGTTTGATAGGTTGCCATTTCTTCAGTTTGACTAAAGAGTCCTCTCTAACCTATATTGTCTCCTTACAATTGTGAACTACTTCACAGAGTGTATTTGGTGCATTTTATTATGGCACTAGCACAAGAGAGAATGTTAATTTCTTGACAGGGCTAAATGATCCTTTCTACCCTGCATTGTCATGGTTTACTGCAAAAAAAATATAGAACATAATGAAAAACACTGAATTTTAGGTGAATTACTCTACTGCATAGGCATAGGAATTTTCTTTCTGCAACATTTTCAAATTATTTTGGCAATTGAAATTTTTTCAAAACTGTTTGACTATGCTCATATTTTTAGAATGTGCTTCAGGGTAAAGATTGCTGTTGCAAGATGATAAACGATATATTGCAACAACTTAAGCATGAGAGAATGTAAAAGATTTGTGGAATTCTGCTCTTTTCAAAAAATATAAATCATATGCAAACCAAAGGTGTAAAAGTCCTAGGTTAATGGAAGGTGATGCAAAACCCTTTTCATTTTGGATTGTATTGGGATATAGGAGACAACTTATGCATGCAGATTGAGTTTTGGTAATCTTAATTTTCAAAGCCTATGTTTTCCGACTGCTTTGGCAGGAGAAATATGAAAGGCATAATATTAAATTCCCTGATCACTCACAAACTAAGCTGAAGGATTTCTATACCTTTCTCTTTGATAGTTTTCATTTGAGAAAAGAAATTCTTATGCTGTGTGCATGCTCTGAGTTATAACGAAAGCGAAACATACACATCAACTAATTGAGTTGATGGTAGAGAAAAATAACACATTGGGGTTTCAAAGAAGTATTTCAACTGGGTGAGTTCGTTCTAACCATACCTTGCAACATTGCTTCAACAGATCACACATTTCCTGCTCTCAAATGAATAGATGCTTGCTTATGTGGATCACAAAGCCAGGTAAGACTAAGTGGCCTCAGATTACTCTCTACTGAATCAGAGTTTACTGATGCAATTGAAGCAAAGATGTACATTGTATGGTGAAATCACAGAACAGTTTACTGCTCAAAACAGAATAGATCTAATATATAAGTGAAGTAAGTAAAAATATGTGGTTCTTTCATTATTAAATTCATGCCTATGAGAAGATTTGCATCATATTTTGTACTTTATATAATTCATATCTAACAACAATTATATTCAAAGTTCAAATCACGCTAACATTTAATCTTTCATCTTTCCTGTTAAGTATTGAGGTTAATTTAATATTCTTATAAAACATCCTGAAGGCAGTGAATTGGCAGAGTTATTATAACATGGAATAGAATGCTTTCTGTTATTCATTCTGGCTCTCTGTGCTCTGATTTCAAATCTCATCAGGTTCAACTTTGACTTGCATACTTTCAAAGTAAATATATAAACTGCCAGACCAATTCTGAGGACGATTCTTCCACTATATAAATATTTTCACTCCTTCTCTTTCTCCTTTTCTCTCTGGAAGAAATTGGCTGTGTTCAGACATAGAGAGGGATTGGCTCTGTTAGGTATAATTGTGTAAGGCATGCCATATATCAGAAGTTAAGAGCATGCATAAATCACCATAAAATTTAAATATAATTATTGTGTTGGAGAGAAAGTTCCTGCCATTTTTCATAAGGTGGTATTTTCCTAGAGTTTTCTGGAAAAGATGAAGGTTGCACATGCACACATATACAAGAAGTCATGTTGGTATGTACTGTGTGCATTTCTCATTTTCTGTTACATCGTCAAAGAAGAAGCAGCATGGATCTATCCAAATTGTCTATTCATGGTAATTTATTTAATGACTTTGAATCTGGTTTAAGTGCAGCTGCATCGAGTCATGACATTAACAATGCATTTGTGTCACACACCATGTCTGAACACAGTGCCAGGAATTGGTTCAATTCTGAGGATTACAAGCTTGAAGATTGACCTCGCATAGGATGTCCTCTGACTTTAATGATGAGCAACTGCATGAGCTGGTGAAAGCCATTACATGCCAGACATCATGTCAACACTCTGAAGTGATTGGGGCATCAAAGACAACCCTACACAATCACTTGCATGCAATAGGGAAGGTATTGAATTTGGACCAATGGGTGCCCCATAATCTGATTGAGCATAATTGTGAATTTTGGGCAGCAGCTATGACTTCTCTGCTCTTCTACCATTAAAAAACCAACTTGCTATGTTCCATTATCATGAAAGATGGTGTCTCTTCATTAATGTCAAGTGCAAACAATTGGGGGGTTGATAAAGATGGTGTGCTACAAGGGCAAGCAAATGCTGACCTCCACCCTTGCAAGGCTGTACTGAGCATCTAGTGGGACTGGAAAGGTGTCATCCTTTATGAGCTGCTCTCACTGATCACAATCTCTGATCTCTATTGCCCACTACATGACTGATTAGTAGCAAAAATCACATAGTTGCACCCAGACCATGTTACTGTTTGATTTCTTCACTTGGCCACATACATCAAGGATGACCCATAAAAAGCTGCTAGAGCTAGGTTGGGAGGTTCTGCCGCACCTGCCATATTCGCTTGACATCCTGCCTACAGACTATCACCTTTTTTTCTCTCAATGTGCATTGCAATGTAATTAAAGACCTTTGACAATGAAGAGCAGTTAAATCAGCAGTTGACAGATTTCTTTACATCGAAGCCAAAAGTATTATAGAGTGATGGAATTATGTGCCTTCCTAAACAATAGCAGATGGTAATTGCAAATGATGTTGATTATTTTGACTTGTAAAATTTTCCTAATGTTACAAAATGCCAAAGTCAATAACAATTTGGAAAAGGATAAGAAATTTCTATCCAACCTAATATAATAGAAAGCTAAGATGACTAAGACTTGAGCTTGTGGCTGATGTCCATTAATTTACTGTTTCAAGAAGCTTCTAAATCAAGCAACAAACAGGAATGCATTCTATCTCTCACATTGGCCAATCAAACATCCCTAGCTGCTTATTAAATATAAATAGGGGAAGTGACAGTCCTAACTCAAAAGCTACAGTGGCATGCCCTAGCCCACATCTTCTCTGATTCTACCTCTGCATCACTTATCAACAACTGAAGGGAAGGCATGTGGTTTAGTGGTTAAAGTGTTAGACTAACAATTATATGTTTGTAGGTTCAATTCTTGGACCACATAGTGTTGTGTTCTTGAAAAAGCTGCTTCAGGTAACATTGCTTTTTATGATAGGACTGGGGCACCTGTCTTTATAACACCTGAGAAATCTCACATGAGATATATAACCTCATAGGAGGTCAGATAAACTTGCATAAGTGTTAGCTGTAAATTTCATATCAACAGCTAACCATAATCAAGGGTCTTAAACTCTTATCAAGGTGGGACCAAGCGATGGTCATTGATCTAAACTATATATTTCTATTTAACTAATTTAGAAGATATAAGAGGATAAACAAGAGACTGAAAAACAATGACAGGCGATAGATGGAGATAAAGATATGAGAGAGAGAAAGAAAAGGAGAGATAGAGAAAGAAAGAGATGGGCAGAAGAGACAGAAGTGTTTTAATACTGTAATAACCACGTGGTTTATAACAGTCAAAGAAATGAGAAACACACTAACATTTGTACTAAACAACCTTTAGTTATTCTTTATATCAACAATCTTTACATAAACTCCTACCCGAGGACATAAAATTTGCAACAAATGTGGTATTTCAAGTTAAATCTAAGTTATTAAGTTAGTCTTTATCAAAATCTGACACAAAAAAAAAAATAAATTAAAATATTAAACTACAGTGAAAAAAACTTTCTAATGTAAAATCAAAGAAAGAGAAAATTGAAAATGAAAGTAGAATTCGAAAGGAAAGAACCCCACCCCCAAAACACAAAACACAAAATCACAAAATAAAAAACATACATAAATAGAAAAGAGAAAGATATTATCTGTAAAGGAGTTTTTACATCATCGATAACAACCAAGACACTATGAACATCTTTAATGTCATTCATAATCATCTTAAACAACAATCATCATTACCATCATCACCATCCACAATAAAACTCTTTTCAACCGTATTCATCATCAAAATCATCATTAGTAACACCATAATCAACAATGTTCCTTATCATCATCATCAAGAACAACAACACTGCTTTCAATATCTTCAATTCTATCCATATTTGAAATGTAAGATACACCTTTTTATTATCAATAAACACAATGTTTATTCTCAACTGCGAAAATAAACAAAGATGTTTATGTCTTATGGTTTATCTCTCTGGGGGCAAGGAAAATGGGATCATTCATCAGAGGAATATTACCCATCTTTTACTTTGCTGCTGCCACCACCCCTGCTGCACCCCTACCACCGCCACCATCATCCTCATCATCACTGAAAGAAGGGCTACAGAGGATCTAGATTTGTTGAAATGAGGGAATATGTTTTTCCAGATTGCTTTGAAGAATACCATGAAGGGGTCCAGAAAATTGACAATCTAAACAATGCCCTACTTCCTTCTTGTTCAGGGCACCAGGGAGTTTACATATAATACTATCTCACCCATGCAAGTATAAAGAAATGGATGTAAAACGGTGATGATGACTGTATATAATGTTTTCAGAAGAGCAGCTAAA
>OZ024742.1:96325168-96423058 GCA_964016885.1 Eledone cirrhosa | reverse complement strand
CACTGTTAAATACAGGTGATTGTTTTGGTGTTTCTGGTCAAAAGTCACCTTCATCCACAAAGATATTGTATATAATGACAATGTGTTTACATCTTACTATATATATACAGTGGTGGATATAAACCTTTAGATATATTTTGTTGTAAAGAATAGCATTGACACAAAACACTCTCAGTGTAACAGTGATTGAGCCAACTGCATTATAACATGCACATTTGTTGATCCAGTTTATTTAAACAACTAGTAATATTCAGGTTATAAGCAATATGTTTATGAAGAGTTCAAGCAGGTACTCAGTCACTGATAAAATACAAATATGAGGATACAAAATAAGCTGGCTGATCCCTTGTTTCTTTCCAAGATAATATAGTGTCGCTAAAACCTATAACTATATTCTGTATATACAGTATATACTTTTGTGTCTTTGTAATGCAATATATAAAGATACTTTTGTCTCTCTATATAAAGCTCTGGAGAGTAAAATCTATTGATATATTCTGTAGCAGAGTATATAAAGCCAGATTCTTTACATCTGTCTATATATACAGGGTTGTTAAAATTTATTGATACATTCTGTAGTACAGTATATACACGGTAATTCCATCTATCTCTCTCTCTATATATCTACAGTTTTGTTAAAAATATATAGATATATTGTGTAGTTAGTATATAGAGGGTGTTTACATCTGTCTAAATATACAGTGTTGCTAAACATCTAGAGAACTATTTTGTAGTACAGTATATATATAGGATGCTTACATCTGTCTGTATATACAGTGTTACTTAAACTCTATAGATATATTCTGTAATACAGTATATATAGACAAGGAGTGTCCATCTGTCTCTCTACATATATACAGTGTTGGCTAAAAAAATATCAGACACATTCTATTACACAGTATTTAAAGACAAGATATTTATTTATGTCTATACATACCGTGGTGGGGAAAACATCTTTTGATATTTTCAGTAGTAAAATATAGACAAGGTGTTTACATCTGTCTATGCATACAACAGTGTCTACAAATTTATAGATTTATTTTCTAGTACAGCAAAGCATCGAAACAAAACATTGTTAATGCACCAGTAATTTGTTAACATCAAGATAACCTCATACAAAATTATATTCTGAATTCCATCCATTAAATTAGCATTTTTATAATGATCTAAAAATCATATACTTTTTATATTTAATAAATAATACTTATAATTTAAGTCTGGGTAGAAACTGCATACCTTGCCTATTGTAGACAACACATATTTGTTACACATGCATTATATATATATATATATATATATATATATATATATATATATATATATATTTTATTTATATATATATATATATATTTTCTATATATATATATATATATATATATATATATTATAGATAGATAGATACACACACACATATATATATATATATATGTATATATATATATATATATATATATATATATATTTATATGTATATATATATATATATATGTATTTATATGTATATATATATATATATATATATATATACACACACATATATACATATACATTCATATATACATATAAATATATATATACAGACATAAATACATATCTGTGTACATTAAAGAGAGAAAGTATTATTCTCCTCTTTCTCCGAATTCTTTCAATAGCAATGCCATTTATATTGTTGCAGTTTCTTTTCTTCATTTATTTATTTCTGATTGTTGTTGTTGTACATTTAAAAAAGAAATTTCATTGTAAATGTATTTTAGAATATTTATTTTAGATAATTTTTTATTTCTTTTTTCCTTACAAATTTATATTTTCATTTGCTTCTGCAAATTCACTCTTATTAAAAAAGCTCCATAAATAATTTAGCAAATTTTTAGAACTAAAACATTCTAGAAATATAATGCATCATATTGCAGGTGTGTTAATTTAACAATTCATTTCATTTTTATCTATTTTCCTCATACGATATACATTTCTATGTTTTTGTAGGTTTTTATTTTTTCATTAAATTGTTCTTTTTATTTCTTTATTTATCTATTTTATCTATTTATTTATTCAAATCAAATTCACCTTTTGTTTCTGTGTATTTTGAAATGTACACATACATGTAAAAGATATCTACTTACATATTTACTTATGTATTAGTGTGTCTATGAATGATTATGGCATTGTGCATATATGAATGTATAATACACAGATGGAAAAAGGTACATATGTACATAAACAAACATAAGCTCAGACTTATATAAATATATATATATATAAGTACCATACAAAACACAAATATATATATATATATATTTACAGACATATATATATTCATAAATATATGATTAGCTGATGTACACATTTTCTGCTGGGTGTTCAATTTTATCTGAAGATGTTTATCATTTTTTTCAATTTACAGGAAATTCGTATTCTCTGGCATGTTTATATGCATACATATTATATATGTATATAAATTCATACATGGTGCAGTCTCGGTTATACCCTCTCTATTATTACAGACATAACTTTAACATCACTTCAGCTGCTAGTGCACTTTTCACTCTATCTTTCTCTCTATATATACAGTGTGTTCTGAGAACTTTTTATTGTGGTAGCGTTATTATCATTTTTCAACTGAACGGCACACATTTTTATCCACAATGCTCCTAACCCATGCAAATACTGAAAATATTCAAGTGATGATAATGATGAAAATCATCATTATATATTATCATTTTACATCTGCTTTTCCATGCTGGTATCTGTTGCAACAGGTTTTGTATCATTTGCTAAATGTGTCATGCAGTGATGGAATTGAACCTGGAAATACGTAGTTGAGAACTGAACATCTTAATCACACAGCCATGTTTTCACTTATATATTATATATAGACATGTGTGTGCATGTCTATGCATCAATATATATATGCGTGTGTTTGTGTGTGGGGGGGGGGGTATGTGTGTGGGTGTAGCATGTTTCTGCTGGTTTTTCAAATTCCTTTTTAATTTCTTCATGAAATAAATATGTAATTTATAAATATTTCTCATAACTACACTATATGTTTCTATATGTATCAATATATATTTGCACGAATCCCTGCTTTTTCTTATATCGTTATTCTTGTGTTTTTCTAATAGGTTGTATGAATGTTTTCTTTTTATATCTAATGCATTTGTCGTCTTAGAATTTTACTGGTTTGCATGCAATGCTTTAATTCTCATGCTTTTATGTATTGTTTTATTAACATTATTATTGTTATTTTTGTTGTTATTGTTGTAGTCTTTATAACTGTTTTCTTTATTATTATTATTATTATTATTATTATTATTATTATTATTATTATCCTCATCATCATCATCATTAATAATAATCATCATCATCGTTATTAAAAATCTAATTTTCATAATCTTTTTTTTTTTTTTGGAGATTAAGCGAATTTAGGGAAAGACTTTCAGAGAGATATTATAGATTAAAAAAATAAGCTCTGTGATTAAAGTAAGATTAAGGATTTTTCTTCTGAATCAACAACAGCAGCAATAACACTGACAAAAACATAAATCAGAATAATAATTTAAATAAGACAGAAAGGAAAAAGAAAAGAAAAAACAAACCCCAAAACAACAAAAACAATTATTTTTAATTAGAAATTTAATACAATTATCAAAATTTTGTTTTTAAAAAAATCAATAAATAGATAAATAAATAAATAGTAAAAGATAAGAAGAAGAAACTGGAAATGTTATTGGTAAAGTAAAAGATTTGTCTACAAAACAGAAATAGTAATATTTGTATTGACAATGTGATGGCAAATGGTCTGTTGCCCCAGGATGGATGTGTTGATATTTTCCAACATAAACTTTCAGATGTTCAGTCATTTCAATGTAAAATAGTCAAATACTGGAGCCAGATCAACCACTTCCTCTTTGCACTGGTCTCCATCAAGACTTCAGCTGTCCTTGGTCCCTGCTCTGCTGATTTCCTCAGTAAAGTCAGAAAGACAGCTGCTTGCATGAGGAGCGAGCTTCATGAGGTGGAGTGTCTGCTATAACAGTAATCTCTGGCCCTTATCTGCCGTACCGCTTTAGCTGTTTTGTCTGTGGGGCATGTTGGAGGCACCACTCAGACTGGGGTGTAGTGAATGTTCCTCCTCCACACACTTTCTTTTGCCACTTGATCTTTCTTTGTTTTTTCTTCTTTTCAATCTTTATTTTTCTTTTCTGTTCCATTTAGTGGTGTGTTTTGTTTTTATTAGATATTGCTCAATTATTTTTATGTAATGTCAAAGGACTTTAATGTCATTGTGAGATATTGTATATTGAATAAATGATATACAACCATAAAATAAAAACATATAAATCAACATATCGCTGACTGAGTACTCTATAGACATATGTTCCCTTAACTGTGTGTATCTGGTTCAGAATATATCCCATGCATGTCATAAGAAGTGGCTAAATGTGTTGCCACCAGGCAGGATATCCTTCCATAAAAAATTGCTTGAAACTGAACCCATGATAAATATTATTATGTTTGTCATGGGGTCTATAATATTATCTCCTGCTTTAGTAAAAATAAATGACTTTAAAATACTTGTTGCTGTTGTTGGTGTACATGTACCTTTACTGTAATTCTGAGATAAATTCAAAATGATGCGTGTCAATGTTGGACATTTGAATTCATAACACTGTCTATCCAACAAGTTTCCAAATATTTCCATTAGGTCAGTTTCACTCACAAAGCTTCAGACAACCTGAGGCTATGGTAAATACACTTGCCTGAGATGCCATGCACCAGGATTGAATCGGGGACAACATATCTAAAAAGTGATCTTCTTATCCACTCAGCCATGCCTACAATATTACTGGTAAGAGATAGAACAGCAGCAACTGCCTTACTTTTGGCATGATTTCTACAATTGGATGCTCATTCTAATATCAGATAATTTATAGATTATATGTTGTGCATTTTATTGTGGCATCAACAGTAGAGAGATTGTCATATCTTTGACATGTCTGGTGATTCCTTTCAGTCTGGTGATCAGCCAACAAAGGAGCCTTTATCCCTCAACCAGCCTCTTAGTAATATCAGCCACATCTCCCTCAAATCACATCACATGCTACCATCTTGAAAAATAAATCAAATATTAAATGATATAATCCAAAATACACTAGGTCTGGAATAAATAACAGGATGATTTCCTTATAGGTCTGCTTGATCAGAGTGTAGAAAGCAAGAACATATGTACCAATTTATTTTGTGCTATGACTAAACAACTCAGCTTATATCATACAGTCAGCTATTGAATGATTTTTTAATGTGATAGAAGTTTAAACTTTTCATTACCATATTTCTAACGAAGTCACTGACTATGATTTTTTAATAATGTTGACAATAATCAAGAATTTGGAATAATGTAGTACTGTAACTAACTCACGCAATATTGTTTCTACTTTTGGCACAAGGCCAGCAATTACCCAGTACATTACTGGTACTTTATTTTATCGACACCGTAAGGATGAAAGGCAAAGTTAACCTCAGCGGGATTTGAACTCAGACCATAAAGGGACGTAACTATGCTAGAAAGCATGGCGTCCAAACCTCTACTGATACTGCCAACTCAATATTAAGCTGGTGTTTGGTACATAACTAAACAAAGGTCCGTACATAAAATTGTGATGGAAGTTTTTAAATAAATATAAACACTAACTTCTTTGATGCAAGCTATCTGAGACTGTCTCTTGTTCTATGATACACAACTGATTATTTTAAAATGTTCTTATTTATATTTATGCCATCCATCACCATTTTAGAAAAGCATTCAAGTTATGTACAAAACACCAGATTAATAATTCTTAGTACAAGGTCAGCAATTTGAGAGAAGGAAAAATTTGATCATATCGCTCTTAGTACTTTACTGGTATTTCATTTTATCAATCAGGTTGAAAGGCAAACTTAACCTGAGATGAATTTGAATTCAGAAAGTAGAAAGTTGTAACTAATTACTACAAAGTAATTTGTACAAATCTCTACACAGATACTGCCATTCTATAAGCTTAATAATGAGAGTGTTAGTTATATTACTTAATTCCTTCAAATTCTTGTTTATTTTCAAACTGATTTAAAATTCACAAACTGTGTATTTTATTAGAAAAATGGTAAATAACAAATTTAAACAAATAATTGTGTATCACAGAACTAGAGCCATTTTAGGTAGTTTGGTATCAAGAGGGTTAATATCCCATTCAGCTATTTTGTAAGTAATATGGTGGTAGTCCAATAGCTTACCAAATAAAGTATTTTTTGATTGATAAGGTGAATGGTCCAATATCTTAGCCAGTCAGCTATTTTACCTCTCCATAATTCAGATCAATTTAGGAATTTTGAAGCGAATGAAGTGAAGCCAGACAATATTGATATTAAATTCAATACATTATATATATTTGATAAATGTAAACATATTTTCCTTGATATTAATATCGATTATAACTGGAGGAAATAAATGCTGAAATGGAAGATGAAAGGAAACCTCAATCTGACAAACTATGTATTCTTCCTTTCTTCCTTCCTTATTTCTTCATCGACCAGTCTCTTATCAGATAAACTAAGACTTTTTTCATGAACAGAAGTATCCATCAACAGGTCAACAATCCTACTGGTTTTGAGAAAAAACTGAACCTGGTGTAGAAAACCATCGAAACACTTAAGAAATTTTAAATTATGTATTCACAAACACGACCAAAGATTGAGAAATAGAACATAACTCCATATATGAGTGAGGTGGAGGTCAAAACATATTTATGTCATATAAATGATTACACAAAAGTAATACTGAATGACTTTGATTATCAAATTTCTACTTCGAGTCATCTTAAAGGATAAGCTAACTATTTACAAAGCACACATTAGTGTTGCTGTGCTGCTGCAAACATCCACATATTGTATCCATGTTATGCTATCTATCAGATGTAAATTAATATATTTTTTGCTAAATATTTCAATTCAGTTATATGTTTGCAAAAAAATATTAAATAATAAAAGAGTAGGCAGAGGCAGACTCTATATTCCAGTCTGGTTGGTATATTACAGCTATAATCTGACCAAGGCTACAATTGCAACACAGCAGTGCCAGGGTTATATGAACTAGTGGATATAAGCCTCAGTGTTAAAGCACAGGTTTCAACCTACTTACCAAAGTAGCAGTCTGGAAATCACAAATATTAAGATTGTACCTGTTGACATAGAAAACATGAATTGTTTACAAAATAATAACTCACATATGCTATCCACATAAGGAGCAACAGTCACATTAGTGTAAAGCTATTAACCCCTTTGTTACCATACTTTTAATGAAAGAATGCCAGTTCTTTTCAAAGAATTGTTTTTTAATTATCAAGAATTGAGAGGGATTTAGTAAAGTAAATAAATTTCTTATATAAAATTATGATGGAATGTCTTTATATAAAAACTTTATGATAAAGAATTTTCTGTTATAGAATGAGTGGCGATTTCAGCCAGTTTGGTTTCAAAGGGGTTAATGTAAGACATATTAAAATCTAACAAGCTTTCATATGGTTCCCAATGGAAATTATTTTCTGACATTCATTTGCCCTCTACTAATGATACACACTAGTTAATTTATTAATTACAGTCAGCTCTGATTGAGATAAAGAACAGCAAGCTGGTGAGAGATCAAAGAATCATTTAATTATGTATTCATCTCATTACCATCCTGTGTTTGTTAGTTTAGCCACACACACTACCACCTTTAAAGTAAACTCATCCATGCTGCAGTCATGTCAATGCTCCTGTCAAGGAGATGTAAACAGCATGATAGATAATTGAAAATGTTGGGTGTCATGATCAAATGGGATTTTGAGGCAATATCTGGTCCTTGCATATATGGTGTCAGCTGTGAGAACCATAACTGGCAGACAATATCTACACCAGATATCTGTGATTGTCATGCATGGGTAGAGTCTGTTTGTGTTGGAGTAGATACACTGGCTGGAGCTGGCTCAACCAATCTTGGATTAATGCTGATAAAAAATACATGTAAAAGTGTTTTTGTATAATGACTGAAAATTATGAAATTAAGATCTGGGTTTCCTACCAGCCAATTTTAAAGATATATCATCACCATCATTTTTTCATCCACAATTTGATTCCATACTTGCATGGGTGGGATGGATTGTTACAGATGTAGTCAATACTTAATCATAGCTACAGTCCTGGACAGGGGAGTGGACTATATTCTCTTTTGATATGGTTTTCATGGTTGGATGCCTTTCCTAACATCGACCACTCCCACTGGTTTGTTTTTAAATGTTTTTAAATGATTTTATTTATATAAAAACACCCCATCATGATTATATGTAATAAAATATGTATTATAAAGTACCAAGTCTGTGATCAGAGGATTAGTTATATTACTAAATCATTTATCATATAAAATATTATTTGAAAATCATGGACAAAAGAGTTAAAAAATAGCCTAAGAGTTGAAGATGTTCTAATCACCACCATGCCATGTTAATATTCCATTGTTGATACTATCTGCCAGACACAATCACTATCATTTGGAGTACAGAATTTTAGGAAACTTATAATTGGCTTTTACATTCTTATGTCCACCAAGTAAACAGTAAACAATATTTGCCTCAATGAATGATGGTAAGTTCCTTTTAAATTAGGCTTTCATGTAGCTCCTTTTACTATTGAAGTTTCTTTTAGCGGAATGTTGAACAGTGGGTTGAACTTCATTTCCCTTTTAGCTTAGTAAGAAATGCAGAAAGATATTCTATAGCTACAATTCTGTATTTTTATCTATTTTTTCAATATTTATTTTAAACAAACACTACTTCACGTGCAAAGAGATAACAAAGTTTTAATGCTCAAACACAAGATCCAGCTATATTATCATTGAATGCTCCATAATATCTTATAGATTATATTAGTTCCATTATAGTCAAACCAGGAAAACGTATAAATATGAGGTGTTCTCGGGATTTTGTAAGACCCCAAATCTACCTCATTTTTCAATTTTAGAATGAATTTTCCAAATGTCAATTTCCTCAAAAACAAGAAAATGTTATGAGTCAATAATGCATTAAATTTTTCATCGAGCAAATTAAGCAAGGACTACTAGATAGTTCCAAAGTTTTAGAATACAAGAAATGTGATGGTATATCAGAGAACCTTAGACCTACCAAACCTATAATTGTAGACAATCTAAATTTTGTTTTATAAAAATGGTGAGACCATAGTTAAAATAGTCTTCCAATGGATACAACTATGGAATGAACACTGGGTTGAAATGTAGAATATGATTTCATTTTTGATTGAAGAATCTTTGTAAAGAGATTTTGCATTAAAACTATTTATTTTGATGCATTTTAATACTGATGTATTTGGTGCCATGAATATTGTCCATTTACCAAAGAATATCTTTCAGAAGATAAGAATAAGTGTCTTTAAGATGACCCCAGAGGAAAAAGTTGATAACAGGCTCTACATTTTGGAAGAGAGCTTTGATTTATAATTCTTAAATTTTAATTGAATATAGGATACATCAATCGATTTTATATTTTATTAAATCAATTTTAAATGTTTTAGCAGCAATGTTTGCTACATAATTAATAACCACTCGAAATAATGATTTTTTTTCTTATCTTATCACCTTTTCCCAATGTTTTTTAAAGGAAATACCCAAGTTTTTTAGTGCAATATTAACCCTAATTTAATATGTTTAAATTTGAATAAATTAACAACACTGATTCTATAGTGAAGGTAACCCTGATCTTATAGTAAAAGACAATTGAGTGCTCAAGGAGTCATACAGTAGGATCAAACTCACAATCATGTCACTGCAACATAAACATTTTAAGCACTAGGCATGCTTGCACCTCTCACTACCAGTATCGTAAAATATGATATATTTCATCTCGTTCTGTTAGATGATAAAAACTTTGATATAATGTTGTTGGATCTCTGCAAATTCCAAGGAATGATCCATTTGCTTATGCAATTAACTTGCAAGTGGCTGAGCATTCCACAGACATCTGTCCACTTAACATAGTTCTCAGAGAGATTCAGTGTGACAGAGTGTGTAAAAGCTGGACTTTTGAAATACTAGTATAACTAATTTTTTTCCAGCAAAGTAGACTGGAACAACATAAAATAAATTATTTTGCTCCAGGACACAAGAGACCACCAGGAATCAAATTCATCACCTTGCAGTCATAAGCTAAACACCTTAACCATCTTCACAACACCAGTAATATTCTGGAGTTAATCACAAATACATTTTTGCCTTCAGATTGTAAAGTAAAACTCATCATCACAAAAATAAATTTACCATAATTTTGCTGGCTTCATGGTCATCACCCTGATAATAATCACCACCACAATCACTACTACCAAAATAAACTACTACCAACACCAACATAGTTTCCACCACCACACTAACAGCATCAGTACCATTACCACTACTCCTAACACTACTATCAGTACTAGCAACACCACCATCACTACCAACACCAACATAGTTTCCACCACCACACTAACAGCATCACCATCATTACCAGCAGCACCACCACCAACACCATTGTTACAATCATAATGGTTGCATTTCATTATTTATTGATTTTTCTTTTATTTACGTCAAACAGTAAATTATTATCATTACCATCATCATCACTATCACTATCACCCTCACCAACATTATTGTTGTCACCTCCACCGCCTACATTGCCATCATCACCATCATCATATTTCCTCGTATACTTTTAACAGAAATATTTCCCATGAATAAAAAAAATAAGAAATACAAAAACACAAAATTATACCACTACTCCAACAAACATTATGCTACATTATCTCACATTACATGTATTCAGCATTATCATTGTAGCACTGGTGATGGTGGTGATGATGCTTGCTGCAATGGTAGTGATTATGATAGTCAGGTGTTGAGTTAAAACAACAAGCGACTCAGTAAAAGCAAAACAAATATATATATATATATATATATATATCATCATTCATCATCATTTCATTTTACGTCCACTTTTCTTTGCAAGGGTGGGACGGGAACTGATTCTGGCTTGATTTCTACAGATGGCTGCCCTTCTTAACACCAACCTCATTTACAGTGAGTGCTGGGTGCTTTTTTGCCGTGGCACTTCCACGACCACTTTGCAGTGGAACGATAGGGACTCCAGTCCCTATCATCTCATTTCTACAGCTGAGTAAACTGGAGCAATGTGAAATAAAGTGTCTTGCTCAAGGAAACAACACATCACCCGGTCTGAGAATTGAACTCACAACCTTTCGATTGCAAGGCCAATGCTATAACCACTAAGATATATATATTATATATATATATATTATATATATATATTTACTATATATATACCACATACTGCACAAACACACAGTAATAAAATAACTGTTCAACTTTTGGCACAAGGCCAGCAATTTCAAGTGGAAAGGTCCATTATTCTACCCCAGTGCATTGCTGGTACTTTATGTTATCAATCCCATAAGGATGAAAGGCAAAGCTAGCTATGACGGGATTTAAACTCTGAAAGTAAAGGCTATCTCTATATATTACAGAGCATGTCTGAAGAAGAACTTATGAGATCAATATAATGTTGGTATTATTATACTTTATAAGCTTTGGTGAGAATTGTAAACAATTGTGAAAAATATTCTCTCTGCACAAAGAAAAAACATAAAAATTTGCCTCTATATGTTTCACATCTAGTTGGCTGTTCACCAGCAAAGTGTGTTATAGTAAAAAAGATAGAGATCTGTTTACATTTTAGACTGGCCATTTCAGTTAAGTTCTTGTTTGTGTTTAATATAAATAGCATTAAGCAATATGTTCTCTTTATAGGTGAAAAGACAAGAGGTGCCTGTCTTCTAATAAACAGCCAGTGAACTGTGAATTATGTAGCAGTCAACATGTTTTTCTGTGCACAAAGAGAATAACAAAATGTTTTTCATATTCATAGAAAAGTATACCAGGCAGCAACAGAAGAAGAAGAAGAAGAAGAAGAAGAAGAAGAAGATTGTGGTATGAGTGCTGTTAGTGATGTGATAGATTTTTGGTGGGGTGAATATTACAACCACCACATAAACACACAGATGATAATAATTGTTTATAATTTGGGCACAAGGCCAGCAATTACCCCAGTGCATTATTACTGTTTTATTTTATCAATCCCGTAAGGATGAAAGGTAAAGCTAACCATGGCGGGATTTGAACTCAGAACGTAAAGGGCCATAACTCTAGGCTGCAAAGCACGGTGTCTGATGCTCTGCCAATACTGCCAATCCACCAGCACTAGGCCAAACATTTTGCGGTAAGGTGAAAGTCAATAAAATTAACTATAGTGCATTATTGCTACTTCCTTTAATTAATCCCAAAAGAATGAAAGGCAAAGCTAACCTCTGTGTGATTTGAACTAAGAAAGTAAAGGGCTGTTACTCTATTCTGCAAGGTACGTTGTCCAAAGCTCTACCAATACAGCCAATCCACAAAAAAAATAATAATAAAAATAAAGCAATATGTTTTCTTTATTTATTGGAATAAATACAATAAATGCCTGCTACAGATTGTTCCAGAAAGAAAACAGCATGTAATATATATAAACCAGAATAAGGATGGCAGTTTCAATAGTTCTGCATCAATCTAACACAACCTGGTTTTAACCCCAAACTTTAAAACATATACATATATGTGTGAATGTATATATATATATGTTTGTATGCGCCAGTGTAAGAGTATATATATATATGCAAATGTATATATATATGCTTTTAAGTGCGTGTGTATATATATATATATATGTGTGTGTGTGTGTATATATATATATATATATATATATATATATATATATATATATATATATATATATATATATATATATGTATATATAAATGTATGTATAAAAAGCACTCTTTAGATAAATACAGTGGAAGAAGGAATTTTCTGGAACAACCGCAAAAAAAAACATTCCTCTGGCATTAATAGATCACATTTTGTTTTAGCGAGATCAACCCCGATTGCTCAGATTGAAAGTTTGTTAGATGGATCGATAATATATATATATATATATATATATATATATATATATATATATATATATATATATATATATATATTTATATATATATATATATATGTATGTATGTAAATATATGAACTTATATGTATATATATATATGTACATATATATATATGTATATATATGTGTGTGTGTATATATATATATGTATATATATATAGTGATATCTATGTATAAATTCTATATGTTTTGTTTGTGTACACGTGTTGTATTTTATATGCCTAACAATAAATGTAGAGGCAAATCTTGAAACATATTGTCCATATATGTACGAACATTTACTTACAAGTATACATGTATCTGTATCAATATGTGTACATATGTGCACATGTGAATATATGCATATATATATATATATATATATCCTCACACACTAAATCACTGTCTTCTTCCCTCAATCATAATTGTCCTTAATACCACCACTACCAGTTAAAACTCCATTTTCTATGTTGATGTCATTCACATTTAATATTCAACATATATACATGTGTGTTTTACCTATATATATGATCAGTTCTACAAAATTACATATGGTTTAATGTATATATATGTCTCTATATATATGTCCATGGGAATATATCTATATCTATACATACATGTAAACATACACATAGATACATACATACCCATACACACGTATTTCGACATGCATGCATACACTAATTTTCCCCTCAATTATGGGAACAAGTGAAAAGTGCAACTCACATCTCTCCAAAGATGAAGCTCCTCTGACAAAATATATATATATTTTTTCTTTTCATACCAATATTTATTCAATATAGCAGGTCCATTCTTTTGTCATAACATTTTATTGTTACTATTATTATTACTAATAATATATTATTGTTGTTGGTGATAGTGCCCCCAGTCTTGTTTATGAGTAAGTGCTGTTAGGAAAATCAAGCACCTAACCACAATTTTTCCTCACAATTAGAGTAACTGTATTTTTTTAACTGACATTGCTCATGCTCTTTGCAACAAGAATAAATATGTGAACTTCTACTCACATCCACTTAATAGAGCAGACTTCATGCAGATACAGTAAACAGCAAATATTATTGTTTTTTTTTTATTATGATCACAATTGTTGCTGTTATTGTGTTTTTTAGCATTATTATCAAGGACAAGACACTTTGTGTTCGGAAAAAACCATTACGAAATTCTTCCAGAACTTACTGAAGAGAAAGGTGAGTGTGGAGAAGAAGGTGTTGCTTCCCATTATATTTAAGTGAAGAGTTCATTTTAGCTGTTGTTGATCAACCCTGGTCCACCTCAATCCAGCAGACCCACAGCCAAATGTGCTCCTGTCACGATCCTCCTTTCATTTTGATTTAAAATGTTGCATGTGCTCACTATGTTGGTGAAACTTTCTGTATTTTTTCACACAAATGGCTCTTCACACTTTCACCAAAATGATATACACTTTTAGACACCAACTTAGTACTCAATGCATGTTCTTGGGCTGAAATCAGTAGTGCTTCAGTTTCCTTTTTTAGAGTATTATGGGTGAGACTTTCTCAAGCCCTTTCAGTCTTTAATTCATGAATTTGTCATCCAAATTAGATATGCAATATCCTTCAAAATACTGCTTCTATTTTACATAGAGCTTCTTTTCTTTTTACTCAAACCACTGTTTCTCTTTTCGTTACTGCTTCCTTTTTGTCATCCCTCTCTTTTGCTGCTGAGCATACTGTAGAAGAATTTAATTACTATTTATTGGGAGGTAATTGATGGCTCACCTTTCATTGTTGATAAATTATGTATCATTTTCAGTCCTCCTCTTGAACAGTACATTTCATTGTGCTTATACTTGTATATCATTTTTCTTATTCTGCTGTCTCAGTCATCAACCTCAATCTTAGTCTACTTGAAGATCTTAGTACTGTACCTTATCACAGATACAGCTCAGATGTTTATAGTAAGAATTAAGTTTCTTACATACAGTTTGAACTCACGAAGTTTTGGCTTTGTGAATATGTTTTTGTCTTTCATTTGCCCATGCAATGACTAACCAATCTCTGGTATTCCAAGATATTTGTAGCCTTCATCACGTAGAACACTCAATCATTCACCTGATAGTAATTCAATGCCAGTTACATGAGATAAATTCTCAATTTTCGTAATACTTCTTAAGTCAAGAGTTGTTTACACTTTTGCATATAGGTTTACAATATCTTAAGAAAACAGGATTGGTGGCCAACATCTCTTTAAACTAGTGCTTAATGCAGCCATCCAGCATCTCTTAGATGCTGGATTTTGATTTCTTGCAGGCTCCTCTGTCCACTTTTTCTCATCTCCAGGGATACTCTCTATGACATTCTCAATTATTATTTATAAAGATCTCCACTAAATATGATCACTTGTGTTGGGATGACTATATTTCAAATTATGTTTGTTGTTGTTATTACTATTATGGTGAGAGATTAGCAGAATCATTAGAGTATTTGACAAAATAATTTGTCATACTTGCTCTGGTTCTTTATATTCTGAAGTCAAATCTTAGCTTTGCCTTTCATCTTATGGGGTTGATAAAATTAAGTACCAGTAACACACTGGAGACAATTTAATTAACTTCCCCCTCACACTAGAATTGTGCCCATTATTATTTTGATTATTATTAATGTTATTATTATCATTATTATTGTTGTTGTTGTTGAAGTTTTTATTGTTAATGGTGTTCTTATACTGATAGATTGGCAGAATCATTAGAGCATCTGACAAAATGATTTGCTGCATTTTTTCTGGTTCTTTATATTCTGAGTTCAAATTCTGCTGAAGCGAAATTTGACTTTCATTTTTTCAAGGGTCAATAAAATAAATTACCAGTAAAGCACGGGGAAATCAACAAAATCAATTTCAGCTCCTTCTTATTTCTAGCTTTGTAACTAAATTAGAAACCATTATTATTATGATTATTGTCATTATATTATTACTATTATTGATATTCTCAGGGAAAAGCGAACGTAAAATGAAATGAAATGAAATGATATTATCATCTCATTTGCCCTTTACCTTTACCCTATCATCTCAATACTAATGTTTTGTTTGTTATTCCTTTTTAAACCAAGGTTTTAAATTAGAATCTATCTATTGATTTATCTATCTATCTATGTATCTATCTATTATTTTTGGCTGTATGTCTATTTATATTATTTTTGCAAGTAACATTTTTTGTATATCATCATTATTATTTTTTTAAAATTGTATTATTATTATACCTATTATATACATTATTATTATTATTATTATTGTTGTTGTTGTTGTTGTTGTTTTTGTTGTTGTTACTATTATTGGTTGTTATTTATATTGTTATTATGCTGCTCTATCAAATCTCTCTCTTCCACTGCAATAACTTGTCAGATATTCATCATGATTGAACAAAGCAGAAAATTGCAAACCTGCCACAGCCTTAAAGAATTTGGACAGGATAATCTGTATGAGTCTTTTCAGCAAAAGCACTCAATGAGTGATTACATTAATATATATATATATATATATATATATATATATATATATATATATATACATACATATATTTAAATATATACATGCTAAGCTTGTACTTTTTAACATATATATATATATATATACATTATTTTGGTTTTATTTCCAGGTAAGATGTAATAGATCTATTGAAAATAAGAGGTGAATGTTTATGTTTGCACATGTGTGCGCCTATATGTGTTTATGTGTTTATTTTTTTGAATGTATGTATATGTTTATACATACACGTATACAGGTGATTGTTTGTGTTCATGCTGGAACCTATCACAAAAATATATGTGTGAAATTTCGTATATGGTTGTGTTTACAAATACATATATGTCTATGTTTGTAAATCTTTATATATATATATACTAGGTTTCTCTCTCCCCCTCCCCCTCTCTATCTCTCTCTCTCTTTCTCTCTCTTTCTCCATATATATATATATATATATTGAGCTTTAGACAGGTGTCTATCTGTGTGTAGGAGCCGATGCCTATGTATTTACTCACAAATCAACTCTATTTCTCTCTCATATATGTTTCTATGTACATGAAGGAGTATATACATGTAAATGTTTACAATAACACATACATATAATACATGAACTTTCATATATGCTTGCGTTCACACACAGACACACATATGTATGTATACACACTCACACACATGTTATATATATATATATATATATGCACACACACACACATATATATATACATATCATTGTTTATACATAAATCTGTGTGCATTTTTGTGTGTATTTTGCATAAATTCACACAATGTCTTAGAACAGTGATTTTGGTGAATAATAATAGAAAAACAGGATCAATCATTGCTTTATTTTTATAACTCGACAGTTTTCTTTCTTCATTTCTAATATGTCCATTCTTTGGCAAGTAAATCTAACATTTTAAAACCAATTTTTCAACAGAGATTAGTTTTCTAACTCATTGAAATATTTAGTTATATGCTAAAGCAGTAATTCTCAGTGAAATGTTTTTTTAAATTTTTGTCAAATATTTTGTTATAAGTCCGATAATATATATATTTATAATATGCTCCATGAGTTTCTTAGCAAGTATTATGTTTCAAATCTGTGATATATATATAAAAGGCTCCATGAATTTCTAAGCAAACCATGTGTGTATTGATATGTATAAACATATCACTATACACCATAGTTTTACCCAAAACATTCATTCAACAGACAATGCTATTAAATCACTATAAGGACCTTGCATGAACGGACAAAGAGTTGCTCAGTTTTATTCAAAGCATTCAATCACCAGATCATGCTAGTAAATCATTCTAAGAACTTCTGGTCATTGGTTAGCTTTCTATCTAAAATATTTATAATTAATTCTCAACTGATATTACGTTTCTAACACACTGAAAGGTTTAGTTATATGTTATAGCAGTAATTCACAGTGAAATACATTTAGGTATGTTGATGATACAATGCTCCATGAATTTATTTTTAAGTAAACTTTAATATACACATAGGTTTACCCCACTTAACAGATGATGCTATTAAATCAATGTAAGGACCTACAGAATTAAATGGCCACTGATCAGCTCTGAGTTGAATACAATTGTCGCATACGGATCAGCGAAACTGTACAGTCGGGATTTTGATGAGAAAATAGGTATATATCTGTGTCTATTATTTCCTCTTATTTTATAATTTGATATATAGCTCTGATTATCGAGTCAATTTAGTGATCTTGGTTATTTTGTCTCTTCCGATCATCGAGCAGCATTGGTCAAGGTTGAGACCACACACACTCGCATACATATGAAAAAAAACCAAAAAATATATATATATATATATATATATATGGGAAAGTTCAATTTAAATTGTTGGGATACAACAAGCAAATCTTTTTATAACTGATATAAAGCACTCAACAAATAATTGGAGTAAAAAATACAATATTAACAAATGGAAACTATATTTATAAAACCATATTTATTTCATTATACATATTTCAAGGACACCAAGTTAAATTATGGTGTGCTTTCATCAGATAAAATATAATATAGAGCAGTTTTATAAATAAATATTGACATACCCTTAAAGAATGCAACCATTACTGTTGGAAGCTCCGGGAGCTTCCAACAGTAATGGTTGCATTATTTAAGGGTATGTCAATATTTATTTATAAAACTGCTCTATATTATATTTTATCTGATGAAAGCACACCATAATTTAACTTGGTGTCCTTGAAATATGTATAATGAAATAAATATGGTTTTATAAATATAGTTTCCATTTGTTAATATCGTATATATATATATATGCATGTATATGTGTATATATGTATATGTGTGTATCTCATTATTATATTGTCTCAAACTCTCTTATGGTTGAGTTAACCTGAAAATGTAGTAACTGCTTTCTCTAGCAAACATGATAATCGCTTTCTGTCTACCTTACTACCCACCTGTGACCTCTGTATTAATTTCTTACTCCACCCTTCGAGATATTTTTCACTTGCTACAAGGGAATCAGTCCTCTTTCTTGACCGATGTATTACGTGTTAATTCCTCCCTCTGCCTATAGAAATGTTCTCACTTTCTACAAACACATCTGGAAAACAGTCCTTTTCCCTAAGGTGTTCCTCGATAAGCTGATTGGCCTCACAACATTGATGCATATCTATAATGTACAATTGCTGCATACGGATCAGCAAAACTGTACAGTCAGGACTTTGAAGAAAAAATAGGTATATGTCTGTGTCTATTATTTCCTCTTATTTTACAATTTTATATATATATATATTACCACACTATACTTGAGAACATGAATATCACCCACCTAAAAAGGATTTTCAACTCAAGTAAGACATGATTAAAAGAGATGGAGGAGCAAATGGAAGCAAAGGCATTGGTGAGAGGTATTGCAGAGAATAAATCAAAATGGAGAAGCAAGTCATGGTGCCCCAAATGGCTAACCCCTGCTTTATGCAAGAAAAATGTCCAAAAATGCTTGTCGTTATATATTTTATATTTTACGAGGATAAGCTGAAAGGTTCATAGGCTGACTATGAAGGAATGATGGTAGAGCAGTGAAATCTTGCATTCATTAAGTCCAACTATTCCTATTTATAACTGCATTGTTTCCCTCCAGATAACCTGATATCTGCTTGTTCACAGAAAACTTTAAATGTTACTAGTAGCAAGTTCTCTTGAACATAGACAAAATTTGGCATCGTTGTGAGTCTTGTCTTTGTCATTTTAAGCTCCAATTTTTACTTCTAATGAAAATCACTATCTTAATCAGTATAATTGTTTTCTGATAACATCCATATTTATTCTATTCTTTCCTGTGAACTCTGTTTAACCCTTTCTTGATTAAATTTTAGCATGTAGACTACTTTATTGATCCAATTAATTTTCAATATGACCAATACTTTCAGTGGGTTTAGTGAATTATCTCTAACACACATACACATGTGTATATATATATATATATATAAATGTGGTTGGTGTTAGAAAGGGCCAAATTTATAGTCCCATCAGAGCAGGTACGGCATGGTCAATTGTGGCCAGACTTGTCTCTCAACGTGGACAACCCATCTAACCCATGGAAGCATTGAAAATGACATCATGTTTGTGAAGCCAACACTAACTACTAGGCCATGCAAGTTATACAGTAACTGTCATATTTGCTTTCACTCATGTGAGTGGAATTAAACTGAAGCAGCTGGAAAAGTTCAAATATCTCCAAGCCATTTCCATGAGTAATGGAAGGCAGGAAGCTGAATCAAATTCATTAATTGTTAAAGCTTGTCGATTGGTGGTCGATTGGCAGTATCGGTAGAGGGTCGGATGTCATGCTTTGCAGCAAAGAGTTACGGCCCTTTATGGTCTGAGTTCAAATCCCGTTGAGGTTAACTTTGCCTTTTATCCTTACGGGGTCGTTAAAATAAAGTACCAGTAATACACTGGAATAATTGCTGGCCTTGTGCCAAAAGTAGAAACAATTAATTGTTAAAGCTTGTGCAATAATGCACCAGCTTCAGCACTCATTCATCAGAAGAAGACAGTTAGGAGTAAAAATTAAACTTGCTATCTTCAATTCAGTGTTCTTGCCTACTTGTGTTTGTGATCATGAAACTTGGGTAAGGACTGTAAGAATATGATCATGAATACAAGCAGCCAAAACGGGGTTTATCTGCTGCGTCGTTGAAATGACATTATTCAATAGGGTGCATAGCTTCAACACCAATTTATCATTCCAACTAGAGCTGCTATTTCTCTACATTGAGAGTTCACAGCTGTAGTGCTATGGACAAGTGGTTAGAATATCTAAGGAAAGAATCACTGGCAGAATATACAGGCAAAACCAGCCAGCAGGAGACCATGAGCAAAATAGTTGGATAGCATCTAACAACAACAACAATAATGATAATAATTGCATCTACTTTTAGCACAAGGCCAGCAATTATCCCAGTGCATTACTGGTACTTTATTACATCGACCCTGTAAGGATGAAAGGCAAAGTTAACCTCTGCGGGATTTGAACTCAGAACATAAAGGGCCATAACTGTATGCATGGTGCCTGATGCTCTACCGATACTGCCAATCCAATAATAATAATATGATATGGTGCCTCATTCTTGGATTGTTGAATGCCTGCAGATGTTTGGTATTGCTGACAACATCACAACTTTACTTCTGAATAGTATGCTAGATTGGGAGACCAAGTTTTATTTAAGCACTGTAATCTTTGTAGATGTAAAAATAAAATGGGTTCTTCCAAAGTGACTCATTTTCACCATTAATATTTGTCATTGACCTTATACCTATTATACTGACACTTAGGAAATTTGAAACGGTTAGCAATGTGGCAATCCAGTTATCAATAAGCTGCCGCTTATGGATGACTCCAGACTGTTTGGAAAATCCAAAAACCATATATTTTGATTAAAAAGGTTCAAATATGTTTATTGATTGATGTGGGCATCTCATGGGAGCAAAATATTGCAGCAAAAGAATATGTCAGGTTCAGAAAATATAAGGATTTCTTCATTGAAATTGAAAAAATGAGGCATCACAAGGTTGTTACAATACCAATGATTTTAAAAGAACTAGGACTGATCAAAAGAGTAATCTAAAATTATATCAGAATGATCCCTGGCTTACTATCACTGCAAGAAGTACACAAAATTGTATAAACTTGTACAGCACACGCATTGAGATGAGAACTATTGCTGTGAGAATGATAATCATCTACATAATTTTGTTTTCATAACTTTATTTGATTATATTCCATAATTATCTATGTTGTAAATAATCGAGCACTCATATATGATTGATTATCATTCTGTTGAAAATATTATTTTAAACAGATAATGTGCATATGTATAAAGCAAATGATATACTTGTAACTGTGTAAAGTGCATGATGTGAACAATCTAGTATGTTTATTTTTATGGCTTATGAATGTATGCAATGAGTTTCTCTGCACTAGCTGTTGGGAAGACTCTCAGCAAAAAATGGAAACAAAACTGAAGTAAGAGGAAAAATACAAATAATAATTATAATAAAGACAAAGCAAAATGGAATGCTTAAGAAGGAGGTTTTATCTGACTTGTCTAATATTAGACAATGAAAACCCATTCAACCCATACCATCATGAAAAATGGGTTTAAACAGATGACGATGATGATAATGATGATGATCAGTAACTATCAATTTCATTGAACTGTGGTTTTTCTTTTACTTTTCTTTTATAGTATCATGTTTCCTGCTGGAAATTCTGGTTCTAACCTGGAATTACTTGGTAGCAAATCTGAATATGTTTTCATACATTAAATTTATTCTAAAAACAACTTTCCAGCTAAATGATCTCCTGAGTTGATTAATCAATAAAATACTTCAATAGAAACACTGAAATATGTATTGTAAACTAAATAATCAATTATTTACCTCATCAACAGCCAATGAAAATATTGCTTCATCATTAATCAATAGAAGTGTCTAATGAATAATCAATGAATTATTGTACCATTATTATGGAATAGCTGCCTGTGTTGATAAGATGCTGGACTAAGTCTAAGGGGTTGATCGTTCAAGCCTTTTCAATGGGCCTCACATTGTATTTATAATAAATAAATATGTTTCAATTTATGGTGTCCCCCTTCTTGGTCTGGCCTTGCGAGGGGGCTTGCATGTTTCATAAATCCAAGAGAACATTAAGTTTGGAGCTTTGCCCCTGATAGGGCCACCTAAGGTGTACTAGTCTAATGGGGACTAACGGTGACCCACAGTGCACCGGCTCACCACCAGCATGACCCCAGCCCCATTGAGTAAGAGCAGGAAAACGTGATGGTGTACAAAAGCTGAGTGGGAATGGTTCATGTCTACTAACTACAGTTTCTGAAATTCAATTCTTTATTATAGACTTTGTGTCTAGCTTCTGAACATTTTTCATTGTTTCACTCTGTGATGTGATAATGCTGGTGCCATCACTCTGTATGGTGATAGTGCTGATACCATGACAAACTGCACCTTGTCTAACATGTAATGTGTTAATGCCAGAGTCATGTTGAAATGCTCCCAGTACATGCTGTAAAATGGTTAGTGTTATGGAAGTCATCCAGCTGTAGAAACCAAGTAAAAATTGAAATATACAAGCAAGATGTAGTCAATTGACCAAGATAGCCTCAGTATTCAATAACCTATCTAACCTAAGCATGCATGGAATACACACATTAAACAGTGATGGTGATGATGATATTTGAGATTCAAACTTAGCACTAATGTTGCAGAAAAGCTGCAATAGTCATTAATTTTTTTCGATTTTTCAGATTCATATTTCTTCAGATTATTGATTTTGAATGTGACTCCCATGAGCTGCATCATCTCTTCTTTTTTATCTCCAAATTTTACATTCTTCAACCACATCTTCCTAGTTGTTAGAGCAGATGTTTAATAAGAACATCATGATAAAAACATTTCTTAGGACCTGCCTAACCCATGCTAGCTTGGAAAATGACCGTTAAACTATGATGATGCTGATGATGACATGATTTTTATGTGGTTATGAAAGCATTTTTGATAAGGACATGATCTTGATATAGGCATTAAAGCCGTTCTTAATAGGGACATGATTTTGATTTAGGCATGAAAGCATTTACTTGTGACCTACAGGTGATAACCTTCTGTAAGTTCAGGATCTGCTTAGAGATTAGTGTCTGGCATCATTTTTATATCAGATATGATGATTTCCAATAATGACAAATTATTAAAATAGCAAAAGCAATATCTAGTAACTAATTTCAGATGGAATGGTAGACACTATGTAGTTTAATTGAAAGTGCAGTCACATGGCAAGCAATAGCTATGTGGTTTTAATCTAATCAATGCGATACTGGCTGTTTCCTATCTTCTATCAAATTTATGCCCATGATATCTGAATACCCTTCTTAATGCGAACCACTTCATTATTACGGTATCAGCACTACTACATGACAGGAGGGTCCGGTGCTTTATATCATCATCCCAACACTGCCACTTTACAGAGAAGGCTGGTTGCATTTTATCATGGCACTAGCACTACCTCTGTAAAGTGTAGGCCAAGTACTTTTAATTGTGAAAATAAGCCCTATCACTTTTCGACATTAGGCAGCTTGTCGTGTTTTTGACCAGGCTGGGGAGGCATGATAGGATTGAGAATATAGCTGGTGGTACATTTTTGGGTGCACCTGTCTTACCATTCTGGAATGATTGGATAAGGAGCAGTGAATTCAAGAATATGAATGCAGAATGAGAATGTACACTTATATAAATATATATATAAATATATATATATATAAAAAAAGGTGCAGAGCACTGAAAGTCGATGGAAACCGTGGAGTGGGGAAACCCAAGATGACCTGGGATGAGGTGATAAAAGCCGACCTTACCCAATTACACCTCTCAAAGGCGATGACACACAATCGTGACCTCTGGCGTCACGCAGTAATACAGAGTACCCGACCTCCCATGGGTACAAGCTGAAGCATATAGACAATATGCCGCCACACCCCCCACTGCAAGGTGGTTGTGGAGGTGCCACAGCAAAAAAGCACCCAGCCCACACTGTAAATGAGGTTGGTGTTAGGAAGGGCATCCAACTGTAGAAATCAAGCCAAATCAGTGCCTGTATGAGCAAGGCATGGTCAGCCGACCAGACACTGCCCACAACAGGACAACCCGTCTACCCCATGCTAGCATGGAAGAACGGACGTAAAACGGTGATGATGATGATGATGATATATATATATATATATATATATATATATATATATATATTAGTAAAAAGGAAAAGAAAATGCTGACAAATTTTTCCCAGTGAAAAATAGTTTAATTAGGAATAAGTATAAATTAGTAATAAGTATTGGTTAGTATTCAGTTTTAGTTTTAAATTTTTACCGGTTGCGCATTTCTAATGCTTTTCAAAAATAATTTTTTGTGATGTTTGCTCTAATCTCGCAAAACTAATATATATATATAAGATGATGATGATGATATATATATGTTTTAACCAATAAGTTCATTCTTCTTAGCTTCTAGTTAGCACATGAAGCAAGCTTGATACACTTGCTTTACTCACATTTTACAATGTAGTAAATAAATTAATGCACCTATACTTTACATAATTTCAACAAATATTGTATTTTAAATAAATTGAATTTTTTTTTTATATTATTACAAAACAGAGAGGATATAAGAGATAACTACATATCTATACAGATAACTACATTCTTATTACGATGAGAATTATTGAATAGGTACACTGTATCCATTCATGTTGTAAGTAGTGACTAAAACATTGTCTCAAACTATCACATGCAACCAAAGCCCGCATGGAAAAGTGGAGGGGAAAACAATGATAATTATGAAAATACCTGTTAAATTTGCATAAAGTATAGGTGAATGATTTTATTTATTAACTTGTAAACTGTTCACTTCACTCAAGCTTCAGGCTTATTGCAAAAAACTAGCTGGAAACCAGCAAAGTGAACTTATTAGCTAGTCCTACTTTACATAAAAATCCTTGTAGTTAATCCATCCATTTTAGTGTGATGTGTTTATCCTCTTGTAAGAATTACAAGCAGCAAGTCAATACACCAGAGTACATTGATATCAATATATAAGACAACTGCAACTCATTAAGCATAATTAATCAAACCCAGAAATTATAATACATGCTTGATATAAATATATGAAAAAATGTCAAACTGGTATGTATTAGATTTAGGATATCCACTTTCAGTGATAGTGTTGGTGTCATGATAAAATGCAATCAGTGCACTGTGTAAAGTGGTAGTGCTAATGAAGTGATAAAATACATTCAGTGCACACTGTAAAATGGTTGGTGATCTTAAAGGCATACTGTGATAAAATATGGAACATCCCTATCTTGTCTCCAACAGGAACAACATATCCAGTCCATACCAGAATGGAAAAGATGATGATGATGATGGTGAGAGTAGTGTGTTTAACGTCTGGTGAGAATTACAAGTAGCAAGTCAATGCACCAGAGTACATAGATGGCAATATGTAATACAACTGTATCTCGTTAAGCTTGATTAATCAAAACCAGAAACTATAATACATGCTTAATGTAAATATTTGAGGAAAAAATCATGTCTCATTCATACATGTTACTTTGAATATATACACTTTCAGTACATCCATCCGTTTAAAGTTTTAATATAAATTCCAGTGACAATATCAATATGATTTCTAGTTGATAAATACCTCAGTCTCAGAGAAAATTCTTAGGTATTTATTGATTCCTATGTGAGTCATGTAGCGTAAAGGTATTTTGTTTATTAGTTCTGTATTAGATATGTGTAACTTTCCACTTAAATATTATCAATAGCCTAAACATTAATAAGTTATGTGTTCGAAATTGTGGCAATGACATCTTAGATTTCGATAACCGCTGACATAAGAATGCCAAATATTGTTTGTGCCAAGTTTTACTGAATCAAAACTGATCAGTGAAATGATATATGTGCGTATGTATATATATTTATATACATACTGTACACAATATTTTCATTATATTATATTATATATATATATATATATATATATATATATATGTATATATATATTTATATGTGTATATATATAAATATAATATATATATACATATATATATATATGTATATATATATGTATATATGTATATATATAAATGTAATATATATGTATGTATATATATATATATATATATATATATATATATGTATATATGTATATATATAAATATAATATATATGTATGTATGTATATATATATATATACACACATACACATATATATATAAATACATATATATATATATGCACACATTCACTCATATGTAAACTTTACTCATAACACATAGACATATTTGACATTTCAAAACATTGCCATATCTAATTGTTTTCATATTAATAGAGACAAAACTAAATTTATCGATGATGAAACATCATTCTCTGATATCAGATATGGTGACATGATAATAAATTCTTTTCATATCTCACATATCATGCAGATACACAGGAATATTTTTTTACATTCAATCATTCAATTTTTGTCTGTCTAATTTGATTTTTATCATAAACATCTCACCAAGATTTTTATTCAATTACTTTTCATTCCATAGATTTTTTGCAAGTTGCATCAACCACCATTGTTTTTATTTGATACAATAATTATCATGTTTTTTCATAGAATGAATAACAAGTTTTTCTATTTCTCAATATATCTGGTGCTTTTTTTGTCTCTCCACATGTATGTGTATGTACATATATCTTATACATGCACAAAACATCAACAAAAGTTTTAAGGCAATTTAAAACAGGGGTTAGCCTTGTTAGTCCCATGAAAGACTTCTCCATTTCCCTATCATCTGTATCACTGAAACTTAGGCTTTTGCTTTCATTTATTCCATCATTTTAGACTGTCTTTCTCTACTTCCTTCTGCATTCATTTCTATCATTCCTCTCACACGTTCACCTTCATCCTTCCCCCACATATGACTATCAATCTCATTCCATTTCTCTCCGAAACATTTATCACTGGCTCTATGCAATTCATTGCCTGCCTTCCTCTCTCTCAGCAATACTCTCCTCATCTACTTAATTTTACATATTTTTGTTCTTTCCAGATTTCTATGTTGCTCCAAGTTCATCACCCATATCTTGCTTCCAAAAATCATGCCACCTTCACGCATACAGCGTACACTTTTCCCTTCACTTCAGAAACACTGTCCTCCTCATTAATAGACCACTCAGTTTCCAAAATTCTTTGCTGCACATCTCACTCTAGATATTAATTTGGAATCAGATTTACCTTCTCCATTCAACATGTCTCCAAAGTAACAAAACATTTTTGCCCTTTCTATCTTCCCATCATTCTCCAAATTCTGCCCAACATCCTTTTTATCTGTAGCTATCTTCATATATATTTTACATGTAAATGTAGCTACCACATTCTTTCAAAATCCCTTCACAACATTTCATTTTAGATGAACCTACCTGTGAATATTGAAACACTCCAGCATCCTTTTTGCACACAGTTCCTTCCATCTTATCAAATGCTTTACCACTTGCCATCATTATTGTCTTTCTAATATTCACCTTTACACATTTTGCTTCATTAAATTCTTTCCACCTAATCATCTTCCCCCTTCAGTCTATCCATACACCAACTCCCATTATAAACCCTCTTTTACACTTCAGAACAGTACTTCTAACACAACTACAGTAGGGGTCTTAATCTTCATTCACAATGCACTTCAGTCTTTACTTCAAACTCATCATTTTTCCTTTCCTTTGTCCTTATGACTGTGCACACTTTCTCATACATTGTCATTACTATTCAAACTACAATACTGCCACTCAAGACTCTCTCATTGCTCATGCCACTACTTTATGTAGAATACCATCAAACGCTTTCTCCAGGTCAACAAATCCAAAAATCAAATTCTTCCACTTGTAACTATTCTTCCACTTGTAACTATTCTTCTCCTGTAACTGCTTCACAATGAAAGTTGCATTAGTCAATCTTTTCCTGGCACAAATACAAACTGCATTTCATTAATCGTCACATTTCATAAAACATATAACGATTTCAGGGGGTTTGGTATCAAACGGATCTTACATATAATTATTATAACAGGGTTTTAGATAACTAGAAACACTTTAAAAAAAGGGAGTTTTTATGGTAGACCAGGGATGATTTAACCTGGCCTAGTATCAAAAGCTTTAAGCTGGTGTTTGGAAAATAATTTAACTGAGGTTTTTCATAGAAGGTGCTAAAATATAATGTATGAGCAAATCCCAGTCATCTATTTTGTCAAATCACAGAACATGATATCATGTCCAACATGAAAAACAGTTGTGTCATAGCAACTGGCCCATCTTTAAGAGCAGTAGCTCCAATTAAGTACTGACTTGGTCTTTGACAAACAGTTTGACCATGCCAGCATGGAAAAACAGATGTTAAATGAAGATGGTGGTAATGATAAATACTTTAAAACAAGCAGATTCATATGGAAAGAGTTACTGTAACACAATTTCTTCAGCAACACACACAATATGATGATTTTTGGTATACGCACAAGGCCAGTAATTTGGGGGAGGGGAAAGTCGATTAAATCGACCCCAGTACGTTACTGGTGCTTTATTTTATTGACCTCATAAGGATGAAAGGCAAAGTTAACCTTGGCAGGATTTGAAACTCAGATCATAAAGGGCTGTAACTCTATGCTGCAAAGCATGGCATCCAGCTCACTACCGATACTGCCAATCCATCCCATTATAATAATAATTGTTTCTACTTTAGGCACAAGGCCAGCAATTACCCAGTACATTACTGGTACTTTATTTGATCGACCCCGTAAGGATGAAAGGAAAAGTTAACCTCGGCGGGATTTGAACTCAGACTGTAAAGGGACGTAACTATGCTAGAAAGCATGGCGTCCAACCCTCTACCTCTACCGATACTGCCAATTCACCGCCCATTATAATAATAATAATAATAATAATATCAATAATAATGGTTTCTGGTTTAGCCACAAGGCCAATAATTTTTGGGGAGAGAAAAGTCGATTAAATTGACCCTAGTGCATTACTGGTTCTTTATTTTATTGACCCTGTAAAGATGAAAGGCAAAGCTAACTTTGGCATGATTTGAACTCAGAACATAAAGGGCTGTAACTCAATGCCATAAAGCATGTTGTCTGATGCGCTACCAATACTGCCAATCTATAATAATAATTGTTTCTACTTTTGGAACAAGGCCAGCAATTACCTGTGAGGATGAAAGGCAAAGTTAACCTCAGCGGGATTTGAACTCAGAATGGCAAGGGCCGTAACTCTATGCGTCAAAGCATGGAGTCCGACCCTCTACCGATAGTGCCAATCCACCAATAATGCAATCCTAGTTGTCACCTATAGTTTCAATGGAACATTGATGAAATAAAGAAAATGGACACCAAAATTAGGAAACTTCTGACTTGTAATAAACTACATGACCCAAAAGCAGATGAAGTGCACCTCTATCTCTCTAGACAAAAAGAAGTAGAGGAATGATCCAGCTTGACTGGGTGCTGAAAATTGTTGCAGATCATGAAAGGAAGAAGTGATTACATTCAATCATGAAGGAAATTAGGAAGTTTGTGTAATTATTGGGAATACATTTTGAAAATGATGGAGATTCTACAATTAAAGCAGCAAAGAACATCAAAATGCTGGTAAAACAAGAAGGTCAACAGAAAATGTGCTCTAAATGAGAGCAAAAACCATTGCATGAGCAGTATGGTCTCTGTAGTAAAGAATCTGATGTAGATCAAAATCTCACCCATCAGTGGCTGTGGAGTTCTGGGCTAAAAGCAGAGAGTGAGGGCTTCATTTTGGCTGCACAAGACCTGAGTCTTTCAATGCAAAACCTTGAAACCAATGTGATCAGAAATGGTACTGACCCAAAGTGTTGAATCTGTGATGAGACCATACATGACCTGATTTCCTCACCAGGAATATGAAATGGCATGATAGAGTAGGGCAATATTTACACTGGATAATATGCAGGTTTTACAGGAAAAAGATAGAGGTAAAAAGGTATAATCATCATCCAGATGAAGTAACAGGAAGCAAGAACGTGACAAATCCTGTGGGATTTCACCAACAGAATGATCAAGGCCAACATACCTTATATGAGTGTGAATGACTGTAAAAAGAAAACAGAATTCTTCATTGATATGAACATTATATCAGACAAAAGAGTTCCGAAAGCTCAGTAAATATAAAGATCTGACAACTGAAATTGAGAAAATGTGGCATCTTAAAGCCTGAGAAGCAGGAGGCTAGCCTGCTCTGTAATATCTGTGGTGAGAGAGGAAGCTGCTGCTCACATTGTATGTGAGTGAAAACACCTAGCTCAGATTCATTATAAAGGATGGAGGCCTGATATCATAGAAGTGATCCACTGGCTTTTATGCAAACTAAATAATTTGCTCCATTTTGAGAAGTGGTATGCACATATGCCAGATTCGGTGATAGAAGATGATCAAATGAAAGTGCTGTGTGATTTCAGGATACAAACAGATGAATTAGAATACAACAGGCATGACCTGGTTTTTTGACAAACGAAATATATCTTGCTGAATGATAGATATAACTTGCTTCTTTGGCATATAAGTGCAAGAGAAGGAAGAGGGGAAAATTAACTGGTACCAGGATTTAAAGTGGGAATTAAAAAGGATTTGGAACTGTCATGAGAACAATGTCATTCCAAATGTCATAGGAATACTAGGCATTATCTCAAAGGGCGGTGGATTGGCAGTATCGGTAGAGGGTCGGACGCCATGCTTTGCAGCATAGTTACGTCCCTTTATGGACTGAGTTCAAATCCCGCTGAGGTTAACTTTGCCTTTCATCCTTATGGGGTCGATAAAATAAAGTACCAGTAATGCAGTGGGTAATTGCTGGCCTTGTGCCTAAAGTAGAAACAATTATCTCAAAGAGTTTCCACATTTGGCTAAAGAACATTAGCCCAGCCCCTTTTTTCAAACACTTCAAAAAGCATGCCTACAGTGAACAGCAAGGATCATCCAATACACCCTGAATATCTGAGGCTGTAGGTAGCAGCTTGATGTCCATTTGGGCAAATTTTTCTGTTAGATATCAAATTCATAATAATAATGGTGTATTTATTTATTTATATATTTATTTATTTGAATAATATTAATAATAACAATACTTATTATTATTATTACTAATATGATTATAGATAAATAAATAATAAACAAATAAATGAATAAAAAAATAAAAAAGAAGCAAACAATAATAATAACAAAACCCACTACAGCAGTGAAATACTACCTGCCAAAACTTCGCTGTGAGTCTAATTGAGAAAAGCCTATATATTATGTATACTGATTTATATAGTCGAGATACTACTAGTGATAGATATGTCTATAGATAACCGAAATATGATTTAAGAAAATAGTATGGCAAATTTAACATATCCTCATATGTTGTTTGAGGATACTAGAAAAATAATATTCTCCAACAAGATATATTGCTGGCAAGAATAGTTTGAAATATATTGAGATTGGGAATGTATGAACGAAAGTAACAACAGGCTAGACATTGTTCACAGGTTAGTGAAACTACTGTATCTAGATATATAGATCATACAGTAAGAGGTTAATTACTGAGATGATCTGACACCCAAACCAAATGAAGGTAAAAAAAATCCATGATAAATATGATGCATTAAAGCAAACATCTAATACTAGTATAGCACATACATACAAATGCATACATGTAAACATATTTATACACAGACGCACACACACATACATATATATATATATATATGATGCAACCAATGAAAATGGACATAACATGATGAATTAGTGATGATATATATATATATGTAGAAACACAAATACACACATACACATATAGACATGCTCAACATACGCACACCCCACACACACTTATGAGATCAATGTAATGTTGGTATAACTATACTTTATAAGCTTTGCTGTGAAATGTAAACAATTGTGATAGATATTCTCTCAGCACAAAGAAAAACATAAAGGTTTGCCTCTATATATTTCACAGCTAGTAGGCTGTTCACCAGAAGCCATGTACACCAATAAAGTGTGTTATAGTAAAAAAATAGAGATATGTTTGCATTTAGGCTGGTCATTTCAGTTAAGTTCTCTTTTGTGTTTAATATAAATAGCCACTCCACTGAAGGATAGCCCTTCATTTGGAAGAAAGTGTCTCATAAGGCTATGGCATAGCAGCTACAAAGGGAGAATGAAAGTGAAGAGCAGCAACAAGAAAGACTCCAAAAACAAAGAAAAACAACAGCAAAATATAGGCGAAATGAATCAGAAGAACAAAGGTCAAAAGGCCTTGCTGATGATAGGACAAGGAAAGCAACTACTCATCAAGAGGAATTAGATGTTAAAAACTTCAGTACAAAACAGAGAGGATGAATCAGATGCACAAAGATCATCAAAGCTTCAACAACAAAGAATAAGAAGAGCACAGAAAAAACAAGATGAATCAGAAGAACAAAGATCAAAAAGACTTGCTGAAGATATGGTAATGAAAACAACTATTTGCTAAGAGGATTCAGATATATAAAAAAACACCAAGACAGCATGAAGAAACTGAATCTCAAACAACCCAAATGCTATGTGAACTAAAAGTAAGAGCAGAAGATTTACAATTTTTCAAAGTTGCCGAGTGAAACTTTGCTGCTTTTAGTTACAATCCGCATCAAAATTATGCCTCAGAACTTTTAATTGATATTTCCTCAATGAACAAAATTGGTCCAAATTGTGGTGCTAAAACAAAGATTGATGAGTCTCCTGAATTATGCTGTTTAAATGGAAAGATTAAGTTTATACTATTTCCTAAACCACCAGAACCCTTGATGGGACTGCTGATTGGGATAACTACTCATACAAGATAATTTATTCAAAATATCAAGTAGTAATATGCTTGATTCTTGACATTATTTGGTGCAGATGCCATCCAAGAAGATGGCTTTATGCCCACTTTCAAGATCCAAAGGGAAATTTACGATAGAATTGGATTGCTTCAGCCACTTTCAGGAGAAGAACCAAAATATTTACTACAGCATTTCATCAGTGATATAAAAATGCAAGTACAGAAAAGATATTCAAAGAATAAAGAAACAAAGTAAGGAATCATATTGCAGCTACAAGATATGTTACATACAAGAAACAACTATATTAGAAGTTTCAAATATACCCTAGAAAAAGTTTTCTTTAACCCAGGCAATGCCAGCTACTATATATATATATACTATATACGTATATATATATATATACACATATATATATATGATAAGGACTGACCTTAGAAATCTAAACCTTACAACAGAAATGACTAAAGACCACGAGGACTGGTGCTACCCAGTGCTGAAGAAGACCCGACCTGCAGGATACAATGTGACCTGTCGTCCCCTCCCCCTTCCACTAGCACTCCTTAACAGTTATTCTCAACTTGATTTCTTCATATGCCCCCCCCCCCCTTACACACACATTCCTGGCAGCTGCACCAACCACTGGATACCACATCTACAATGGATGACTTGCATAATGTTGAGTGGTTTAATTAATTTGTTGCATCATGGTTTACCAACCAGAACCACCAGTTCTACCCATTTGTAATCAAACTAACTTAAGTGGTGTATATATATATATATATATTTTTTTTTGAGTAAATGTTGGTTGTATACCAACACCTCAGTATGCAGGCTGGAGCACTCGACGAAGTCCGCAGGTTGGTTTGGTTACTCCGGAGTAATGTATAATAAAGTAAAATAAAAAGTCAAATGTTTAAAATTTAGCTTCGTTTATTACTGCTATATATATTTCGGTGTCAGCCATCTTTGGCTGTGACCTCTTCAGGCAGTCCGAATTAGTGTGGTATAGACAAGTACATATGTTGTTGAGGTGTATAATTTTGTCAATACTCTGATATGCCCAGTTCCTGGTTGGGTTGTTATTTCACTGAGGAACTGGAATCATATGAATTCAAACAAACAAATTTCGTTGTCAAAGGGTCTCTTCTCCTCTCATTGGTCAGTTGTTAGAACATTCCTCATTCAAAAGTCTATAGAAAATTTTGAATGAGGAATGTTCTAACAACTGACCAATGAGCGGAGAAGAGGCCCTTTGACACTGAAATTTGTTTGTTTGAATTCATATGATTCCAGTTCCTCAGTGAAATAACAACCCAACCAAGAACTGGGCATATCAGAGTATTGACAAAATTATACACCTTAACAACATATGTACTTGTCTATACCACACTAATTCGGACTGCCTGAACGGGTCAACAGCCAAAGATGGCTGTCACCGAAATATATATAGCAGTAATAAACGAAGCTAAATTTTAAACATTTGACTTTTTATTTTACTTTATTTTATATATATATATATATATATATATATATATGTATATATATATATATTTATATATATATATATATATATCATCATCATCATCATCATCACCGTTTTACGTCCGTTCTTCCACGCTAGCATGGGTTTGACGTGTTGTCCTGTTGTGGGCAGTGTCTGGTCGGCTGACCATGCCTTGCTCATACAGGAACTGATTTGGCTTGATTTCTACAGCCGGATGCCCTTCCTAACACCAACCTCATTTACAGTGAGTGCTGGGTGCTTTTTCGTGGCGCCTACACGTCCACTTTACAGTGTGGGCTGGGTGCTTTTTTGCCGTGGCACCTCCACGACCACCTTGCGGTGGGGGTGGGGGGGGGTCACATTGTCTATATGTTAAAGTTTAAGCAAAGAAGTCCAACTTTCACCTTCTTAGGGGATCTTCTGAAACTGAGAATTATAAAAATATGTGGATGCAGATTGATATATTTCTCAGTTTCAGAAAATCCTGGAAAAGGGTGAAGAAAGAATTTGTTTGTTTAAGTATCTGTGCTATTAATAAATATCTGCTCTAATTATATATATATATATATATCATCATCATCATCATTATTTTACGTCCACTTTTCCCTGCTTACAAGAGTGGGACGGGTCCTATTCAGCACAACATCTCTCCACTTGTCACGCTACTCCGTCATGCCCCCCCCTCCATGAGCTGCAGTGATCTGAGGTCTGCTATAACCACCTCCGCCCATTCTTTTTGTGGTCTTCCTCTATTGCATCTTCATTTTACTGGCATTTCTTGGCACTTCTTTACCCAGCGTCATTCTCCATGTGCATCATATGTCCATACCATCTCAGTCTTCTCTCCCACACACCACAACTTATCCCTCTTATACACTGTTTCTCTCTCAACTCTTCTATGCTTGGTCATTCACACACATTGTCATTCCACATCCAACGGAGCATGTTTGCTACCCATGTTGCTACCCATGTCTCACTACCATGCAGCATCACGCATCCCACACAGGCATCATATAATCGACCTTTCATACACAGGGAGAAACCCTTCTTTGTGAACAGAAGAAGCAAATTTCCCTGTACATCTACTGCATACGTAGTTTTCCCTACCTGTTAGTTTGCCTGCTATCCCACTACATCTCTTGTGTACCCAAGATCTGCATTGTGTACATTTTATAGAATTTATGCCAGTTCCTTTTCGGCATATCGAACATAGCCATTTCCCTGATGGAATCAGACTTTTGTCCTCTCTTCTACTTATCAACACTTTTGTCTTAACTGTGTTCACTCTCAGTCCTCTTGATTCCAACTGCTGTTTCATAGCCAGAATTTCTTCTCTAGCTCCTCTACTGATTCTGCTATAAGATCATCAGCATAGAGAAGTTCCATAGGCAGCCAGTCTTAAACTCCTCTGTTATGGCTTGGAGGACTATAATATATATATATATATATATATATATATATATATATATATATATATATATATATAAGCAGAAGGGATATTTAATTTGTTGGTAACAACAAATATAAATGTTTATAACTGATTCAGAGCACTCAACAGTTTTCTGGAGTAAATATTCAATGATATTAAATAAACGGAAACTATATTTATAAAACCATATTTATTCTATTATATATATTTCAAGGGTACCAAAAACTTTGGTATGCTTTCATCAGATAAAATACTAAATGTGTTTTATAAATTTTGACATAGCCAAGGAACATACCTTATCAGTTGAATTTTTCCAAGGCTGTGTCAAAATTTATAAAACACACTTTGTATTTTATCTCATGAAAGCGTACCAAAGTTTTTGGTACCCTTGAAATATATATAATAGAATAAATATGGTTTTATAAATATAGTTTCCATTTATTTAATATCATTCTATATATATATTATGGCATGCCAATATATATTATAAAAAAAAATATTAGCGTTTGTCTATCTTTCTCCCCTCTCTCTCTCTCTCTCTCTCTCTCTCTCTCTCTCTCTCTCTCTCTCTCCCTCTCTCTCTCGCTCCCTTTCTCTCTGCTCCTTGTGTCTGTTTTTTTCTTTCTTTTTTGACTTAATGTCCAAACAAACAGAAAATAATTTTATTAACATTTGCATATTCTTTATCTTTCCTTTTTCTTGGCTAATCTATATGTTAGGCCTCGTCGATATCTTTTCAGTTGTAGATTAAGAGTTAGTGGCAAATTTTCTCTTATTTGTAAATAGTCATTAAGACTATCATCTTGTCTTTTGTCCATTTGTTACTGTCCCTTGTGCACTAGAGCAAGTTTTAACGATCTTAAAGCACTGAAGCAAAGCATCTCTAGCAGTCAGCTGATGATATCAGACTCTTTGTATTTTTTCATTTTCTTGACTTCACCTTATTTTTCATTCAGCTGTTGAAATGGCTGGAGCTCAGCCTTCGGGTTCCTGACTCTTTTCCTATATATATATATGTGTGTGTGTGTGTTTATATATATATATATATATAGTCTAACCCATGCTAGCATGGAAGAATGGACATAAAACGGTGATGATGATGATATATGAAATCTCTCATTTATGCAGATAGCATTCAACTAGCAGATGTGGGTTCAATGAATCATTTGCCACTCATTTAAGAATTCTTGATTATCTATGATGTGTCACTTGTGTCTGAAACAATACGTAGTTTTAAAATACATATTTATAAATATTAATTTGTTCTGCACATATTTGACAGTGAATCTATGTTAGGAGAGAACTTAGTCATTATAGAAAAGATAATATTGTGTCTGAGAAATTGCTAAATTAGATTTGTCTTCACTGCCAGCCTATTATTCATAATGCATCTTTATTTTTTGCTTTATATTAGTTTCTGTCAAATTGTACATATGTATGCATGTATATTTGTGTGTGTGTGTGTGTGTGTGTGTGTGTGTGTGTGTGTGTGTGTGTGTGTGTGTGTGTGTGTGTGTGTGTGTGTGTGTGTGTGTGTGTGTGTGTGTGAGTGTGTGTGTATTATCTAATTGTGTGAATATATATGTGAATGTGTGCGAATGTATATTTGTGTAGTTATGTACATGTCTTTGCATATATATGCAAGTTTCCATGTGCTTGCGTATACATGGGAATTATGTTTTGTGTGTGCGAATGTACTTATGTGCATGTGTATGTATGCAATTGAGTGTGTTTGAGTATGTGTATGCATGTATTTATGGGTGCTTAAATATATTTTGTGTTTATGTGTGCATATACATGTGTTAGATTATGCATGTTTATATACATATATTTGTGTACGCATGAGTTTATGTGTATGTGTACTTAAATATATTTTGTGTGTGTGCATATATATGTGTTAGTTTCTGCATGTATATATAAATACATTTGTATATGTGTGTAAAGTGTATAATTATATTTTCCTTCTTGAAAATAAATCCATTTCTCTTATTTGCACCACTTTATTTTCAAATGTTTCCTCTCTTTTTCTTTAACAACAACAATAACATAGACATCATAAACAAAGACGACAACAAAGACAACAACAAAAACAATAACAATAATAATGACTACAGTAACAATGGGGATAATAATATAAAAGTATCGGAAATAATTAACAACTCTGCTGCTTTTGCTGCTGCTGCAACTAATACCACTATTACTACTACTACCACAGCCAAAGCAACAGCAGTAATAACAACTATAATATTAACGATATTAATAATAATAATTTAAACAATATGAATAATATTAATATTGATAATAATAATAATGCTTTCTTTATTAACAACAAGAGTTTACATAAAGTAGACATTAAAGACAGTACAGGACAATACAGGACGGTACAAAAGGGCATTTCTACGTGTAAAAAACAAGAAATAGGATGTAATAATAGAACAATGAAAAAATTCCCCAATAGGGGGAGACTTCCGAGGGACATTCGTGGAGAAAGCCCATTAAAAAGCCACAGTCACCCTGACCACCAGGGCAAGTGCCCTCTCCCAGTTTTCCACCTTTAATTTACAGACACGTACTCAGAGTAGGCCCATTCACTCGGGCCATTCTTGCGTCTCTCACCCATCTTTCAACAAAATGCTGGGAAGAGAGCACTTCCAATTCTACCCTGATTTTCCTTTTCAAATGAAATTTGAAAAAGTTGATCAGGCCATCACTATACTATCTCTTTCGCCATAGCCACCAGACAGATAAAAACTGCCTGCCCTTCCCGGCTAAAGGAAGAGGGCGGTGCAATCCTCACGATGGACTCAGCTGATAGCCGGATCCGTCCTACACACGACAGCAGGTGTTCGACATAAACCCACAAGTCAGCAATTCTCGGACACTGGACGAGTGCGTGCAGGAAGGTTACGTCCGCCTGCGCGCATCTCGGACATTCTCGGCTGACGGCACCTCCATGCCTGTAGAGTTTATCCCGAACTGGCAAATCTCCTTGGTAGCACTGCCAGACCAGGGATTTCGGGAAGTTGTCCATAGGCCCCGGGCCGAAATTTCTTCCAAAGAGATTGGCTAGTTGATTTTCGTCGACGCCAAGAGTTTCCCCAAGTACGTCGTCGCTCTTCCCTTCCACTAATACTCTATAGAACGCCAAGGTGGAGTTTCCACCGATCACATTGCCCGATTGGTCGAGGGCTCTGAGCGCCTGAAGACATTCCAGTCTCCAAGCGCTCCCTCTCGGTCTTCGCTTGACCCAGGACTGCAGCTCCGTCAAGAAGACGAGCTGGGGAAAGACGCGTCTAGCAAACGGAGACCACACCTGATCACCGTCGAGGAAGAGGTGGAGATGTCGTAGCCTGAGCGCGTGTCTACGCATCATCATCCACGGCATTTCCAGCCCTCCACGTAGCGGGTGTTGACAGCAGATGGACCGCCTGACCATCGGAGCGCGTCCCTTTCACAAAAAGTGAAAGAGCAAACGCTCCAGCGCAGTCAGGCGGGGCTTAGGACAAGGTACGACAGTCAGGCGGTAGTAGATGACGGACGCGATATACGCGTTAGCCACCTCCGCTCGACCTTTCGGGGATAGCTTCCTCTCGGCCAATTTCTGGGTGAGAGAAGCAACCCTGCGTGTCACCTCGTCCCAGTTTTTGTCCGTCTGGAGATCCGGACCGAACCAGACCCCGAGCAATTTAACCGGTCCGTCCGTCCAGCACCCGACGACGCTGTTGGACGGCAGGGACCTGCCTCTCCAGGTGCCGAGCTGCAGGGCCACTGACTTTTCCAGGTTGATCATTGCTCCTGTCACCGCTTCATATTCTCTTAGTGTAATGCCGATCGCCTCGATGTGTTTGGCGTTCGACACCACTACTGTAACATCGTCCGCATATGCTGACACGGATCTTCCGCATCCTAGTTCGCGCGGGACCCCCCTCAACGTCTCCAGTTTGTGCAGTAATGGCTCGAGAGTCAATACGTACAAGAGGGACGAGAGATGACATTCTTGGCAGACCGAGCGCATGATGTTGAACGGTTCCGAAAGGTGACCGTTCACTCTCACCACAGAGCAGATGTCGCTGTGCATGGCAGCGATCCAGCCTCTGAAGACGGGCACAAAGCCAGTCGCCCTCAGGACTGCCGCTAGGTAACGATGGTCGACCCTATCGAAAGCTTTCGACTAATCTAAATTGATCAAGGACCCACCCGTGCCAGGTTCCCTAGCTACTCTCTCTACGATGTATCGCATGAGGTGGAGGTTGTCGTGGATGGATCTGTCGGGAATGGCGCATGTCTGCGCCTCTTCCACCAGACCACCAATGACAAGCGCCAACCTCTTTGCTAGCACCTTGGCCAAAATCTTGAACTCTGTGTTTAGCGGAATTATGGGCCTAAAATTATCTATGTTATCCCCCTTGTTCGGATCCTTTCTCAGCAGCGCCACAGCTCCTCGGCTCACAGTGCTGGGAATTCTCCCGTTCTGTTGCCAGTTGCAGTAGACGTCCGCTAAGAGGCCTCCGAACAAGTCTGGCACCTGTTCGTAAAGTTCATAGGGCAGACCATCCAAACCAGGCGATTTACCCCTTGTGCAGCTAGTCATTGCCTCTCGTACTTCAGCGGCTGTTATCGGCTTTTCGCAACACTCCGCCTCAGTGGCCGAGAGCCGCGGCAGTCCGTCGAGGTAGACACTAAAGTTCATCCCTCGATCCGGCCCGCCGCTGCCCTCGAACAACTGAGCGAAGTGTCGCTGAAAAGCTTCACACATTTGCCCGGGATCGAGTAGCATGCGCCCGTCGTGGTCCACCAATGTCCGGATCGTGGCTTTGTTGCCACAACGCGCCTCCGCCACTCGGGCCCATTGAACGACTTTCGTCCCCTCGTGTCTGAGAGCACGCACCCTATCTCTGACAACGCAGCCTTCGTGCTTTGCATTGAAGAATTGGTCAAGGGCCAATTTCGCCGCAAGTACGTCGTTCGCGATGCCTTTGCTAAGCGCCTCGTCTAATTTTCTAACTAGTGCTCCCTCTGCTCTATTTTTCTCTATTGCTAAAGCCTTACTAAACCTAATGGACTCTATTCTAATTGCTCTTTTCAGAGCAAACCACCACTTGTTTTTGACGATGGCCCCCGTCAATGCCCGCTTAACTAGTTCGCTAATCCGGTCTCTGTAAACCTTGCGCGCTGGTAAGGACGCGTTTAGCTTCCAGTAGCCGGGTCCTCGTCTATTAAGCCTATCTAAGTCAAGCACACAGATCATGAATTTGTAGTTCGTGTAGCTGACTATCTTGAATTGTGGACAGCCTATGCTAGACCTATCTATTTCTCTACAAAATACTCTATCTAGATATGACCTGGATGACCCTATGCGTTTTGTCCAAGTCCACATTGGCACATTCGGGAAATCCAATCGGTACCTGTCAGACAGTTCAAAACGCCTGAGCACAAAACGCTAATCCCACACAGTCCCAGCGTGCATCTAAGATTCCGTTCCAGTCGCCCACTAACACTAAAGAGCGGGACGTTCCAAGAAAGGTATCCATACGCCGGAAGAAATCAGGCCGCCCTGGTCCTGTCGGGGCATAGACGGCCACGAGCCTGAAAGCTTGCCCGTCTCCGCTGGTCACGTCTAGCACCACCAACTTACCTTCTGGGTCCAGGAAGATGGCCCGTATGGCGAGATCCAAACTTCTCCGAAAAAGCACAGCAACTCCCCCCCCCCCCCCCCCCCCCGATCCCGGACGGCTGGGAGATGCGTACATATGGGTGCCGCCGAAGATCGGTGCGAAGGCCCGTGCTTCGGAGATTCTGGTCTCGCTGATGGCCACTACATCTATGTTTAGTGACCTGGGGTCGTTGAGCAGGTGGTCCTGCTTCCATGACGACCCCAAGCCACGCGCATCTATGCTACCTATTCTGAGTTAGCTCATGTTGAAATGGAGTGGAAAAGATGGGAAAGACCACTTACCTTACTTCTCGTAGAGGAAGGTTGGTTTCTCCATCCTTTTCACTGCTTGTGTCCTCCTCCGGAAGGATGTCCTTATAAATCTTCCTGGAGATTGCTTGTCGGAAGTCTCCGATGTCTTTGGGGAATTTTTGTTTTAGTGTCATGTACGTTTTCTGTGTGATGCGAGTGATTTGTATGTGTAGAGGTGGTGTGAACTTTTGGGTTGTTGTGTAGTCGTTTTCTGTGATGCTGGTGTTGTGTTGGATGTAGTGTAATAATTGGTTGTTGTTCAAATTTAATGCTGTGAAGTGTGTATCGTTTTGGTTGTTTTGTTTATTTTGCGTTTGTTGTGGGTTTTTTTCTGTTTCGCTTTTTGGTGACTTTCGCGGTGTTGGTGATGGTGGTGTTGGGGTTAATGATGGTGATGGTGTTGGTGTTTGTGTTGATGGGGTTGTTGATGCTGGTGTGGATGGTGGCATATCTGTCCTAAATTTTTTGTTTGATAATTTATTTGTTTCCCTCTGTATTTTGTTTTTAGAGGGGGAAGGAAGGGGATTTTTTCTTTTTTGGTTTCTTTCACTTTTTTTCTTTTTTCCTGATACCGTTCCCCACTCCTCGGCGTCACAATCTGTCTCCAGTTGCGATAGGTGGGGGAGTGGAAAATCCTCCACAGGCGTTGGTTTTGGTTGTGGCGTGGTGGATGGTGTAGGCGCTGGTGCTAGTTCTGGCGCGTTGGGTGGTGGTGGTGTTGGTTTTGCTACTGTTGCTGGGTTTGTTGCTGTTACAGTTGCTTCTGTTCTTGCTGCCATTTCTGCTGCTGGTGGTGTTGATGGTTGAGTCACTGGGGTGGGTAAGAGAGGGGGCCTCAACCTTTTAGCCTGAGGGCAGAAAGCTCTTAGGTGGGTTCCTTCACCACAAACGACAAACCTAGGCCTTCTGCCCTCGACCATTACGGTGAGGTGGCTGCCGTCAGTGAGGTCTATTACCTCTGGGATCTCTTCAATGCTTTTTTGGTCCGCTTGGATCAGGAGCTCCATCCCAGATCCGGACCAGTTCTCCTGCTTTTCTTTCGCTATTTCGATTATATTGGTGTTGGCCTCGATGCCGGCGAGGACGGCAGCTATTAGCCAGGGAATTTCGATGGCCGGTGGAACGTGGGTCACCCTGATATTCACGAGTCTCTGGCCACAATAGCTTGGGACGAGTGTGAAGTCGTCACTTCTTAATATGGCCATGGAGTGTTCTCTGGCCTCCTGTGGCGTTTCAAAGAACACGTCCACGGTTCCATATTTCTGCCCACGTCTGATGTGGGTTTTTTTTGCCCACAAATGTCCCAAAGCTTTTTGGATTTGCGACTCGGATGCCCGTTCTACTCGGCGCGATTTTATGTTAATCGTCCGATAAGACACGGTGCGTAGGCGCCGATGCTCCATTTTACTAGGTGGGGGTGGGGGGTCAGGCTGACCTTGTACCCATCTTTCTTTACCATTCTTTTGGCTTCTTCTAATTCCTCCTGAGTTACCTGGAATGCTTCGCACTTTTTTGCTACTCTGGCAAAAGACTGGGTGGTTTTCTTAATTTCATTGTTGCTGTTGTTGTTATCGTTATTTTTGTTATTGTTAATTTTAGTTACAGTTGTGGTGGTGGTGGCGTCAGTGGTGTTCGGTGTGGAAGAGTTCATTTTGGGTGAATTCATTTCGAGATATTTTTCTCTGTTGTCGCTGTGGTGGGGGTTGGGGTGGCGGCTTCAACACCTGCAGTCACTGGTAATGGCGGGAAATGAATGTCTCTCTGAGACAAATTTAAAATATTGCTACTGTTTATATTTTTAGTGTTAGCAAACGTAGTAATATTTACAATGGTGGTGTCGGTGTGAGGTGTTAGTTAGTGAGGAAGGTGTGAATCTGAGTCGTCCATCTGTTGTTTGATAATTATAAAAGTTTAAATTTTGGGCTCAAGGCCCCAATCTTTTTGAGTGTCCTTTTCAGATAACAAGGTATGTGCACTTATATACAGTTAATAATAAAAGATTTTCATAAATGGCAATTTTAAACAACTGAAAATAACAAACCTTTGCGGAGCCCACGATGATACGATTTATTACGTAGGTCGCCAATAATAATAATAATAATAATAATAATGATAATAATAATAATAATGATTTCTTTATTAACCACAAGGGTTTACATAAAATAGACATTACGGACAGTGCAGGACAATACAGGACGGTACAAATAGGCATTTCTGCGTGTAAAAAACAGAAACAGAGATGTAACAAAAACATAACTATCAAAAATTCCCCAATAGGGGGGAGACTTCGGAGGACATTTGTAGAGAAAGCCTAGTAAAAGGCCACAGTGACCCTGACCACCAGGGCAAGTGCCCTCTCCCAGTTTTCCACCTTTAATTTACAGATATGTGCACAGAGTAAACCCATTCACTCGGGCTATTCTTGCTTCTCTCACCCATCTTTCAACAAAATGCTGGGAAGAGAGCACTTCACTCTCTACCCTGATTTTCCTTTTCAAATGAAATTTGAAAAAGTTAATCAGGGCATCACCGAAGAGGTAAGTACTCGTCTTCAGCCCTTTCAAATGTGTCCACCATACTATCTCTTTCGCCATGGCCACCAGACAGATAAAAACTGCCTGCCCTTCCCGGCTAAAGGAAGAGGGCGGTGCAATCCTCACGATGGATTCAGATGATAGCCGGATCCGTCCTACACGCGACAGCAGGTGTTCGACATAAACTCACAAGTCAGCAATTTTCGGACACTCGACGAGTGCGTGCAGGACGGTTTCGTCGCCCTGCGCTCATCTCGGACATGCCCGGCTAACGGCACCTCCATGCCTGTAGAGTTTATCCCGAACTGGCAAGGCTCCTCGGTAGCACTGCCAGGCCAGAGATTTCTGGAAGTTGTCCATAGGTCCCGCCCGAAAGTTCTTCCGAAGAGATTGGCTAGTTGATTTTCGTCGACGCCAAGAGTTTCCCCAAGTACGTCGTCGCTCTTCTCCTCCACTAATCCTCTATAGAACGCCGAGGTGGAGTTTCCACCGATCACATTGCCCGATTGGTCGAGGGCTGTGAGAGCCTGAAGACATTCCAGTCTCCAAGCGCTCCCTCTCGGTCTTCGCTTGACCCAGGACTGCAGCTCTGTCAAGGAAATGAGCTGGGGAAATACGTGTCTAGCAAACGGCGACCACACCTGGTCACCGTCGAGGAAGAGGTGGAGATGTCGTAGCCTCAGCGCGTGTTTGCGCATCATCAGCCACGGCATTCCCAGCCCTCCACGTAGCGGGTGTTGACAGCAGATGGACCGCCTGACCATCGGAGCGGGTCCCTTTCACAAAAAGCGAATGAGCAAATGCTCCAGCGCAGTCAGGCGGGGCTTAGGACAGGGTACGACAATCAGGCGGTAGCAGATGACAGACGCGATGTACGCGTTAGCCACCTCCGCTCGACCTTCCAGGGATAGCTTCCTCTCCGTACATTTCTGGGTGGGAGAAGCCACCCTGCTCGTCACCTCGTCCCAGTGTCTGGAGGTCCGGACCGAACCAGACCCCTAGCAATTTAACCGGTCCGTCCGTCCAGCGTCCGACGACGCTGTTGGACGGCATGGGCCTGCCTCTCCAGGTGCCGAGCTGCAGGCCCAGTGACTTTTCCTGGTTGATTATTGCTCCTGTCACCGCTTCGTATTCTCTTAGTGTAGTGCCGATCGCCTCGATGTGTTTGGCGTTCGACACCACTACGGTGACATCGTCCGCATATGCTGACACGGATCTTCCGCATCCTAGTTCGCGCGGGACGCCCCTCAACGTCTCCAGTTTGTGCAGTAATGGCTCGAGAGTCAGTACGTACAAGAGGGACGAGAGGGGACATCCTTGGCGGACCGAGCGCATGATGTTGAACGGTTCCGAAAGGTGACCGTTCACTCTCACCACAGAGCAGATGTCGCTGTGCAAGGCAGCGATCCAGCCTCTGAAGACTGGCCCAAAGCCAGCCGCCCTCAGGACTGCCCCTAGGTAACGATGGTCGACCCTATCGAAAGCTTTCGACTAATCTAAATTGATCAAGGACCCACCCGTGCCAGGTTCCCTAGCTACCCTCTCTACAATGTATCGCATGAGGTGGAGGTTGTCGTGGATGGATCTGTCGGGAATGGCGCATGTCTGCGCCTCTCCCACCAGACCACCAACGACAAGCGCCAACCTCTTTGCTAGCACCTTGGCCAAAATCTTGAACTCTGTGTTTAGCAGGGTTATGGGCCTGAAATTATCTATGTTATCTCCTTTGTTCGGATCCTTTCTCAGCAGTGCCACCGCTCATCGGCTCACAGAGCTGGGAATTCTCCCGTTCTGTTGCCAGTTGCAGTAGACGTCCGCCAAGAGGCCTCCGAACAAGTCTGGCATCTGTACGTAAAGTTCATAGGGCAGACCATCCAAACCAGGCGATTTACCCCTTGTGCAGCCAGTCATTGCCTCTCGTACTTCAGCGGCTGTTATCGGATTTTCGCAACACTCCGCCTCAGTGGCCGAGAGTCGCGGCAGTCCGTCGAGGTAGACACTAAAGTCCATCCCTCAACCCGGTCCACCGCTGACCCCGAACAGCTGAGCGAAGTGTCGCTGAAAAGCTTCACACATTTGCCCAGGATCGAGTAGCATGTGGCCGTCATGATCCACCAAAGACCGGATCGTGACTTTGTTGCCACGACGTGCCTCCGCCACTCGGGCCCATTGAACGACTTTCGTCCCCTCGTGTCTGAGAGCACGCACCCTAGCTCTGACAACGCAGCCTTCGTGTTTTGCATTGAAGAATTGGTCAATGGCTAATTTCGCCTCAAGCACGTCGTTCGCGATGCCTTTCCTAAGCGCCTCGTCTAATTTTCTAACTAGTGTTCCCTCTGCTCTATTTTTCTCTCTTGCTAAAGCCTTACTAAACCTAATGGATTCTATTCTAATCGCTCTTTTCAGAGCAAACCACCACTTGTTGCCCCCGTCAACGCCCGCTTAACTAGTTCGCTAATCCGGTCTCTGTAGACCTTGCGCGCTGGTAAGGACGCGTTTAGCTTCCAGTAGCCGGGTCCTCGTCTATGAAGCCTATCTAAGTCAAGCACACAGATGACGAATTTGAGGTCCGTGTAGCTGACTATCTTGAATTGTGGACAGCCTATGCTAGACCTATCTATTTCCCTACAAAATACTCTCTCCAGATATGATCGGGGATGACCCTATGCGTTTTGTTCAAGTCCACATTGGCACATTCGGGAAATCCAATCGGTACCTGTCAGACAGTTCAAAACGCCTGAGCAGGTTGGTGAGGCTCTTGCATCCTCCACCCCTATCCGCTAATCCCACACAGTCCCAGCGTGCATCTAAGATTCCGTTCCAGTCGCCCACTAACACTAAAGAGCGAGACGTTCCAAGAAAGGTCTCCAGACGCCGGAAGAAATCAGGCCGCCCTGCTCCTGTCGGGGCATAGACGGCCACTAGCCTGAAAGCTTGCCCGTCTCCGCTGGTCACTTCCAGCACCACCAACTTACCCTCTGGGTTCAGGAAGATGGCCCGTATGGCGATATCCAAACCTCTCCGAAAAAGCACAGCAACTCCCTCCCCCCCCCCCCCCCCCGATCCAGGACGGCTGGGAGATGCGTACACATCGTAGCCGCCGAAGATCGGTGCGAAGACCCGTGTTTCGGAGATTCTGGTCTCGCTGATGGCCACTACATCTATGTTTAGTGACCTGAGGTCGTTGAGCAAGTGACCCTGCTTCCATGACGACCCCAAGCCACGCGCATTTATGCTGCCTATTCTGAGTGAGGTCATGTTTTAAATAGAGTGGAAAAGATGGGAAAGACCACTTACCGTACTTTTCGTAGAGGAGGATTGTTTTTCCATCCCTTTTCACTTGATCGTCTGGTGAAGGGACCGTTGAATCGTCCCTTCGGCTGGTCGTCGGCTCTTCTATGAGTATGTGCGAATATACTCTCCGGTTGAGAGTCCCTCCTAGGTTTCTGGAATCACCAACTCCGTTGGGGAATTTCGTTTTAATGTTTGTGTATTGTTTCTGTGCTATTTTTAGCAGTCTTGTGTTAGTTGGTGTTTTGATTGGTGCTGGTACTAAGTAGTCGTGCTGTGAAATGTCTGTTTTCAATTATGTAAGTCATTAGTTTCTTGTTGTGTGTATTTATTGCCGTGCATTTGTTTTTCTGCGGGTGGGGTGTGGTTCTGCTATTTTCTTGTCGTTGTTGCTGGATGTGTGTGTTTTGTTGTTGTGTTTGCGATGTTGGTGCTTGTGGTAGTGGTGTTGAAGGTGTTGAAGGTGTTGGCGGTGGGGTTGTCTCCAGTGGTGATGGTGGTGCTAGTGTTGGTGGTGATGGTGTTGGTGGTGTTGCTTCTGTGAGTCTCTTTGCAGTAGCCTTTACCCTGCTTCTGCGTTTGTGCCTTCTTACGACCTTTTGCCATCCCTCTCCCACCTCACACTCCATGTCTGATTCTGTGAGGTCGGGGAGGGGTACCAGCTCCACTCTTTCACTTGTTGTTGTTGGTGATGTTTGCACTGGAGTCTTTGTTGCAGCTGCATTTGGTATTGCTGTTGTTGTTGTTAATACTTCCACTGCTGCTGCTGTTTTTGATTTCCGTGGCGTGGGTATGGGTGCCACGGACCTATCGTTCCTGATTGCCCTTGTCCTGTTGCTGATAGCCGTGGAGCCGGTTTCGGAAGGAGGGGGGTTTTCTCCTTTCTCAGGGTCTTCTCGTTGCAGAAGCCCCTGAGGTGAGTCTTCGATCCACAGCGAAAGCATTTCGGTCGTTTGCCCTCAACACTTATGGGCAGTTGAGTGCCGTTATCGAAGTCTATCACATCCGGGATAGCTTCGATGCACTCCTGGCTGGTTTGGATTAACATCTCAATGGAGGTGCCGACCCAATCTTCTCTTACTTTTTTCTGTACTTGCAGTACAATTGTTTTGTCGTCGATTCCGACGAGGACAGACGCGGCCAGCCAAGAAGGTGGGGGGGGGGACGTGGGTCAGTTTGACCCTCACAATTTTTTTTTGCCCGCAGTAGGAGTGCACCAACACCTTTTCCTCGCTCCTTAGGGTCACTAAGGATTGAGTCTTTGCCTCCTGGGGTGTGGCAAGAAGCACGTCTACGGTGGCATATTTCTTGCCTCGGGTGATGTGCGTTTTCCGCTGCCACACAGACCCTAAGGCTTTTTGTATTTGAGCCTCTGTGGCTCTTTCAACCCTACAGGATGTTGTGCTTAATGTACGGTACGTGACCGTACAGTGCTGTTGGGTTTCGAAAAATGTTTCGGCTGCTTTGCAGATTGCTCGGTGTCCGGTTTTCGTCACCATCTTCTTCGCTTCCTCTAATTCCTCATTTGTTATGAGGATGGTTTCCAGGTTCTTTGCGATACCTGCAAACGAGATTGTTTTTTCTTTGCTGCTGTTGTTGTTGTTGTTGTTGTCGTCAGAGCTGCTGTTACTTTTGTTGTTGCTGCAGGTACTACGACTACTGCCGCCGCCGCTGTTGCTGTGGTTGTTGTTGTTGTTGCTGCTGTTGCTGTTGTTGTTGCTGTTGCTGCTAATGCTGTTGTTATTTTTGCTGCTGCTGTTGCTGTTGCGGCTGCTACTGTTGTTTTCCTTGTTGCTGCTGCTGCTGTTATTACGGCTGCTTCTGCTATTATTCGTGACGTCAGACGAATGAAATAAATTTCGTATTTCCCGCACAATTTTTTCGTCGTTGTCGTCGTCGTCGTGGAGAAATGTTGCACGCTTTGCACGTGATTTTTCTTTTCTGGCGTCGCTTGCGAAAGAGAAGGGAGGGAGAGAGACACATTTAGAGAAGGGAGGGAGAGAGACAATCTTCTCTCTGCTGTAGTGACGATTGAGGAAGAAGACGGAATGAGTGGGAGTGACCTATGAAAATTATTTTTCGTAGCCATGTTTTTTTTTTTTGTTTAAAATAAATATTGGGCACAAAACCCCAATGAGCGGTTATTTAACCCCGAAGGGCCTAATAATGGGCAGAAAGACCCCTCTCACGAGGAGGGTGTTTTTGTCTACAAGTTGGTTAAAGTTTTAAACAATTTACAATTGTTATAGCGGTCAAAATTTACAATACCTTACAGAGCCGAGCCTCCGTCAACCATAGCATTCAATAATAATAATAATAATAATAATAATAATAATAATAATAATAATAATATCAATGATAATAATAATTGTTTCTACTTTTTGTACCAGGCCAGCAATTACCCAGTACATTACTGGTACTTTATTTTATCGACCCCGTAAGGATGAAAGGCAAAGTTAACCTTGGCGGGATTTGAACTCAGTCCGTAAAGGGACGTAACTCTGCTGCAAATGATAATAATAATGATTTCTTTATTGGCCACAAGGGCTGATATCAAGAAAAACATTACAGACGTCACAGGACGGTACGATGTGGGTTTTGTGTGTTTAAAGATAATAATAATGCTTTCTTTATTAACCACAAGGACCATTACTGGTACTTTATTACTGCTAACCAACAATTCTTTTCATAGACTCATGCTTGTAAACTCTCTTGATCTGCCTGTACACCCTCTTTTTGCACTGCTTGTGCTTTGATGCATCTATGCTTTGCTTTGTCTTATATATTTTTTTTTTTGGGGGGGGGGGTTCCGGTCTTTTTGTTCCTTTATTGTTTTGTATTTTTGTATTTATCTCTTTTCTTACTTCTGTATTTTTGCACTTTTTAATTATTTTTTTGTTATTTTCTTCTATTTTCTGATTGTTTCTGATCATGTTGAGTAATACCCTCACTCACCCCTTGCTACCCTCTCCCAACCTCTTTATCATCTATTGCACCATCTAAGTGATACATTTTTGGTGTAATTTTTAATTTTTAATTTTTTAATTTTTAAGACATTTTATGACATTATGTGCATCATGTATTATGTCTTTTTCCATATAGCGCTAGCCTCGGGACCCCCCTTTTGGTCATTTAACCTTGTTCTGGTGACGCAGCTCGATGGAACATGCAACTACTGATATACTCATGTTTATAGGCTCTGAAGATTCCTGCCATGGTGTATGGATGAAACACTGTTAGCTAATAAAACAATGTATTTCTAAGCACTCTTTATATAACTATAACGGCTCTGTAGTATACTAATTATCCTACATTGAGCTAAAACCACACTGTCATACCAAGGGCAATATATCTACATGTCTGGGCATATTGATATATTTGTCAACGAAATATATATATATATATATATATATATACAGTGTCTCTCTCTGACTGTTCCAATCGCTCTGAAAAAATATATACATATATTTCAGTCACTCGCACTTACTATGATAACACCACCTGAATAACACCACTAACACAGTAACAACAGCTACACCAGCAACACCAATAACAGCAGTAGCAGCAAGAACAGCAGCAATAGAGTAACAATAACTGTACCTATAAGATCATTAACAGCAGCAGTAGTTACAGCAACACCAATGAAACAACAATAACAACAACACAGTCATTTCAATAAATAACTATAAATTAACTTCTTTAGATCTCTTCAGTTCACATGGATGGGGGGGGGGTCATTATGGATGAACTGGTGGAGATGGTGGTTGTGTTCTGGCTGGCAAATGTCATTATGTGGAGTACTGCTAGTTGTGATGATAATGTTGGCAGCCTTAGTGATAGAGGTGCTAATGATGAGTGTTGTGTTCATAGTGGCAGAATTACTGGTAGAGATGATAGTGGTGGTGTGTGGCAATGATGGTGGTGGTTGATGATGGTGATGATGGTGGTGGTTTGAATAGTGATAGTGATGGTGGTTATGGTGACAATGGACGGTGATGAAGTGATTATGGTCATTGTAGTGGTCATGTTTGTAATAGTAGTGATAACTGTGATAAAGATGCTGATGCAAAGGAGGACTGTTGCTAAGATAGTAGAGTTGTAGTGCTGATGGAAACTCTGGCAATGCTAGATGCGTTTGAAATAGACAGTTTTTAAGGGCTTGATTTTGGTAGGTCTTGATGGCAGTGTTCATGGTCTTCACAGGTCTCAGAGCCTAGAGGAATTGATGCCATTGATGTTTGTTTGAAACTGTTACCAGTCAACTCTGTTTGGGTAGATAAACAATGATGGATTTCATAACCCTTTAGCATTTTCATTACTCTATATTTACTATTGAATTTTTATGGTAAGGCTTTATTTTACATAATTATCTCACATAAAATTGGAGCTACAAGATTTTGATATTATTTATTTTGAGAACAATACCTTAACATCAGTATGAGTGGCCAGTTATGGCTGGTTTGAACAGAAAGAGGAGAGAGAGTATTCTGGCCAGATATGTCCAGTTTAAATGTTAATGGGTAAGGGCCAATGCTCTGAACAAGTAGGATTTTGTCTTGTGGTTAATGCAGGGCCTGGCTTGCTTGATACTACATATGTAATGACAGGAGAGACAGAAGGTTGAGTCTGAATTGCTTGAATGAAGGTAGCATGAGACAAGCCAACCAGCTCTGAGAAGTAGCAACGATTGTAGTTGCAGTAGAAGCGGTAAGAAAAGCAGACAACACAAAAGCTGGAGTGAATCTCTCAATGATACTATGCCATAATGTTTGGTTATCAGCTGCAGGTCGGGTTTGTTTAAAAGGATCTATGACATATGGCATTCAGCTATGACCAGAGGCACCTTTTTAAAGGCATAGTGCATGTAACTATTCTGCCATATTAAGACTATGTCTTGGTGATTTGTAAGAGGTTTGAATGTAATTTCTAGCAGGAGGAACAACCATGTTCAGGCTCTCTCGGGGCTTGGTGATGCTGGTAGTGGTGTAATAGAGGTGAGAGGATCATGATAAAGGTGCTCATAGTAATAGTAGTGGAGGTAATTCTAGCGATCCTATTGGTGATTGCAAGAAATATGGTGTTGGCTATAGTGGTAGTGGTGATAGGCTGGTTGTCATGAAGTTCATGGTATAGAGAGTGATGATGGTGGTGGTAGATGAGGTGTTGTTGATGGTTTTAGTTGTAATAGTGACTGCAGTTGATGATGATGGTAGTGTTAAGTGTAGTGGTAGATGTGGTGCTGGTGGTTTGCTGGGTAATGGGTGATGAGGCATTAGTGGAGGTGGTTGTTGCAATGATGGTGATGGTATTGGTGTTAGTTGTACTAACACAGGGGTCGGCAACCTTTTGGAGAGAGAGGGCCAAATAGCTATGAAGTGTCATGAACGACGGCCATGTTATTAAATATGTAAATAAATTTTCTGGAGGTTTAAAGTAAAACAAGGAATTTAATATAATTTTATTTTAACAAGGCCCCTTATTTTACTGCATGAATAACAAAAAAAAAAAAACTACAAACACATTCAACAAAAAAAAATGCATATTCCTTATTTTACTGAAGGAATAACAGAAAAACAACTACTATCACAATCATCAACAAAAAAAAGCAAATTCCTTGCTACAAACGAAATACAGTTAGAAATGGTAAATGATTTAATGAGACACTTGTTTCTGCTTCTTGTCCGATAACTTCTCCACATCAGGTGAAATATTTGTTGATGACAGGAGCAAAACATCATCCAGGTGGTCGTCCCGCAACCTTGTTCTTAAATGACTTTTAGTATATTTCATTTTGGAAAAAAGTTGTTCACAAGCATATGTACTTCCAAATAATGCTATCATCAGTTTCGCATTAGTCAAGATGTTTTTATATTTTCTGCTTGGCAATATATATTTCTTGTAGAAGTCAGCAGTGGATTCAAACTGAAATTTTGATTTCAAAGATTCGTCGCACTGTAAGTCAGTTAACTCTAACTTATATTCTTCTGCCACTTGCTCCACATCTGTTTCGTAAGGAGTACCAAATAACTTAAATAGAGCAAAACGAGAGGAAAACTCGCTTCTCAAATCCTTAATAGAGCTCACAAAGATATTATATCTCTCTTGTGATTTTGGAGACTTGTGAAATGAGAATAGTTTCCTTTTTGAAGTTGTGATTCTCACAGTTGAGGTTTTCTCTCAAAAGCAGTAATTTGACCAAACATCTCAAATACAACCACGTTCCTTCCGATCTGTTAGTAACTAACAGATATAGTGCTGCTGATGGTGATGTTGTGGTTTAATGGTAGTAGAGTTGATAATTGTAATAATGATGGTGATGGTGATAATCTTGGTAGATGTTTTTGAAGATATTTGTATTTACAGTAAAAGAAAGGTTACTAGATGGTAATATTGGCATTGTTGTTTTGTGAGTTGTAGTGGGCAGGGGGGTGATCATGGTAGGGATGGCAGATATGGTTAGAGAGAACACCATGGGTTTCATATTTAATTCAACATAACTTTTCTCTCCCAACCCCTATCTTTTTACATTTTCTCTTTTTAATTAAAAAAAATGTTTTCCTTTAAATAAGTATAGAAATCTGTATTCAGACACACACATTTAAGAATATATGTATATATTTATATATATACATATGTATGTTTTTGATGTATATATCTATTAAATGGTATTCAAAAACATATCTAAAAAAATGAGTAAATTAATCAAAAGTGTATATGTCAGTATACAAATGGACACACACACACACACACACACATATATATATATATATATATAATATATATATATATATAGATAAAAGTATATACATATATATATAAAAGTATATACATATATATATATATATAACTTTATATACATATATATAAGTATATACATATATATATACATATATATATATATATATATATAAATATATATATATATATATATATGTATATATATATATATATATATATATATATATATATATATATATATATATATATATATATATATATATATATATGTATATATACTTATATACGTTTATACTTATATATATATATATTATAAAATAACAGGAGGCTGGACTGGTGTCATACCTTAAAAGGTTTATTATACTATGATCATTTCAATGAGTATATACATATATATATTTACATATATATACATATATGTATATACATATAAGTATTTACATATATATAGCAACACTTTAAACGTATATCGTTTGATTTGTCCAGGTGTATCTTTTTACCTGTTAGTTCTTTCGTTACTTTGGTATTGTGTGGTTGGGTTTTGCCTACCGCAATGTTCAATTTGTCAATCTATTTAAACGTATGTTATTACTTTAAGGACCTACCCTAATTGAGTGTTTTGCTAACTCATTCCTATTGTAGGTCGACTTTGCTTGCCCACAGCCAAAGCTTCGATTTTACTAAGCTTCCACTTGTATATATGTATATATATATATATGTGTGTGTGTGTCTGAAATATATATAAAATATATACTTAAGTATGAAGAAACAAAAGACATCTAATATACACCCCCAAAAGGGTTGAAATAAATGTAAACAAGAAGATTTTCAAATATATTTCTATTATAGAAGTGAACTTTATAAACAGTCTTTGGCTTGCTATGTAACAAAAACAAGTACAAGTTTCTTGGCACTGGTTTAAATAGAAAAGAATAAAGCAAAGAAATATTTTTGTTTTTCTCTCTGATAAATTGATCAAAGCAATCAAAGATTTTAGAAATTCTCTCCTAGACAACTTAAGTTTAAGTATGAATGTATGTGCACTAGTTCTCTAGGAGAGAATTTTGTATATATATATATATATAAGTATATATACGTACATACATATATGTATACAGACGTACAGTAGTATGTATATACATACATACATGCACACATATATATATATATGTACGTATGGGTTTACCAAACATTTATTATAATGCTCGGTTTGTTTGTAAACAAACAGCCCGAATTATTAGCCGTACAGCGTTCGGCAACCATCGCTGCCCTATTTGTTCAACACTGACAAAGGAACGATGAACTAGTTTCTAGCTTATTATATACTTTCAAACGTTCAATCAACTGACAGGAAGGTATACGGTGCTGATGACAGCTAATAAGCTAGAAACTAGTTTGAGAGAAATTGACTGCTCTCTTTACGCCCATAAAGTATCATTTGCATGCCAATTGATTGTTAAATGTTTATATTACCAAATTTTGCCTCCAGTACCAATTTGAAACTCAGCAAGATATGGGAAAAAAGCAGAATCCAAAGGAAGTTTCACATAGTACTGCTAATAATAATGATTTCTGATTTAGGCACATCTCAACAATTTTAGGGAGGCAAATGTCGATTAAATAAACCTCAGTTGATTACTGGTACTTTGTTTTATTGACCCTGTAAGGATGAAAGGCAATGTTAACAGGCAGTATTTGAAATTAGAATCTAAACGATCATTAAAAAATGTTGTCAAGCATTTCATCCAACATTCTAATAACTCTACCAGTGTGTATGTATGTGTGTGTGGGGGGGGGGGGGGGTGTAAAATAAGAATTTGTGATATCCATGACACTCGCAATGGTGTTAGAATCATAAACAAATGAAACTAAACTGATTTAAACTAAAAATTGAAATATCATGAAATCATTCATTGGTTTACCAGAGAATTTTTCCTGCAGTGTATGGCACTTGTTATGAAGTTATGTATTGTTTATTGAAGAAAAGATTGCCATGTAATCAGATTCAGAGTTCAAAATCTTTGAAATTTCGGACACTATGGTCTGAAAATTTGTGTAGGATAGGTCAAGCCATAAACATAAAATTAATTACTCTGCAACTTTAATAAAGGATACACGTAAAGTTCGAATAATTGTTATGAAGGAAAAGAGAAGAATTTGTATAGATGAGGTATGTGCATGGCTGGTCTGGTATAGCCAGCCCCCTTTTGGCTAATGTGAAAAATAATACCATGTCTAACGAATATTGCTGCAGTTTATATCAACACTTGACTGGTTGAATTTACCAGCTTCTAATATTGCTAATAAAAATGCTGACTTTTGAACCGAGATGTCTGAAATAATGGCTAAACGGACACGAGAACAAAAGGACAAAAGCGAGAATCGTTGATAAATTGCCACAAATGGTGAATCGTAATATGGCTTATGATGTATAGTTTCAAATATAACGCTTTGTAATAATACTTTGAGTAATCAATTTGAGAAAAATTAATTTCTGTTTCTGATAGACACGTTTATGAAGAAAGCATTGAGAAAGTGTAGTCTTATGTGGATGTTGATGTGTGATTTAGATTGTGTGTTTGTGTATATAACATGTCAGGGTGTACGTGTGTGTGTATCAAGTGTATGTTAGTGTAATTATGTGTGCATGTACACATCAGATATATATGTGTAGATGTATGTGCAGGGAAGAAATATGTGTTTGCGGTTTATTACAAACAGTTTGAGAGAAATATGCATCAGGATGGTGGTGATGGTATGATTAATGAAATAAATATATAGGAAAATGAAAAAAGATGACCATCACATCCAGATTGTCCATACAAATTGTGGGATGGAAACTTACCATCAAAGAGAGTACTTAATGTGTGTATGGGGTCGATAAAATAAAGTACCAGTATGCACTGGGATAATTGCAGGCCTTGTGCCAAAAGTAAAAACAATTATTATTGCTATACACACACACACACACACACACACACACACACACACACACACACACACACACACACACACACACACACACACACACATATATATATATATATATATATACATTTATATAGATATGTATGTATATATGAAATATAAATTTATATATATATATATATATATATATATATATACAATATAAAGAAATACACAGATACATGCGGACACATACATATACATGAATATATCCACATATATCCCTGAATTTGTGGTGCCAACCTCAACCGTTCTTGCTCTATGAATAACTGGGACAAAATAATCCGAATGGATTAGATTGATTCAGTATCAGAGCTATATAATACATTATAGAGAAAGAAGAAACATTAGATATAATAAATAAGATATACCATACCCAAAATGCTTCATTACTCCTCGACTACGTAGTTTCGTGGCATATTATGCAAAAACACTAATGAAGGAATTGTTGAGATCCAGGGTGACGTCTAACAATAACCTATATTACCCTTACCATAAACCAGCTGAAATACTCACATATATTAGCCCACACTCTAACCACCTCCGGCAGTCATCAGAGCAGGAATCAAATCTATCTCGTATAGGATCTCCATGCTATCAGTAAATGAGGAGATATTTATAAACCATGCACAATATTATAATAAGGCTCTTTCTGAATCTGGTTATGAACAATCCATTTACTACATACCTAAATGCCATAACACAGCAATTCACCATAATAAAGTTAACACTAGAACTAGAAATACTTTAGCATATAGCCAGATTCGCTGGAATTTTAGCAGTAACAGCACTTATACAGGGAAATTTAATGGTGGCAGCGGCCTGCTCCCCACTCCAAGTAGCAAACTAAAAATCAACCCTAGAATAGGAATGAGAAATGGGATGACAAATAACAAATCCCGAGGTAATAAAAACCCTAGGAAGGCCCCTACCAACTCCACTAGAACCCCTAGAAGGAATAGACCTAGAAATATCACCTGGTTTAACCCCCCATTCTCATCTGATCTAGCCACTAATATCCCTAAACGCTTCTTCTCTATCCTATCTAAACCCCCCCCCCCAACCATAGATATTACAAACTCTTTAATAAAAATAACATTAAAATCTCATTCTCCACAACACCTAACCTAGCTAGCCACATCGCATTCAGTAACCATCATAAACTAAGACAGTATAACTCCCACACCGCGGTACCACCTCCCCTATCAAATACACTACGCCACTACACCAATATTTACTCTAGTAGCACACCTGCCCCATCTAATCCTTCTAGCACTGACCAACCGCTTAGGTTAAACTACCCTACTCTCACTAACCGCAGAAGCAACTGCTACTGCCGTTACCCTAATGCATGCCCATTAAATGGACACTGCCTGACACCCAACATAGTCTATAGGTGCACGGTTAAAACTGCTTCGAATACCAGCTCTTTTTCCTTCCGAGACCCTAGCAACAGATGTTCGACATCTCTAGCTAGGATCATTAAAAACCTTAAATTAAGCAACATTGAACACTCACTTAAATGGGATATCGTAGCTAGGGCCCAACTGTTCAATGGACGAAGAAATTCTTGTGATCTCTGTATTACCGAAGCATATTACATAACTCTATCCCGACCTCTTCCGATTAACGATAGAACGGAGGTAACTATTAGCTGTCAACATCGAAGGGCTAATTCCTTCGCCAATAGAATATTTGACCCAACATAGTCATCTAACCCCATTTTTACTTGTAGCTAATAAGTTAAATAGCTATAACTAACTTAGATAATTATAAGTTACCTCCCCTACATTGTCTCTCAATTAAAAAAATTAAAAATTAGCACTTAACTATAAACTACCCACAATTTCTAATCTCTCGAGGAGTTACTTCCCCTGAAACCACCCTCTAATTAGTAAGGTAAATATGTCCTTTGGTGGCCATCTTGTTACTCATAGGCAGATCTCACACAATGCAGCCTGGACAGATGAATACTGCTTGATTATGGCTGACAATTGATACAACCAGGACACCATAGTGAAATACCAATATATGGAACATTACATTATGTAATATTCTCCCCTTATTTTAATTTATATTCCTTTGAAGATCCGATGAGCCGCTCTGTTTTTAAATGTATTAATTATTTTCAACTGAACCAGATCAATAATGATATATAGTCATCTGATCCAGAAATATTATATGGAGACGCGAAATAATTATAAACGGACATTATTATTATTAATATTATTTAGTACCAATAATACACTGGGTAATTTAGTACCAGTAATACACTGGATAATTGCTGGTCTTGTGCCAAAAGTAGAAACAATTATTATTAATATTATTATTATTATTCTCTACATTCCTTACATCAAACTAAAATATGTTGACAATCTTTTAATAATGTCTTCCTTGTGAAATGTGTGGTCTTGTTTTGCTTAAATAATGAATATATATATATGTAAGTGTGTGTAAGTATATATATATATATATATATATATATATATATATATATATATATATACTTACACACACTTACACCTCTCCAAGACAATGTCACTGGACCGAGATCTTTGGCGCTACACAGTAATACAGAAAACCCGCCTTGCCTAAGTACAAAGCGAAACATATAGTCAGTAGGCACCTCTAACGCCCCCCCCCCCCCCCCCACCACCACCACCACACAAACACACACACACACACACACACACACACACTACCCCACCCCATCCACACCACCCCTTTCGATGTAAAGTTATGTTGGTACCACAACATCCAGTCCGAAACAAATGAGGTCGCGTAGGTGTCACGACAAAAAAACACAGTCCACGCTGTAATGTGGCCGTATAGGTAACACGGTAAAAACCTCCCAGTCCACACTGTAAACGTGGTTGGTGTTAGGAAGGGCATCCAGCCGTAGAAAACCCGCCAGCCAGTCCTATACGAGCAAGACACCAATCTGGCTTCAAGTGGGAAAATTCCCCTCCAAACCCATGCAAGCGTGGAAGATGGACGTTAACCGATGATGATGATGATGATGATGATGATGATGATATATATATATATACATTAAATGGTTATTTGTCTCAAATACTTAGACATTTCTATGAATGGATTAAATATAGAGATAAGATAATCACTCAGAGTAGAAATTGTACATATTAAACATATGCCAAAACACTATATTTGGGGAAGTATAAGTCAGACAGACTAAAATAAAAGCAAGTTTCACTCATATAAACATCACCCTACCATGGTTTCAAAAACAAAAGAAACAATACCAACAATTTGAAATCATTAGAATATCCAATACTGGAAGAATTCGTTTTTCCCCCAGGCGAGTATTCGTTGGAACAAGAGGTGATATTGATCAAAAAGTATACAGACCATTTCATTGTAGAGTTGATTTAGGCAGTTTTTTTTTGCTGCTATTTCTGGCGTCATTATAATATAGAGAGAGATTTGTTCATTCAGTAGTTCAAAACTGCAACATGTTGGACAGTATGCGTTTTCAGCAACAAAATGGTCTGATTGCTTTATGATCAGTATCTCCTATGGGTGTGTAAGGTCCATATTCTCAGGTGTGTAGAGATTCGTGCAGTATATGTTCAGCAGGGAGCTGATGACTGAGCCTTAGTGGACCCTTACTTGTACACTAAATTCATTTCTGTACTCATTGTTAACCCTCACATTGCTGACTTCCTCACTATATCTGGTTTGTTCAACCCTATCAAGCCAGTTATCTATCCCTAACTTCCTCAATGTCCACCAGGTTATGGAGCATGACATTCTGTCAAAGGCCTTTTCCAGGTCAGCAACTGGGTCTTAAGCTTAGCTCACGATTTATTCTAAAGCTGTCTCACTAGGAAGCATTGGGAGTGCTTCTCTCTGGCATAAAGAGAAATTGTATCATATCAAGTTTGATTCTGTCCCTAATAAGTTTTGTTATCACTCTTTTTGTAGCTTTCATAATGCATTTCAGCCATTTTATGCATGTAATTACCTCTGTATATTGTATCTTAGCATTGTAGAAGTTAAGACTGATGCTAATACACTATCCAGTCGGTGTGACACCAGTAAGTACTACCTGGTTTATTATATGAGTGACTAGCATGTATCTTACTCCAGTAGATAATTCAACTATATCAGCAGCAAAACTCAAAAGACCAGATGTTTTCCCTACTTTGTATATCTTCTCCAGACTGTCTTAGATTTCTGTTTACTTCAAATTCGTACTATTAGTTCACTAATCAATAACCTATGTTAAGTGGTATCACAACTTCAGCAGCCGGTAAATTGGCAGTATCGGTAGAGGGTCGGACGCCATGCTTTGCAGCATAGAGTTATGGCCCTTTATGATCTGAGTTCAAATCCCGCCAAGGTTAACTTTGCCTTTCATCCTTACGGAGTCGATAAAATAAAGTACCAATAATGCACTGGGATAATTGTTGGCCTTGTGCCAAAAGTAGAAATAATTATCATATCTATGTGAACTTTATCATGTTGACATGGACCTTTTGGGGAAATGTTTTACAGCTTGATTCTCTTCCTATGACTAACCCCCAAAGTCACTTTTTCCAAAATGCTAGGAAACTGTGTACCTATTCTGAACTAGATACACATAGCCAAGTTAGGTACTAACCAAGATTGAACGTACCACAAGACTAACATGATCTTTAAATATTTTACAAATATCAGGATGATGCCTCTTAGCAAACAACTCGATAAACTTGAAATTACTTCATATCTATAGCAATAATATAATGAAATTAAAAATACTATTATTTTGCTCATCGGTTCTTTGCTAAGAAGAATTTTTATTTTATTAGCAAAATATTTATTTCTATTGTTACTATCATCATCATCATCATCACCGTTTTATGTCCTTTCTTCCACGCTAGCATGGGTTAGACAGGTTGTCCTGTTGTAGGCAGTGTCCAGTCGGCTGACCTTGTCTTGCTCATATGGGAACTGATTCTGGCTTGATTTCTACAGCTGGATGCCCTTCCTAACACCAATCTCATTTACAGTGAGTGCTGGGTGTTTTTTTTCCATGGCGCTTACACGTCCACTTTACAGTGTGGGCTGGGTGCTTTTTTGCCGTGGCACCTCCATGACCACATTGCAGTGGAATGATAGGGACCCCTGTCCTATCATCTCATTTCTACAGCTGAGTAAACTGGAGCAATGAGAAATAAAGTGTCTTGCTCAAGGAAACAACACATCACCCGGTCTGAGAATTGAACTCACAACCTTTCGATTGCAAGCCCAATGCTCTAACCACTAAGCCATGCGCCTTCTTTCTGCTTAAATTAGTAGCCATAGCAAAATCTGTAGAGAGTCGGACAACATGCTTAGTGACTTAGAGTTATGGCCCTTTACGTTCTAAGTTCAAATCGGGCCGAGGTAAACTTTGCCTTTCATCCTTACAGGGTCGATAAAATAAAGTACTGGAGTCGATTTAATTGACTTTCCCTTTCCCCCAAAATTGTTGGCCTTGTGCGTTAAATTAGAAACCATTAGTGCATTGGCAGTATCGGTAGAGGGTCGGACACCATGCTTTGCAGCAAACAGTTACGGCTCTTTAAGGTAAGAGTTCAAATCCCGCCAAGGTTAACTTTGCCTTTCATCCTTATGGGGTCGATAAAATAAAGTACCAGTAATACACTGGGATGATTGCTGGCCTTGTGCCAAAAGTAGAAACAATTATTATAAAGTGTTATATTTATTGTTATTACCACTAACATGCTTGGGTAAGGGATTATCAGAATCATAAGAGGGTCAGTCATATATTTCATTCTGGCTTTTTACAATCTGAGTTCAAATTCGATTGTAGGCAAGTTAGTCTTTTATCTTTCCCTAAAGAACTGGGAATGATATAATTGGATTTCCATCTATCTATATATATGTAAAATTATATGCCTCTCTGTCTGTGTGTTTCATTATGCATTCTCAAACGGTATTAAACCTCGGGATTAACAACATGTAATTTTTATTTTCATTTGGATTAAAACAATATAACATTTTATCAAAAATAATCTTTCTATAGTCAATTATAGTAAATTACATTTTATAACACCACAACAACAATGGCACATTTCGTATATGAGTGTGTATGTGTCTGTGAGTGTGTGTGTGTTTGCACGATCATTAGTACGTTAGGCCTTAGTAAGTTGCACACATAATTAAACACACACACACACACACACACATCTCCACACATGTCCGAGAGTGTATGTGTGTGTGAGTATACATACATTTCTGTGACGACCGACATAACGAACACACACACATCTAAAGAGAGACGCAAAGAGAGAGCTAGACCGTTATACAGAGAGAGATACAATTAAGGTGATAGATATTTAGAGAGAGAGAGAGAGAGAGTGAGTGACACCCCACAAAAGTCTAAAATCAGCTTAAACTAAAATCAAAGTATCAGTTGAACGTTTAAAAACATTGCGTTAGCTTTTATAAAGCATACATAAGTATACATATATATGTGTATGTATATATATATGTGTGTGTGGGTAGATGTGCATACTTACATTTATGTATCAGCTGTGCTAGGGCAAGAAAAAGAATTCTAATTTCATTTTTAATACTCGGCAAGGCCAGCCGTAACTCGCTCGGTATGCAATTGAGTCTACTCAGCTGATGTGTACTTAAAAAAATACTATATATTTTCAACCATTCAACATACTGGCAGTGGTATACATTCCTGATGAAAGGTAATGACCCAGAAACATGTTGATTGTCCTCAAAGCAAGTGTTGAACAAACAGATAACGATTGGTCACCAGCATGTCACAGCTTCAAATCGGGCCGTTTATTTACAAACGAAGCGAACAGTATTATTAAAGTTTGATATGACCCATACCTACCTATGTATATGTATATATATATATGTGTATATATATATATATATATATAAAAAGATGAATATAAAATGAAAGTGCTTTTATAAAGGAATTTATTAGGTATTGACATATTTTTCTGTAACAGACGGAATACCTATGTATCGCTGCTTGCGTAATCATATAATGTTAGCAAGTATTCGATAGAAAATGTATAATCAGTTGTCACAACTGATTATACATTTTCTATTGAATACTTGCTAACATTATATGATTACGCAAGCAGCGATACATAGGTATTCCGTCTGTTACAGAAAAATATGTCAATACCTAATAAATTCCTTTATAAAAGCACTTTCATTTTATATTCATCTTTTCTACATTTTCTCCGGATATATATATATATATATATGCGTGTATATGTGTGCATACTTACATTTATGTATCAGCTGTGCTAGTGTGATAAATAAAATACTACTTTTATTTTTTTTATAAAGTCGTTTTACACCAGTCTTTGATTTTACAGAACACAGAAAAAATTGATAATATTTGAAATTAATGTTTTTTGACGATAGTGTCATGTTATTATTGACCTAATTCAGAATATGAGACGGGAAACAAAAAGGTTAAGACAGCAAGAATGACGATCTCAACTTTCTGAAAGTGTACAAAACCTGAGACAGGAAACAGAAAGATTAAGGCAAGAAGAAGGACTATCACAAGAGGTTCAATATGAAAATCACCAAGAGGGAAAGACAGTTGCGATGCAAACTTGACGAGCACAAACGTCTCTTCAAGGCAAAATAAACTGGCTAAGAGCTGCGTTTTCATATGATTCATCAAAGAATTATAGAAATGATCCTAAAGTCGTAATTGGTAGCATGGATATTACATTTGGCATGTATTGCTTAGGAGGAAAGATCAGACTTCCACTGATAGAGAACCCTCAAGCTTTTATCCATATACTACTTATAGACCATACTAACAAAGCTAAACCCTTCAGAAGCAATGTCATGTGGTATATTGCTGCGTTTCAGATGACATCCTTTAGGGCTGAAAAGGATCATAATGACTCTGGTTATTTCACAACATTTAAAAATCCAAGGCCAATGCTACCATTTAATCAGCAGTTTACTCCTCCAGACTAATAAGGAAGTTTTAGGACTTTTTTTTATATCTCTCTCTCTCACACACATTACGGTCTCACCTCATACTGTAAACCAAATAACACATCCAATACAGTTGTTTTCTCTTTTATCCGTCTTCTCTTAACTGTTCTCCTGGGCGAAGCCACATACTTCAGCTAGTATTAAATGAATTGCTTGAATTGTGCATAAATTAGAAATCATTATTGTGTGGTAGATAAGAATTGAAATATTTCATTACATCCTTGTACATTCTAGTTTCAAATCCCGCCAAGGTCAACTTTGCCTTTCATCCTTCTAGGGTTGATAAAATTAAGTACTAATCATGTACTGGGACAATATAATCAACTTTTCTCCGGTCACAAATTGCTGGCCTTATGTTTAAATTAGAAATCATTATTATTAATATGCTCATTTCTGTAAATTGATTTAATTTTTTAATTGACAACTTTGGTTATTAGTGATCTTTTTCTATGTAAAGATTATTTTATTGTAGAAGCCAATAAATTGCAAAAGTATTTTCAATATTTTCAGCTTCTTCCTGTGTTAATTTCTTTATGAGGTAACTAAGGAAATCCTATTTATTCTTTTATCGATGTAATTAAATAAAATCGTTCAGTATAATTTTTAATTGGGTGCAATTATCATTTTAAATTCTTATTAAATTGTTTTTGTTGTTAAGCGAATTACTAATTTTTGCAATTACATTCGGCTTTATCCATGATCACAAATATATTACTTTTGTCACTCTTATTTTGATGTCATTATTAATTATATCATGCATATCTTGTTGAAGTTTCTAGGCAAGTATTTGTTGTATGGGTGTCTATTTTTATTACATTTCCCTTCCTGTTAGTAGGGAAAATGTACATTAAAAGATGATAATAATGAGAATGACAATGATCATCTTGGAGTAAGTATTGATGTCTACCAGATATGTTTATAATGTCTTTTCAATATCTTACTAAAATGGTTTAATTTCAAGGTTTTTTTTTTAGTTTTGAAAATATTTTGATCATGTCAGTAAAGAATTAGATATTTAGTAAACAATGTTCTTCTTGGTCTTCCATTGGTTCCAACAATTAGTGTTACAGTTATCTGATCAATGGAACAGTCTATTCATGAAATAAACATGTAAATGACTGAGCATTCCACATACATGTATACCCTTAACATAATTCTCAGAGAGATACAGTATGGTGAGGCTAGCATTTTATACTATAGGTACAACTCAGTTCTTCTTGCTGAAAGGACTGGAGGAAATTAAAATGTCTAGCAACAGCCCATCTGGAATTGAACTTCAGATTTTAACATCCTAAACTGAGCACCCTAAACACTAAACCACACACCTTCACTATCAAACAATACACACAGGATAAGTACATTGTATGGTCATTCAAATAATTGAAAGTGGTCTTAGAAGAATCCAGTTGAATAAGTGAGTCTCTACCCTAGACAAAGAAAATTTCTTTACAATGTTCTAGTAGCAAAAACAATAGAAACAATCAATCATCATAATATGTCACTTGTAATGCTGGGGGCATGATAAAAATCAACGATACCTAGCAACTTGTTAAACCCAAGTAAGCAGAGAAATTATATGTTAAAAGGAGATGATGGTGATGATGATGTATGCTTGTATATATATATATATATATATATATATATATATATATATATATATATATATATATATATACATACATATACACACACACATATATATATATACCGTATGTTTAATTAAAAACATTTTGAAGACCATACGCTATCGGTTTTAAAGTAGTGACTATGTCACTTACTTCTTTTCGGCGAAAGAAGGGAGAGAAGCTATATACATATATATTCATATATATATATACACCTACACACACACACACACACACACACACACACACATATATATATATATATATATATATATATATATATATATATATATATATATATATATATATATATGTATCTTACTGCTTCCCCGTTCTCTCTGTTGCTCTCACCTTCTTTCGCCCCCTCTGTCAGTTACACTTTCTCTCGACTGACCTCTTCCTCGCACATCCACTCACTCACTCTCTGTTTCTCCCCTTCTCACTTCCTCCCGTTTGGCTAGTAGTGGGTTCTCTTCTTGCTCACATCTCACTGAGGTCGGACGGTCTGTATCCCGATCGCTCATGAAATCCACCCAGAATATGCTGACCGGACAACCATGTTGCTTGTTTATTTTCCTATCTTTGGTTTGCTTTTATCCTTCTATGTTGTTTACTTGTCCCCCTCGCTTTACGCGATTTACTGGTCCCAATAACTTTTTTTAGTTATTGCTCGCACCAACCTGAGGTATATGATTTTTAATGCGATGAAATATCAATGATGGTTGGCAAATCACTGACGAAGGACTAATTTTATCATATGTAACCCATGTGCAACCACGCAGTATTCTTATTTCTTCTCATGTTTTATATATATATATATATATATATATATATATATATATATATATATATTTATATATATATGTATATATATGCATATATATATTTAGAAGTGGTTACATAACAGTTAGTTCACCATACCGAGAACAATTGTTTCACCTTAGCGGATCCTCAGCTCGGAATGGACATGGTTATAGGAACAGGAAGGACAACCGAGCATGCGCAGAAACCCGGTCACTTCACACAGGCAATACTAGACTGCGTGCGAAAAGGTGTAAGGGAGATAACTGCGAAAGTCCGAAAAGTTTTTAGGTTGAAAATAAAATTACAAAAAATCAGTCCGGAGCCTTGTAGTTATGCAATAGGTGCTTGGCGACGTGTGGACAACGTGTAAAAAATTCACTTCTCATGTTTAGGCAATCACTATTGCGTAATCTCTTTAGGATAGTTATTCGTTCGTCAATACATAAGCCACACGTCAGATTTCCCCTTGCGTATGGCTTGGACTTAGTGATGGCTTTCCATTGAATGGAGTAGTCTATACTTAAGTCCTTGAGGGACCATACGTGGCTCGCGAGTTTCGTGGATGAACGTCTGTCCGGGTACCTGAAGGTAGACTGGTGGTTCAGGAAACGTTCCTTGAATCGGCCCTCCGCCATGCCCACATAGGATTTGACCTACTGTGGTTCGTTTGGTCGGTTGGAAGTGACCACAGCTTCATAGATTACAGCTGGTGTGTTGCATTGCTGTTGAAGGGGGCAAGCTTCAGGCTTACGGCAAGAGCACCCTGGTGGGGTGTTGCTCTTATGGCTACTGGTGATGTGGGCCTTCATATACTTAGCGCAGGAGTATTCTAGTTTAACTTTGTGTCGGTTAAAGATGGAGCGGTATTTATGACCTATGGGGAAGTGTCTATCTAAGAGGGCTAGACATTTTTTTCCTACATTGGTTTTAACGTTGAGTGAGAAGGGAGGAGAGAACCAGATAGTTTGTCTATTGTTGCGCTTACTTTTCTTAATGGTGTTGTTGCTAGTGGGAGAGTAAGTGATAGGTTGTGAGAAGCCGCTGTTAGCCAACGCCGGTAGGGTGCCGCCATGTGAAAGATAGCCTTATTAGAGGAGAGGTTTGAGATTCTAGCACTGATATTCTTAACGAAGTTTCTAAAAACTGTGGGAGGGTGGAATGAGTCCTTCAGAATGTAATTAAGTTTCTCGTTTAGCTTATGGAAGGGTCTGTGGGTGTGTGTGCGAAGGTCTAAATTAATGTCTAAGAAATCTACGCTAGTAATACTGATATAATCAATATACCAACCCGGGGCTCCAAATATTAGATGCACTCAATGTTATTGCCATTAATTTTGGCAGCACTGGAGAGTACAAACACCCCAAAATAAAACCACTCTTTTTGCCATATATTAAAGAAATGATTAGGCCAAAAGTACAACAAAAGTATCCTTTTCTTGTCCACAATGTAAATAATATATATATCAGCAGTTTCCTTGGAAATTCGACAATCTAATTATAAACAACGACCAAGTATTAAGGAATAATATGGCATATTAAATGTCTTATTTATTAGTTGTACATATATACATATATCCAAAAATAATATATGCTGTACTTAATTTCATAAACACAACACAACAAAATAAACAGAATAAAATTGACAAATAATTGAAAATGGAATGTTTTACTAATTTATAATCTGATGATAAATAATAATTTTTCTAAAGGCATTTCTTCTTAGCTCTCTCTCACTTTACACAGACACACATACATACATACATACATACATACATGATGGCTGCCCCCTCGTTATCGAGTATGGCCATGGCACGAGGAGAAAGAAAAAAAAAAAAAATAATAATAAATAAATAAAAATAAAATAAAAGTAAAAAAATAAAAAAAATAAATATATATATATATATATACATATACATACACACATACACACACACACACACACACTCACACACACATATACACACACACATACATTAATAACAATAATAACAATAACAACAATAACAACAACGAAAACAACAATAATAATATACATATACATATATATATACACACACACGCACACACATAAGCATATCTACACACACACACACACACGATAGCAACTAACAGCGCTGCGATCGAATGTGGCTTTTTAGCCCAGCCAATGATCTAAAATGTCTTGCACAGAGTCGGCAACCAAAACATTCACTGGGAATAGTCGGCTGTGGTTGGAGTTCGTGTACTTTTGCATGTCGCTTGAGCCCTCCTGCTGATTTACATTCTCTACCACATGTTTGGCAAGCATGATGAGTAGCATCTCCAACAGCAGCCTGGTAGTCAACCACTGGTCTTACTTTATGACTGCGAAGATGACTTTCGAGTCCAGCTTTGCTTAGGCAGAGTCTCGCACATACGCTGCATGTCAGCACCATAGGAGGACCCTCGCCGTCCGGAAGCGCAACAGCAATGCCCTTCCTCACATCTCGCTTTACTTTCTCGTATGCGATTCGAGATGCCTCAAAGGCAACTTTTCCCTCATATACAGTCTTTCTCCATTTATTACGATCAGCAGCAATATTCTCCCATGTATCAGCAGAGATGTTAGCGTCTTTCAGAGAGGCTTTCAAGGAATCCTTATACCTCTTTTTTAGTTTATGTGGCGGTCGTTTTCCTTTAACTAACTCTCCATAAAAGAGTTGTTTTGGTATTCTAGAATCCTTCATCCTGGCAAGGTGACCACTCCAACGGAGTCGTTGCTTAAGCACAAGAGCTTCTATACTGTCACACATAGAGCTTTCCAAAATCTCGACATCACTGATGTGGTCCCTCCAGTGAACGCCATGGATCCGTCTGAGACACATCTGATGGAAACGCTCCAATTGCTTAAGGTGGTGTCGATATGTGACCCAGGTCTCGCAGGCATAAAGAAGACAAGAGAGCACACATGCCCTGTACACCTTTACCTTTGTCCTCCTGCATATGTCTCGCCGACCCCAGAGTCGCCTTTCTAGCTTTCCGAAAGCATCACTTGCTTTCCTAATCCTAAGTGAGATTTCACTGTCAAGGTTGCTGTATCGATTGACAGTGCTTCCCAGGTAGATAAACTGATCAACCACTCCAAGTCGTTTGCCACACACATAGATGTTTTGTTCAGTGTACTGCTTACCAGGGGCAGGTTCGTACATGACGACGGTTTTCTTGAGACTGACAGTCAGACCTAGGGCAGTGCAAGCGTCAGAAAATGCATTCAAAATGTGCTGCATATCACTCTCTGTGTGCGCTACAAGATCGCAATCATCTGCATACAAGAGGTCTCTTATGATTGATGTAAATACTTTTGTCTTCGCAGCAAAGCGCCTGATGTTAAATATGCTGCCTGAGGTTCGATATCGGATGTAAACACCATGCTCGCAATTCCTGAATGCAATACAGAAAACCATTGCAAAGTATATGGCAAACAGGGTCGGTGCTGGAATATCCCCCTGTTTCACTCCATTTTTTACTGAGATAGGCTCCGACATGTTACCCCGACATTAACAGAAGCTTTCATGTCGTCATGGAAAGACCTAACTAAAGCAACGAACTTATCAGGGCAACCAAGTTTCTGGAGAACCTTCCATAATGCATCTCTGTTAACAGTATCGAAAGCTTTTGTCAGATCGACAAAAACCTGATACAGATCCAAGCCTTGTTCCATGCACTTCTCCTGGAGCTGTCTAGCTGAGAAGATCATATCAGTAGTGCCGCGTCCAGCACGAAAACCAGATTGACTTTCAGGAAGAACACAATCTGAAATGTGTGTCAGCAGACGGTCCAGAAGCACCCTACATAAAACATTCCCTACGACAGAAAGCAATGATATACCTCTGTAGTTCCCACAATCGTTCCTGTTACCCTTTCCCTTGTACAAGACCACCATTACTGCATCTCTCCAGTCCTCAGGTACGGATTCATTAGCCCATATCCTGCCAAACAAAGAGTGAAGATGCTGCAGGAGTCTCTCACCACCATATTGTAGGAGCTCAGCATGAATGCCATCCATACCTGGAGATCTTCCACTGTTCAGCTTCGAAATAGCCACTGCAACCTCCACAAGCGTCGGAGGTTCTGCGAGAGCTACTTTCACAGGACTTTCTGGAATGAGATTGAGGAAATCTTCACTGACGACAGACGGCTGATTCAAAAGATCATCAAAGTGCTCTCGCCACCTTCGTAGAATTCCTTGTGAGTCACGAAGAAGTTCTTTGCCATCTCTGCTGCGAAGCGGTGTCACCAGAGAAGAAGACGGTCCATAAACCTCACGCAAGAAACTGTACAACAGCTTTGTGTTATTGGAATCAGACGCAGTTTGTATCTCACCAGCCTTCTCACTCCACCACTGATCCTTCATCTGAGAAAGACTTCGCCTAACACGTGATTTTACATCCCTGAGCTCCTCATGCAACGTATTCCTCTCCTGTGGTTTTTGCCGTCAAGTAGCGTGACAGAGCACGCCGCTTATCAGCCAACAAGTCTTCGATATGTACATCATTCTCATCAAACCAGTCCTGATGTTTCCTCTGCGCCAATCCCAGAACACGCCTGCCTACATCATAAACCGACTTTTTAAGGGTCGGCCAATCCTCACCAAGATCTGCAGCCTGCATCTCTTCTTCCAATGTCCTCTTCACATTTTTATACTTAAGACGAGCAGCATTCAATCTTTTGGGCAGGACAACACCAGGAGCCCGGATTTTACGTTTAGTGATTAGTTTCACTTTTGCGCGTACCAGGCGGTGGTCCGTCCAGCACTCAGCTCCACGAAGAACACGAACATACTGCACATCCTGTCTGTCACGCATCCTGACTAGGACGTAGTCCAAAAGATGCAATTCCTTAGATGCAGGATGCATCCATGTGGTCTTGAATTTGTTCTTTTGTTGGAACATGGAGTTGGTAACACACAGATCCAGCTCCTCACACATCTGCAGCAGGAGCATACGATTGCTGTTACACTTTCCCACCCTATGCCTTCCGATTACATTCCATGTGTTAAAATCCCTACCCACTCTAGCATTAAAGTCACCAAGCACGATGACTTTGTCTGCCTGAGGGATATTTCTTAAAACACCTTTCAAGGCATGGTAAAAGGACACCTTTTCCTCATCGACAGAACTCATAGTTGGAGCATACACACTCACCAGGGTATCATATCTTCCCTTGTCCAGCGGAACTCTCATGGACATAAGACGCTCACTAATCCCTACTGGGAATTCCTCTAATTTGTTCACAAGCACAGTCTTAACAGCAAATCCTACCCCCGCCTCTCTTCTGGTTCCTTCATCTCTTCCTTTCCAGTAGAATGTATATTCTCCACAAAATTCCGTAAGATGACCATCTCCAGCTAGCCTCGTCTCAGATAAAGCCACGATGTCAAGATCGTAACGTCGAAGCTCCTTTGCAACAAGAGCGGTCCTTCGTTCAGGACGCCCCAAGGAATCCTTGTCAAGCAGCGTCCGTACGTTCCAGCAGCCAAGACTAAATGCCTTGTTTGGCTCTATTACAATGGCACGATGACGAGCGGGCCCAGGCTGTGATGACCTGGGGCTCCTGCCCTTATTGCCAATGATCTTTTTTGTTCCAGAACCTAAATTGCCAATTATCTCTTATCATTGAATTTGGAAAAAAAAAAAAAAAAAAAAAAAAATTAATAATAATAGTAATAATAATAATAATAATAATAGTACACTATTAATAATTATTAATGCACTCGTGCAATGCCTGTGCGTGACGAATATTTTTAAAGTGAGGAAAGACTGTACACTGAGCCAATCCCACTCTCTGAGCGACAGTAGCTATAACCCGAAAAGAAGAAAAAATCAACATCATCGGTAACTACTGAGCCGCAGGTTTTATGTCGGAGTTAACCAAGTTTCCTGAGATGCCTTCTCCTAGAAGAATGCCCTGACATGGGCTAGGGGTTCTTCACTCCCAGTGGTTTAACTGCGCGATCGGGCATCCAGCCCGATTATTTCTATGTCCCCGCGCAAAAAAAAAAAAAAAAATTTACTTAATGACACTTATACGTACGACATACACACACGCGCATACATATGCGCGCACACAGCAACACTCATACATACAAACAAACACACACACGCTACTCTACTCACTTACACACACACACACACACACATATATATATATATATATATATATATATATATATATATATATATATATATATATATATATTACCGTCATTACTGATACAAGAATACAACATTATGTCAACTGTTGACTTTCAAGAGTTTGTATAGTTGAAGCCGATCGTACTACAGTCCAGTATTGGTGGATTGGCAGTATCGGTAGAGGGTCGGACGCCATGCTTTGACGCATAGAGTTACGTCCCTTGCCATTCTGAGTTCAAAAGCCCGCCAAGGTTAACTTTGCCTTTCATCCTCATGGGGTCGATGAAATAAAGTACCAGTAATGCACTGGGTAATTGCTGGCCTTGTGCCAAAAGTAGAAACAATTATTATAATGGTCGTAGATTGGCAGTATCGGTAGAGGGTCGGACGCCATGCTTTCCAGCATAGTTACGTCCCTTTACGATCTGAGTTCAAATCCCGCCGAGGTTCACTTTGCCTTTCATCCTTACGGGGTCGATAAAATAAAGTACCAGTAATGAACTGGTGATTGCTGGCCTTGTGCCTAAAGTAGAAACAATTATTATAATTGCTTTACAGCTCAGAGTCACGGCCCTCCACGCTCTGAGCTCAAATCACGCCGAGGTCAACCTTGCCTTTCATCCCCACGGAGTCAACAAAAGAGAGTACCAGTGATGCGCTGGGCCAGTCGCTGGATCCGTGCCAAAAGCATATGTATGTATGTACATACATACATACATACATACATACATACATACGTACGAAGGCGTATGGCTTAGTGGTTAGAGCATTGGGCTTGCAATCGAAAGGTTGTGAGTTCAATTCTCAGACCGGGTGATGTGTTGTTTCCTTGAGCAAGACACTTTATTTCACATTGCTCCAGTTTACTCAGCTGTAGAAATGAGATGATAGGGACAGAGGTCATATATCATTCCAATGCAAAGTGGTCGAGGAGGTGCCACGGCAAAAAAGCACCCAGCACTCACTGTAAATGAGGTTGGAGTTTGGAAGTGCAAGGCCAATGCTCTAACCACTAAGCCTCCATATATACATATATATACAAATATATATACATATATATATATATAAATATATATGCATATATATATAAATATATATACATATATATATAAATATATATACATATATATATAAATATATATACATATATTTAAATATATATATTGTTATACTTGGAGAGGGTCATATTGTTATAATATTGCCAGAAATAATAACAGAACACACTCACTGTTTGGTTTGGGTTGGTTTTTGCTTCTGTATCTTTGATATCTCCATAGTTAATTTATTTGGCAATCAATGTTTATCATTGATTGACCAGCGGTTAAAAATACAGATATAAATATATATATATAGTTTATCAAAGTTCTTTCGTCGCACATCTGCAACATCATCAGTGGTTCTATTATGTTTCAACTCCATTGTATTGTAATGTCTACGCCATTTTAATTTTTTTTATTTATTCATTCTTGTCCCTTGTCTCTGCACATGCGTTTGCGTGTGTGTTCAATGTTTGGTGTGTGTGTTCGCATTTGAGTGTATGTGTTTTTTGTTTTTGTATTCTATCTTTGTTCACTAGTGTGTGTTTATATGTGTTTGTTGTTGTTGTTATTCCATTCGTTCTTTCTGTTCAACTTCAGTCTTTTTAGTTCTATCTCAGTTGCTTTTCTGATTTGCCTTCCTGTTGAGTCATTTCTATGCTTAGATATTATTTTAATTTCTATGTTGTCTATACTACCGTCATGTTTTTGTCTGGCGTGTCCATCTAGTACTGAACCGTTTTTTTTGTCCTTTTAATCCCCCCCCCCCCCCCCCACCCACCAGTGTTGGTCTATTCTTTCTCCTATGCTTCGAGCTGTCTCACCTATGTATGTCGCTGTCATGTTTCTGCAAGTACCCTCTGTACATCTTATGCTATAGACTACATTCCTAGTTTTACAATTTATCTGCAGGTTCATTTTACATATAACACATTTCTTATTTGTACAGTGGGTTTTCTTAAAGGGGTTTCTCTTGCTGATCAGGGATTTTATAGCAGCTCCTGGCTTTTCTACCACTTTAATCTTTAGATGGGTCTTTCTTAGGGCCTTTCTACATTGCTTAGCTAATTTCCCTCCAGGGGTAGCAATCACAAACATGACACTCTGGTTTCTCTGGTTGTCGTACCATGAGGTGGCTTTCCCTATCTTATGTTTAGTCCTATCTAAGCTATTCTATGAGTTGCTCCTGTATAATGAGCAAATTACTTTCATGTCCATTTCTATGAGGGTCTTATATTTCTCCGTGGCTCCTTTGTATATTCTGATTCTGTCTCTTTGGTTGTAGCCAGAGAACTGCATGGGATTGTTGAAGTGTTGGATGTCTCTTTCCATTTCTGTTGGGTCACACATGTGGGACACATTCTTCAACACTCTTACCAAGTCTGTGATCAGAATATTAAACTTAGCACTATTGGACATTGCTGAGGTTTTGAGTATCAGGTATTTGGAGGCCATGGGTTTAGCATAGTGTGAGTGGAGAATTTGGGCCCTCTCGTCTATAGTGCTTACCCAGAGTTCCGTGTCTAATACTGGTAGTCTATTGTTAAGGTGTTTGGAAGGGTAGTCAACTGTTATAGTTATACTCTGGTGTATGGAGTTAGCTATCTGCTGGATGCTCTCCATTGTGCTATTTTCTAATTCATGTTTATTAGTACTCTTTTGTAAGGGTGTTCTTATTAATATCCTCTACGTAACGAAAGTAGATGACGCGGTCTATGGAGTTTTCTTCAATGAGTTCTCTGAGTCTTCTCTCCCACCATACCATAAATAGATTGGCAACATTGCCAACTATGTTAGCGCCAATGGCTGCTCCCTCATTCTGGGTGTAGATCTTTTCATTAAATTTAAACATATGGCCCTTTAGGGTAGTTTTAATACTAGCCCCTATAGCATGTGCGACCATTTGTCTCACCTAATCATTGTGTTTGGGTGTCCGTATGGCTTTGGTCCATACATTCCATTTTCCCATGGCAGTCTTTTTGGCCATTGTGGTTATGGTAGGGTGTCTACCTCTTATAGGTCTACTGGGGCAGAAACAGCTAAGGTTATGATTATGTAGGTATTCGGTGTCGTAAGTAAGTCTATGTAGGATGCCCAGTTCATCTGTGTTGATGTCGCAGAACTCCACTTCGCTCTCACTGATTATTTCCCCACATTTTCCCACAGCAAAATCAATGTTAATGGATGGGTACAGTGATACCACGTCCATACTGCCTATTATGCAGTTAGTTAAGTTTTTATTGTTGTTGCCCTCATTGATTCTGCTGAGGAGGGCCTCTGTGCTGTCACATATATCTGGGGACATCTTGATTATGAGGCGTATAATTACAGAGAGGAAGTAGGAGATCCTGTAGTTGCTAGCAATATTGGCTCCACATACAGGTCTTGTTGGTGGTCCTGTTGTCAGGTTGTTGGTTGGCTTATGGTCTTTGCGGAGCCCATACAAGGGTGGTATGTCATTGTTAGATGCTTGGAAGTTGTTGGCTGTGTACCTACTTGGCTTTAGGAGAAAAGATCCTCATCATGTGAGTGTTGAGGATCTTTTCTCTTTCCGCATGTGTTTGTTGCGTTGTTTTGCTCGTGTAGATTATGTGGGGTTGCATAGCCTTGATATAGTTCAGCATGCTGTCTATTGACATCTTACCAGATTTATCAGTGGATAGACACACTGCCTCACCATCCCTTGTGCGCTGCTTGAGACTAAGTAGGCCTTCTCTAGGTTTTCTTCCAAGTTGTTGAATTTCTGGTCTGCTTTGTTTCTTAGTATATTGGTCTACTACCTGTCTAAGTTTATTTCTAGCTATGGTAAACTGTGCCTCTGTTTCGTCATCTATTTGTTGTGGTATACAAACTCTTTTATTAAAAGGTAATTTAGTGGGATACATTTTGTTCATCTTGTATGTTTTGTCAGCTGGGTTGAAGTACAGGTTCTCTAAGGGGTTGTCATTAAATCTACTGTTATAGTTGTGTGTGCTACTATTATTGTCATTATGGCTGTTGTTGTTCCTACTGTTAACATTATTATTATTATTGGCAGTATCGGTAGAGGGTCGGACATGCTTTCCAGCGTAGTTACGTCCCTTTACGGTCTGAGTTCAAATCCCGCCGAGTTTAACTTTGCCTTTCATCCTTACGGGGTCGATAAAATAAAGTACCAGTAATGCACTGGGTAATTTTTGGCCTTGTGCCAAAAAGTAGAAACAATTATTATTATTATGATTGTTAAATGTATCATTGTTGTTATTCTCTCCATTGTTATTGTTGTTGTTACTGCTATTTCTACCATTGTGGTTGTTACCTGTATTGTTACGTTTCTTGTTTTTATTTTTGTTGTAGTTATAGTTGTTGTTCTGCCTATCGTTAATGTTGCTGCTCCTGCAATTTCCATTATTATTATTATTTTCATCTCTTCTGCTATTGTTATTGTTATGACTATTATTATTATAGCTGTTATTTCTATAGTCAAAGTTATTGTTTATATTACTATTTTCGTTATTATTATTATTGTTGTTCGTATTGGTGTTAATTATTTTCGCGAATTACTTTTCAATCTCCAGCATGCATATATATATATATACAGTGGCGTAGCTAGGGTGTGGCAAGCAGGGCACATGCCACGGGCGCCATATTTAGGGGGCGCAATTTCGACCTAGATCGATTTACATCCATGTCGTTTTAATCATTTTTAAAAATATAAGCCAAAAATGAAGCATGTGATTTTTTTTATAGCCAACTTCCACGCCATGTCTAGTGCACTAGACAGAGCAGATGTCTGATTTTACTTCACCCCCCCCACACACACACACTGACAGCAGGGTGGGTTGCAATTATGCGGGCGCTATGTTTAGCTATACATAGCAAAACAGCGAATACCTCACTTGACCTGACCCCCCTCCCCTACACACACACACACACTGGCTGAAGGAACATAGTTTTGGACGTGCAACTAGTGGACACGCAGGCGCTACTTTTAGCAATGCATTACAATGACCAATACAAGATAATTATAATTATGAAGCTCGTTTACAAAACAGAGTAGTTTGTCTTTTACAACTGGTACATAAGACGTATAGAAAAGGTATCATAATCCAAATGGCCAGATAGGATCTGATAGCTTCTATTAGGAATTCAATTTGACTCCAGTTTAAATGGTTCAGTATTTTCTTCTATAATACAGTTCGTCAGAATTTACTAAACCGTATCCAAAAAGCAAGGTACTATAGTCTGCTGATTGATTCGACCCCTGACCAGACGCACCGAGAACAACTGTCAAAAGTTGTGCGATATGTCGATGTTGATTTCAATATGAAGATGGTCGTTGTGAGGGAATCTTTTCTTGGATTCATTCAAGTAATCAAAAAAGATGCTGCAAGCCTTGTTGAAACAATCGTGAAAGAGCTAGAAAAAGATGACCTACCACTGCAGAACTGTGGATCGCAGTGCTACGACAATGCTGCCATAATGGCTGGGCACCGCAGTGGGGTTCAGCAGAGAATGAGAGAGAAGAAGAATTTGATTCACTTCGTTAATTGCGATAACCATTCACTTAATCTGGCTGGTCTTCATGCAGCCCAAAACGATTCTGATATGATGAACTTTTTCAGTTGCATTGACTCGTTATACAACTTTTTTTCTCGTTCAACACGACGATGGGAAGCCCTTAAAGAAGTTGCTCCAGTGGTTGTTAAATATCCTTCCGACACGCGGTGGAGTGCTAGATGTACCGCAGTCAGACCGGTGGCGAATTATTTGACGCTGATTGTTCAAGTTCTCGAAAAAATTAGTGATGATGAAACAGAGACATGCGAGAGTAGAAGTGATGCCAGTAATGTCCATAGTCGGATACTGAGTTATGAATTCCTGAACTTGATTGGATTCTGGAACACGATTCTCTCACGAATTGACCGGGTTCAAAAGAGACTTCAAGATCCAAGAATGAATTTTCACGATGCTGCAGCTGATATAGGAGCCCTTCAATTTTATTTTAAAGAAGAAGGAACATCCTTAATCCACGAGTCTCTTGAAATGGTTTTCGACCTCTGCCAGAAATGGAATGTCGATTTTCCGAGGAGGTGAGGAAGACGACAAACCAATACCGAAATTACTGAGGACGTCGAGGTGGCTGCCAGAAAAAAGATAGAGAGAGAAATGCAAAGTCCATTCAATCGTCTTCAAACAGAAATGGAAGAACGGTTTATTCGACTTAAGGAAACCGACTCAAGTTTTGGCTTTCTTCTTGATGTCAACTATCTGTTTTATTTGGCTGCTCCTGATAACCTTGTCCTTAAGCAAAGGTGCAACAGTCTTGCGGAACTATACAACTCCGATATCGACGGAGAGCAATTGTATGAGGAAATCGTGGACTGCCGATCTTTGCTGGCTACTAGGACAGCTGACCCAATTTTAAAGCCGGAGGCACTTCTCCAATTCATCATACATTACGGCGATGAATGTGTTTTTCCCAATTTGCGAATCAGTATTCAAATAATGTTGACGATTTCTATTTCAATTGCCAGTTACGAGAGGTCGTTCAGCAGGCTGAAGCTAATACAATCGTATTTGCGAACCACAATGCACCAACAACGGCTGACTGACCTCGCCCTTTTGAGTGTAGAAATCGAAGAATTTGAACGAACTGATTTCGAGGAAATTATCAACCAGTTTGCCTCATTAAAAGCCCGGAAAATCAAGTTGTAACCATTTTTTTTTTTTTTTTTTTTATAAATCCTACCGCAATTTCGTCTTTGTGGATCTTGACTTTGTGATGGGGGGGGGGGGGCAATTTTGCTGCTTGCCTTGGGCGCCGTGTATCCTAGCTACGCCACTGTATATATATATACATATATATATATATATATGAATGTATATATAGTGTATTTTGCAATACTCTATATATACATTCATATATATATCGCTATTTCAGAGCACCAATTCTAATATCTATATATATATATACATGCATATATATATATATATATATATATATATATATATATATATATATATATATATATATATACATATGCAAATATATATATCTATACATATATAAATATATATATATATATTTTATATATATTTATCCTTATCGAGCCCTCTTTGGATTTTAGTCTTCAAATTTATTATTATTACTATTATTATTATTATTATTATTATTATTATTATTATTACCATATATATATATATATATATATATATATATATATATATATATATATATATTGAAAACAGCTGGTGATATGCATGTAAGAAAATATTCTCTTTATCTGGTATTTTGTAACTAACCTTACATAGATCAATAACGGAGTATAGCTACAATATATTATCATCATCTAGAAACGATCGTAAAGCAGTGAAGTATATCTCTAATGACTTGATTTTTTTATTTCATTATATATATATATATACATATGATATATACTCATTTTATAAAGGCAAAATAATGAGCCTTGTTACTCTGGAGGTTCACCTGTTTCTCACAGGGTCATCAGACAGTTAGGAATCTTGAACATGGAAGTAGCTGTAACACAGTCAGCTGCTATGATGATCTCAGCAAAGAGTTGCATTAAACAAAATCTCTTGATGAACTGAAGAGCAGTGAAAGAAGAGAAAGAGAACAAATTTATGAGGAAGAGAGAGAGAATGAAAGGAATATAGCATATAGCATATGATGAGAGATGTGAGAGAGATGGAGAAGAAAGGATGGAATGAGAGTGATAGAGCATATATTTGTATATATGGAGAAGTAAGAATGGAATAATAGGGGAGAAAGTAAGGTTGAAAATCATAAAATAATCAACTATAGTGTCTTTCTCTCTTGTACATACTATTAATTTCACCCCTCCAGTTTGACTTTTTATATGTACAAACAGCTTTCATACAATAAATAGAAAATGTAATATCCCTGGGTTTTCTCTTAGGGTCCATATTTGTGATATTGTACATAGTCATAATAAAGCACAAAGTGGTAACAAACATAAATATATGACATACACCAGATATGTGGATGATAAATCTGCTGTGGTAAACCAGAAGCTACCAAGAAATTAAAGAAAGATTTACAAAACAATTCTATATTAAAATTCATCAAATAAATTTGTACAAACAAAACTACTAGTAAGAGAATTACTCCAATTTTTATACATAGACATTTCAATATGAAATAACAGATACACCACTTCCATTTACACAAAAGACACAAATAAATATATATCAACACCATCACCTAATCGAGGTTTTTTGACTTGTTTTGTTTGACATGATCCCACTAAACATTTCTATTCTGCATAACATTTAAAAGACCATCAAGGCAACATCCTGCATCCATACAGAACTAGTTGATGATAGGTTTTAGTTGATGGCAAACCCATGCATATCAATGTCATGGTGTCCATCTGTCACTAATGAGTTCTTGTATATTTATGACAAATGCATATATTTACCAGGAAGCACAAAATATTCCTATAACTACATCATGTCTGTGAAAAGAAACTTGAGCATTTAGACTCTCATCAACAAATGAGGCATTAAATAGAGGAATACACAATAAAAGACACTCTAGCCAACAAGAAGTTTTCAGAAAAATACACCAAGCAAAAAAATAATGCAGGAAGAAATACACAATACAGCTGACAAAACATCCATTAGAATATAAGCAAACCACACAGAGAGTGAATTGAATGAATCAAGTGCATATTAAGTACAGAAGAGATTAACACATTATTAAAAATCTTATAGGCGGTGGATTGGGAGTATCGGTAGAGGGTCGGACGCCATGCTTTCCAGCATAGTTACGTCCCTTTATGATCTGAGTTCAAATCCCGCCGAGGTTGACTTTGCCTTTCATCCTTACGGGGTCGATAAAATAAAGTACCAGTAATGCACTGGGTGATTGCTGGCCTTGTGCCTAAAGTAGAAACAATTATTAAAAATCTTATAAAACAGAACATAGAATATATTACACCAAACATTAAATTAACATGAATAATGTACTCATGAATCAGGGTAGGATTTATAACCATTTTAGAACTGATATAGTATTGAAGTGAGTATTCAATCAAAGCAGAGTGTTATCTGTTTTTTGTGGAAAGAGGATATCCTTGCACATGCCATTGAGAAATAGAGAGTTAGAGATATAATGTTAAACAATAAAATTGTCAGAACTATGTAATACATGTCTATGAAATGCTCAATTACTTAGAAGTTTATTCCCTGAGCAGGCTGTTATGTTGATCAAACAAAATGAACACTCATTGTTGATACTAACAGAGATCCAACATCAACTATAAAAAGGCAGCAACACATACCAACATCACCTCATCTTGAATAGGAAACAATAAAGGTCTAGTGACATTGATGTTGGATTTAAAACTTTACTGCTTCAAACAAAATGTAAGGAACTTATGTGAAAATATTAAAAAATGTATTGATAAAAGATGTAAAACCAGATTGCAGTTATGTATATTATATGTATGTAAGAGTTTGTATGGATAAAACAAGATTGCAGTTAGGTATGTACACTTATGAGTGTAAGAGTGTGTGGATGGATAGAGACAGATAAACAGACACACAGGTCTGATAGATGTGTATCAGCTCATCATGTAAACAAATATTACCTATTTCATGGTTAGACAATCAGTGAGGGCCTAACCCGGGTGTGAGGAGTGTGCATGGACAAAAAATTAGCAGATTATAAGGGTTGTGAACTGAACTAGAAGTCAATGACCCTCCTTGAAACATAAAATTGGAGTAAGGACCCTATGAACACTTTTGAGTTAAGCATTCTTCTTTTAGCATATCCTGTAGTTGGTTCTTTCTTTCAAATGTGCTGGCCTATCTAACGAAGGGAGATTCCCTTGAGGGAAGCTCCTTAAATAACAGCAAGGACCATCTAAGGTGGCTTAAATCAGTCATGGCTAATATTAATATCATTCCATCTTAATTGTTAATTATTTACCCCACACAATTAAACATTGGCTAGATATACTGATTGTTGATTAGTGATGCAGCTCCCGAAATGCTGGAAACAACAATTATGTGCCATTCACACACATGCATATATATGCATATATACATGCATTAATGCCATATTAAGAAAAAGTATCTTCTGTAAAGCAGTAGTGCTGGTGCCATGAAATGCATCCATCCTACTCTGGGAAGTGGTAGCGCTGGCACCATGATAAAATGCCCATACATTATATTTACAAATATACATACGTATGTGTATTGAGTGCTTAAACTAAAAAGTAAACACATACAAACTCATGTATGTACCAGTCTTGAAACATTACGTTCACTAGCATCAAAATTGACTACCATAATGAACATGTATAAATACACTGTTCTATATATAAAGTAGAGAATTTATAACGTTTGCCTCTGACTAAAAGTACATTGTTTGATATCTATGGCACACATGAAAACTCTTTTGTTAATTAGAGATTAAACATTTGATACTAATTACATTGCTTATCTATTCTTTGTGCACTATCATATATTTTGATTAATACATGATCGTCTATCAAGAATGATACCTGGAAGGCAAGGAATGATATACAATGAGTGATATAATAATATACTATAGCTTAAAGGATATCAATTTGCATACTAGTCAGATTGTATATAGTAGTGATGATGATGGATACTCCATCCATTTTTATGATGTGTATTCAGTTGTTTGATTGATGGAACATCTGACACATGAATGTATATGTAAGCGGTTGAGCATTCCAGACAAATGTGCATATTGCTAAACCTCTGCTGGTTTTGATAATGAGTGTTCCAATTCATTCAATCAATGGACCAGCCTGCTTCTGAAATTAATGTGTATGTGGCTGAGGATTCTACATCCATGTGCTGTTTACTGAACTTCTCAAAAAGACTCAACGAGACATGCCACATTTCTAACTGCTGATGATCATTTTTCAAATTCATTTTTTCCAATTATTATGGCTTAGATAAAATTACAAGAGGATATTTACCCCTTTCAGGCATGTTTGAGTGGTTACAAACTTAGCTTTGTTGTCACAAGACCATAAGTTTGATCATACTGCATGGCATCTTGAGCAAATGATTTTGTCAAAGCCTCAGGTTAACTCAAGATGGAAACTATGTAGAGCCCCATTGGATGGATTGAACCTGTAATTCAAAGGTCGAAACCTGTCATATATTGTGTCTTGCTGACTCTGTCTGAGAATTACATTAAGTGTACATAGAATACTCAACCACAAATACATTAATTTCAAATTATCAGAACTTTCATAACACTACACGTGTGTTTCAATTAAATTGAAAATAATAAAGAATTTTCAGAGTTTTAACAATATAACTAACTTTCTTTTTATAAAGTTGGTGTTTTGAGCACAACTTAAAGGTTTTTACTAAAAATTATGATGGACTCTTTTAGATAAATATAAACATTTAAAAGCAAGCAGCTTCAAGTAGTTTGGCAACAAAAGGATTAAAATTGGTATTATAGGCATCATTGTATTTAGTCATTTTTAAAGTCATTTTTAAATTCCTGTTTTTCCTTGATGGAGAATGAATTCTATTCACTTGTTTTAATATATATGGGGGGGGGGGGTTATATAGATCAATGTGCCTCTACGACTATCTACATTTAATTGTAGATGACCTAAATATCAATAAAGTTTCACAGAGTTTGATATCTTGTGATTTTATTGTTACAGCTACTCCTCACTTAACCCTTTCATCACCAAACCACCTGAAAATGCCCTTGATTTTATGATATGAAACTGCTTGGTTCAAGATGTATAGATTTCTTTAAAAGCTTCCCATTATAATTTTATGTAAGAAATTTTGTTAAGTTATGCTCCAAACACCAGCTTGATAACAATCAGAGTTACTTCTTGTATATTACTTAATTACTCCAAGTTCTCGATTATTTTCAAAATGATTTGAAAACCATAAGGAATGTCTTTAGAAATATGGTAATAAAAGAGTCAACAACCACCCTGCTAAACACTTATGGATGCATTTAATATAATGTACATTTTGAATTTTTTTCTATTTTTTTATGTTACATATTTTTATGTTCCTTATCCAGCGAATTCTACTTTTTGTGTTGCAAAATATTTTTTTGTTTATTTCTATGCTTATATTATAAGTGTTGCCAAATCAAACAATTTTACAGCTAGCAAGTTAGTGTTTCTATTAGACCTTAACAAATTTCTTGATTCAGATAATTAATTTTCAACAAAATTGACAGCTGGTAACTTTTCATACTCTGACTGTCATCTGTTTCATGACAGCAAAACAATATCTAGAGATATTTTACAATTAAGTCATATTGGAACAGACCCTATTCATTAAAAGAGAAATACATTTACCAACTAATTCACTTTGTGACAGGATGAGTAGAATGAAATCTGGTGAGATGTGGTATATTTAATCCAGAAAAGAATATTTTTAGAGATAGAATCTTTTTATATAACAAAATAACAGTTTTTAATTAAATTTTATTAAAAGAGATCTTATCTCACAGAACCCACTTTTTGAAACACTGATCTAGATAATACCAGCTATGGCTTTTCTTAAAAGAACTACATAGACAAAAGGTAGCTCTATGCCTTATTACCTGTCCATAATGTAACTTTATCCAATATAACTTTATATCAATACATTTCTATTTCATTGAATCATTTAATTCAATATTTGTTGAATATTAGATTACTGCAAGATTCCAAAATTGCATGATGGGACAGAGGTCACACTGGACAGGAGGTCAAGGTGGTAACGTGGAATAATTATTGTGTGACCACTGTTGGCCCAGCAAAATGGATAATGTAACAAGACTTTAGAATGGGAAAGTCTATGGTGGGGAAATATCTGTTCATCCACTAATCTATGTTGACTAGATAACAATGTAAAGATATTTCGTTATATATTCCACTGCTGCTGCCACCTCTCAATTCTTAGCTGTTTAATCGTGTATATAAAGAGCATGGAAAGTTGATAATTGTATAAGTTGACATGCAAAAGGTGTTGATAATTCAATAAGATACCCTCCATTGTTCCGGATTAACGAGCATCAATGGATTCCTTGATAAACTCATGCAGAAAAGTGCAGAAAATGTTGAACATGTACATCACATCATGCAAACATTTCTACAACATTCCCCTAATACCTTCAACTGAATAGAACAAAATTACAAATCATAATTCCAATGTAACACAATGCTTTGAGGAGTTAAGGTGAAGGGCAAATGATCATATGGTCAAGAGTTCAAGCTATTAACCATTATGCTGTCATCACAAGTAGGGGAGCATATGACTGTTCAAATGACAACAGGCTCCATTACTATGATTGTGGTGGTGGTGGTGGTGGTGGTGGTGGTGGTGGTGGTGGTGGAAGATCCTCCGTTAGTTTCGGTGTGGAGCTTTCAGCACTTTAATAAATTACATTAAACTTGTTTACTTAATGTGTATGTGGCTACATACCCCACATACACTTCAAGAAAGGATTTCCTTTGGTTTTGACAATGTTGTCCCAGTTGTATGCTCAACAGAACAGCTTGCTCATGAAGTGAACATGTACATGGCTGAGCATTCCACAAACACCTGTACCTCAGAGGGATTCAGCATGACACATTGTATGTCAAAGCTGGCCTTTATTAATTACAGGTACAGCCATTCTAAAGGGCTTCAAAACAGCTTCCATCTCTTCAACTGCACTCACCTCATAAGGCTTGGGTCAACCTGAGATCATAGTAAATGATACCCAAAATGCTACACAGTGGAATTGATCCTAAGACCTAATGATTGTGAAGCAAACTCCTTAATTATTAGGCCATACTACCTTCATATATGTATAGATAACCTTAATGTAATTGACATGTCTAATCAATGTTACACTATCCATCCAACAAGCTTCCACACAGTTTCTATATGTAGCCAATTTCATAATGCTTGGGTTGGCCTGAAGCTGTATTAAACACATTTACCCAAGAGGCCATTCAGTAGAATCAAACTGAGAATCCTATGATTGTGAGGCAAAAGTTTTAACCACTCAGCCATTCCTGCATCCGATACTACTATACAATATGCTGATTTGAATTAAACAGCCATATGCATACGAAAATTGCTTTGCAATCATATCATTCATCATTTGATTCTACTGCACAGCACCTTGATCAAGTGTCTTTAATCAAAATCTTATGTCAAACTATACATATAATTAGGTAGTCAGAAAAGTTGTAGAAGCCCACTGGATGGTTGCTGTTTAGTGGGATACTGAATACCTGTTTTAACCCTTTCATTATCATATTTTATTATAAATGACCATGCCTATGATTTAAAGACAATTAAGAAATTGGAAGTATTTATTAATATCCCTAAGTCTCGCGTTATATAGCTTCTGTTTGGAATATGATAAAAAAAATGTTCTTATATAAAATTTTATTAAGATAAATATGAATATTAATATTTTCAAAGCAAAAAATTGGTATAATAGAACTATTGGCAGTTTGGGGCAGTTTGGTAAGAAAAGACTTAAAACAGCCACCTGGCCATTAGGAGCTTATAGCAGAGTTCACTATGTTGACAGCATTTGAACCAACTTCCTGATATAAAAATAATCTAACATTGTTGTAATTTTTTCTACAATTCTTCTCACCAATGCCAGATGCCCTAAGAAAGTATTTAGATATAAAGGCACAATTGCTCCACTTTCCCTTTTTATATTATTATGATAGTTGCATTTATCTTGCTTTATGTTCATACGAGTTATCACCAAGTCACAACCAGTGACCTCAAGAGACAACAAGGTCCGCCATGTTCAAGAAAGAACATACATACTCACACAGGGATGCATCCCTAGGTGTTTAGACTTGTGATGTACTTATATTGACAGAATCTTCCTTAGTATATGGGCAGTTCCCATTAGTACTATCTTTTGTATTTCTCCTATACACGGATTTCCTGGGATTTGCGATAAGTAATCATTAGACCCCTTAGGTATCATTCCTAGTGCGCCTACAACCACTGGTATTGTTTTAGTTCGCAATTTCCACATTTTTCCAATTTCTATCTCTAGGTCCTTATACTTGCTCAATTTTTCAAATGTTTTTATAGATACATTCTTTATTATTGTTATTATTGGACATGTCTGAAAGGGCTGAAGATGAGCACTTACCTCTTCGGTGATGCCCTGATTAACTTTTTCCAATTTCATTTGAAAAGGAAAATCAGGGTAGAGAGGGAGGTGCTCTCTTCCCAGTTTTTTGTTGAAAGATGGGTGAGAGAGGCAAGAATGGCCCGAGTGAGTGGACCTACTCTGAGTATATGCCTGTAAATTGAAGGTGGAAAACTGGGAGAGGACAATTGCCCTGGTGGTCAGGGTCACCATGGCTTTTTTGAATGGGCTTTCTCCACGATGGCCCTCGGAAGTCTCCCCCCTATTGGGGAATTTTTCATTGTTCTATTATTACATCCTCTGTTTTTTTGTTTTTTACACGCAGAAATGTCCATTTGTACTGTCCTTAATGTCTACTTTGTGTAAACCCTTGTGGTTAATAAAGAAAGCATTATTATTATTATTATTATTATTATTATTATTATTATTATTATTATTATTATTATTATCATTATTATCATTATTATGTCGAACAGTTGCTGTCGCGTGTGGGACTGATCCGGTTGTCAACTGAGTCCATTGTGCAGATGGTCTCGCCGTCTTCCTTCAAGGAGGAAGGGCAGGCGGTTTTCATCTGTCTGGTGGCCATGGCGAAAGAGATTGTGTGGTGGACAAGGTTAAAAGGATTAAAGACAAACACTTTCCTCTTTGGCGAATCCCTAATTAACTTTTTCAAGTTTCACTTGAAGGGGAAAATCAGGGTGGAGAGGCAAGTGCTGCTTTCTAGCAAGTTTGTTGAAAGGTGGGTGAATGTAGCGAGAATGGTCCGAGTGAACGGGACCACTCTGAATATACGTCTGTAGTTTGAGAGATGGAAAAATTGAGAGAGGGCGCTTGCCCTGGTAGTCAGGGTGGCCGTGGTCTTTTGTGTGGTTTTCGCCATGAGTAACCCTCGGAGGTTTCCTCCCTATTGGGAATATTTCATTGTTTCAATTTTCATTTTATTGTTTATATATATATATATGTTTTATGTCATTTTTTTCTTTTCTTATATAAATAATAAAAATATTTACACGCAAAAACCCACATTGTACCGCCTGTTCCGTCTGTGATGTTTTTCTTGATGTCAGCTCTTGTGGCCAATAAAGAAATCATTATTATTTATTATTATTATTATTATTATTGTTCTTTGATTCTCAGTCATTGATGTTATTTAACTGGAAAGTTTGTTGAAATGAATATCAAGACATTACCTGCAGCCTCAGACATTCAGGATGTATCGGAGGGTTTCCAGCAAGCTTGCCTTTTGAAGTGTTCCAAAAGGTGGGGCTGGACTAATCTTCTTTAACCATCCTTGGAAACTCTTTGAGATAATACCTAGTGCGCGTATGACAATCGGGACGACCTTGATTTCATGGCAGTTCCAAATCCTTTTTAACTCCCACTTTAAGTCCTGGTATCGGTTAAGTTTCTCCCACTCCTTTTCTTGCACTCTCGTGTCAAATGGGCAGGGTACATCTACAATCCGGTACAATCTTTTTTCCTTGTCCAAAACCACCAGGTCAGGCCTATTGTGTTCTAATTTCTTGTCCGTCTGTATCCTAAAATACCATAGCACCTTCACCTGATCGTTTTCTATCACGGACTCTGGATTATGCTCATACCACTTCTCAGAATGTGGTAAATTGTTTACTTTGCATAGATGCCAGTGGATCACCCTGCCCATCACATCATGTCTTCAGCCTTTATAGTGAGTCTGGGCTAGGTGTTTACACTCAGATACAATGTGAGCCACAGTTTCCTCTCTCTCCACAGATCCTACACAGTGAGCTAGCCTCCTCTTTGTCAATATTCGTGTTACACCCACTTCGTTCTGAGGGCCTGCTCGCTCTTGCACAGCCATAAGCATTCCTTCTGTAGCTTTTTTAACGTCTCCTCTTTTTAACCAGTTCCATGTCTGTGGATCTCTAAATTCCGTTTTCTTAAAGAAGGTGCTATGAAGGGATTTTTCATGAAGGTTACTCTTCCTCCTTGTTGTTATTTTCTCCTTGGACATCCCCTGGTCTATTGTCTTCTCCTTCAGTACAATTTTGAGCATTGGCTCCTTACTATCAGTCACGTATTTGTGCAGGTTGTTTTTCTCCATCTGAACACAGTTCTCTATGCTGATAAGATCTCTTCCACCTTTAGATCTCTTTAAGTAGAGTCTATCAACATCACTCCTCTTGTGGAACATGTTGTAGATAGTCAATATCTTCCTAGTCTTCCTATCCATTTCTTTTTGTTCAGCAACATTCCATTTCAGAATTCCCACACTGTACCTAATAATAGACACAGCTCGGGAATTTACTGCACTTATGACATTCCTACTATTTAGATGTGATTTTAATACGCTCCTTACTCTCCCTATGTATTCAGATCTTATCAATTCCTTCATTTTTTTGTTCTTGATGTCATTTGCCTCCAGAACACCTAAATATTTGTATCCCTCTTCAGTGTCAATTTCATTTATCATCTCACCTGTTGGTACCTGGATTCTGTTTCTTCTGCTCAATTTACCTCTCTTCATCACTAGGACTCCACACTTATTAATACCAAATTGCATACATATATCATTGCTGAAAATACGGACAGTGTCAACAAGTACATCCAACTCCTCCTCACTCTTCCCAAAGAGTTTAAGATCGTCCATGAAGAGGAGGTGGTTGATGGTAAGCTCAACTCTTCCCAACTTGTATCCTGCTCTCACTTTTTGCAATATAATGGACAGGAGTATTATTATTATTATTATTGACAGTGGAAAACTGGGAGATGGCACTTGCCCTTGTGGTCAGGGTCACCGTGGCTTTTTTTTAATGGGCTTTCACCACGATGGCCCTCGGAAGTCTCCCTTATTGGGGAATTTTTCATTGTTATTTTTTTGTTATATCCTCTGTTTTTGTTTTTTTAAATGCAGAAATGCCCATTTGTACCGTTCTGTATTGTCCTTAATGTCTACTTTATGTAAACCCTTGTGGTTAATAAAGAAATCATTATTATTATTATTATTATTAATATTATTATTATTATTATTATTATTATTATCATCATCTGTTACCAGCATTCACTCCATGGCAACCTTGGGATTCCATCAGTTGTGATACACAGATTTGCGCTACAGTGAATCTACCTGTAGAACTGCTTCAAAAACTTCAAAAATGATGATAATTGTTTCTACTTTAGGCACAAGGCCAGCAATTACCCAGTACATTACTGGTACTTTATTTTATCGACTCCGTAAGGATGAAAGGCAAAGTTAACCTCAGCAATGAAAGTGAAGTGCAACTAGTGTGGGCACTTTTCATGTGACATGGCTTCTTGCAGCTCATCTCACTGACTGAGCTACAAGTGTGGGCTAAGCAGAGACCAAAGTTGAGCAGCTGGTATCTAGACCAAGTGCTCACAAGACATTAATAATTGTTTCTATTTTTGGCACAAGGCCAGCAATTATCCCAGTGCATTACTAGTACTTTATTTTATCAACCCCATAAGGATGAAAGGCAAAGTTAACCTCAGCGGGATTTGAACTCAAACCATAAAGGGCCGTAATCTCTGCTGCAAAGCATGGTGTCTGATGCTCTACCGATATTGTCAATCCACACCCTTTATATTCAGATTTCAAATCCTGCCGAGGTTAACTTTGCCTTTCATCCTTATGGGGTCGATAAAATAAACTACCAGTAATACACTGGGATAATTGCTGGCTATGTGCCAAAAGTAGAAGCAATTATTAATGGAACGCAATTGGAAGCCAGCAAACAACTCTTGCTTTCTATGGAGGACTTATGTTGGAAGCACTGAACCTTCCTGTACTTCCTCCTAAGTGTGATACTAATAATACTTTGTGTTTTTGCATCTCTATATTTACATTGCCATTTCTTTAACTATATATGTGTGCGTGTGTGTGCATCCACACAGCCACTGAATGTTTTTCACAAGGCATTGGGCAAACAATATGCTAAAGTACAAAGCACTTGCTCAGGGTTCCTCACAATTGAATCAAACCTTAGATCAGATGGTTAAAGAACCTAATTTTTCAACCACATAACTATGCCTTCGCTTGCATATAATAATAAATTAGTTGCCTTTTGGCTGATATTTTAGAGAAAAAAACGATTGTCGAGATATATCTTCCTATATCTTTATATATCTTTCCTTGGAGCTCAAAGTTAATTTATTCTATAAACCTATAATTGACTAATCAAACACAAAATATGATGAAAAAAACATACTAAATTTTCAAAAACAAAATAAAATTTAAGATAAAATAAAACCAGAATAATAAACAAAATTACAAATAATAACAACAAAATGAGCAAAACTGATAAAAACCAAAAAACAAAATACGATTGGAAGAAGAAATAAAAAATTAACTTAGAATAAATGATAAATACCTCACTACCCCGACACACCATAAACATCACTAACAACAATGAAATAAAATAGCATATGAAAAAAAAGACATTAAATATATAGCAAGGGAAGACAAAAATAAATAAATAAATAAATAAAAAGGCTAAATTTGCAAAGGAAAAATTTTTATGGAAAAATACCTTTAGGGTGATCATTAAAAATCAACCTAGTTTTCTATTTGACCTTCAAAAGGTTTGTGATATCTGCAAAACACAATAGATAAATGGCAATCAATTAAAGATAAGGGAGGAAAATCAAATATATTGAATGGCATTATCAACAGTAGCAGCACAACAATAACAAAATTAGTGATTAAAATAATAATGATTTCTGATTTAGGCACAAGGCCAACAATTTTGGTGGGAGGGGAGGTCGATTGAATCGACCCTAGTACATGACTGGTACTTTATTCAATCGACCATGCAAGGATGAAAGACAAAGCTAACATCAGCAGGATTTGAACTTAGAACATAAAATGCTGGCATAAGCACTGGAGGGCATTATCTTTGATGCTCTAATGATTTGGTGGCAGGATGATGGAACAATTGTTTAAATCGATCCCAATACATCGCTGGTACTTTGATTTAACAGCCCCAGAATGATGAGAGACAATGTTTTGATCTTAAGGTGTAAAACAAATTGTGTGGTGTTCTTAAAATTCTAATGCACATGACTAGACATGTGGAAAAGGTGAAAGTCAATTCTATCAACTCAATACTTAACTAGTACTGTATTTTATTAACTAGGGAAGGATGAAAGGAAAAATTTAACTCAAGGTAGATTTTAGTTACCAAAAAAAAAAGTCTAACATTCTAACAATTCTGAAGCACAAGCCCAGAAAATGTTGGCTAAGGTGACAAAACAATCGATTATATTCATCCTAATATTTAACTGGTATGTTATTTTACTGACCTTGGAAGGATTCTCAGCAAAGATAACCTCAGCAGGATTTTAACTCAACTCAGAATGTAAAGAACAAAAACAAATACCACAAAGCATTAATGTTGATGCAACAATTGATGATATTGTATGGTACTATATGTTATTCATTCTGTAGGAATGTAAGGGAACGTTGTATGTGTCAGGATTCAAACCCTGAATATTCAGTCTCATAACTAAACATTACAAGCCATTTTCCTAGTACTTCAATAAATCTATACAAAATATGTTGTCAAGGATTGATTTAAACTATGTTACTAGGTGAATTGATAAATCAATAAAATGCTCTGTCAAAATGGGTTCATTGAATTTAAGAATACTACTGCCAGATTGATGTGCTGTTTACTGTATATATATATATATATATATATATATATATATATATATATATATGTATATGTATGTGTGTGTGTGTGTGTATATTTGCTGTAAACTATTGATATAAAAAATATCAGGAGAATACTTTATTAATTTGCCACTTTTTGTAGTATACAGCCTTCAGAAGTAAAAATGACAAGCAATATAGCAACAATAATAAAGGCTTCTTTTAAGACTCTGGATATAATCTTGAAGACATCAAAGAAAAGGATGGCATTATGAATGAAGTTTCAATGTTCTTAGCAGGAAACATTCTGGGATTTTGTTTAATACTGCACGGCAAATAGAACAAATACCAGTCTGAAATCCTGAAATCAACTAGATGCCAATTCATGGAACAATATTCAAGTATCAAACAACAAGGAGTGGCGGTAGTGGTTGTAATGGTGTTATTTGTGTGTGTTCAATGGTGATGCCTACTACATCATGTAATGACATATTGATTTTCAATTTAGGCACAAGGTCAACAATCTGAGGGGAGAGGAAAGTTGATTACATCAACTCCAGTACATAACTGACTCTGCAATAATGAAAGGTAAAGTTGACCTCAGAATGTGAAGGGTTATATACTAAACGCTGAATAGCATTTTGTCCAACACTCTAACGCTAATTTCAAGATAAGAACTCAATATTTTGGAATAATGCCAAGCGTTTCTAAGGCATTGTACCTGTTAAATCAGAGGTTTAGCCGTGCAGGCCCCATAACAAGCTTCACGCCCAACAATGTTTTAGTCAGATGTCCTTCCTAGAACCAAATTTTTTGCTTGCTTCTTACAATCACAGTGATACAGTACATCAATTTTAGACTGGATAAATGCAGCACTATTATTACATGACTAGAGTGTTATCCATAATATGATAGCTAATTTTTGGAACATAAATTTGCCACTTTGGATAATAAAAAGTAAAACATTTGTCTAACAGTTTACTCAATACAAATATATAACTAATTAAATAAATTTTAAATAATTAAAAATTTATAAATGAATTCATTATTCCTGTATTTGGCTAAAAGAAACAAACTTCATAATGCTTCATAACTTTATTCATGCTTAAACAGTATAATTTTAGCAGGAAAGAGAGATATATTTTTATAGAATACATTCCATTATCAGAAAGAAAGAGATGGAAAGAAAATGAAAACTTCATACAATATATAGATAGATACATATATATATATATATATGTATCTATCTATATATCCCTCTATCTATCTCTCACTCTCTGTGTTTATCTGTGTGCATTCCTGTTAAATGATCTTTACCCCCCCCCCCTATCTTTCTCACTTCCTGCCTGACACACTGCTCAGTGTGTATACACCTATTTCAAACTATATAAAAAGTTTCACTTTCAGTCTCTGACTGTATTTGTTAAACATGACACTGAACCAACGAATGAACACATTAGGTATTACAGATTAGAGATGTAGCATCATTAAAAGTAAAACAAGTCTTTGCAAATATCAAAGTAGACTTAGAGAAATACACCTGACTGAGTTTACAAGATATTTTGATGTATGCTAAAAAGGGTTCACCGGTTTCTGGTGCTGATAATCAGGAATAAATGTTAAAACACCAAAATGCCTGAAACTGGCTCTGGTTCTATAATACTATGCTGTTTTAATGTACTTGTATTTATCTAAAAACCTTCCATCATAATTTTATCAAAATATTTTTGTTAAGTTATGTTCCAAACACCTGCTGAATGAGTAGAAATAGTTATATTACTAAATCTCTCCAGATTCTTTTTTATTTTAGAAATGATTTGAAAATCAAAACAATGATTTTCACCAGAAATATGGTAAATAAATGATTAGTGTTTATGTTTAATTAAAATCCTTCCATCACAATTTTATTTAAGAATCGTTATGTTCTTAAACTTGCTTAATAATGGGAAGTTAACTATATTACTCAATGTCTCCAAATTCTTGATTATTTTCAAAAGGATTTGAAAATCAGAGACATGGTCTTTCATTGAAATATGTTAACAAACAATTTAAAACCATTTTCCCTGTTAAAGCAGAGGTTAGACTTGCAGACTCCATAACACTTTTCATATTCATTATGGACGTATAAAGGCAATGTTTCACATCCAGATGCAATCTCTGCTGCCAAGCCTTTTACTTGACTAACATGACACACAGGGATGTTGTTCCTATTCTAAGCTGGATAAATACAGAATACAGATATGGCAATGAAAGGGTTAAAAACATGCTCAACCAAAATCTCCTCATAGATCAAACCTATAAAAAATAATTGCACACGCAGAACATTAAGATAAGTATAACTGAAATAGCTGTCTTCTAAATTATTATAACATCATACCACATATAGTCATGGCTCCCATTAAACACTAATGAGCGACAGGGAAAAAGGGCAATAAAATATTTAACGTAAAATATGTAAACACATATTGTG
>OZ024742.1:96260168-96320168 GCA_964016885.1 Eledone cirrhosa | reverse complement strand
CCAACCTCATTTACAGTGAGTGCTGGGTGTGTTTTCGTGGCGCCTACACGTCCACTTTACAGTGTGGGCTGGGTACTTTTTTGCCGTGGCACCTCCACGACCACCTTTCGGTGGGGGGAGTGGGGGCATATTGTCTATATGTTTCAGCTTGTACCCATGGGAGGTCGGGTACTCTGTATTACTGCGTGACGCCAGAAGTCACGGTCGTGTGTCATTGCCTTTGAGAGGTGTAGTTGGGTAAGGTCGGCTTTTATCACCTCATCCCAAGTCATCTTGGGTCTCCCCACTCCGCGGTTTCCATCAACTTCTAGTGCTCTGCACCTTTTTATGCAGCTGTCATCCTTCATACGCATCACATGTCCATACCAGCGCAACCGCCTCTCCTGCACACAGCATTTGATTCCTCTTATGCTCAGTCTCTCTCTCAATTCATTTATGCTTTGTCGTTCACGTATATTACTGTTACACATCCATACTGTTACACATCCATATATATATATATATGTGTGTGTGTGTGTTTGTGCATAAGGTGTATGTAGAAAGTTTTGAGACTTCTTCAGCAGAGACAATTCTTAATTTCAGAGAAGGAAAAAACTGTTTCTTTCAAAGTAGGATCGTCTGACTATAATGCATTTGTGGCAATGCTGTGAAGTCCCCATGGCAGTCCTTCAAAATGAATATATCTAGGACCCTTGTCACCGCCTCCTTCACATTCTTAATGTCTTCAAACGACAACCAATTCTCAAAGGGAGCCATGTCTGGGCTGCAGTGAGCGTGTGTCACTGACCACCCATGGAACAAACTTTGAAAACATTTTTCACATAATCAGAACTTCATGGATAATTCTGTGCACAGTTGACACACACCAACTCTAAAGTATATTCTTATTGTCTTTATGCAGAAAATTGTGAGAATTTTCTCAACCAGCTTTGTTGTTTTAATGTCCCTCCCATCCACCCTTCTCATTGTCATGGACTTTGAGCATTCCGTACTTTATTATACAGCTGCATTCCTTCATACACATCACATGTTCATACCAACACAATCTCCTCTCCTGCACACTGCATTTGACTCCTCTTATGCCTAGTTTCTCTCTCAGTATACTTATGCTTTACCGTTCATGTTAATTACACATGAATCGGAGCATGCAAGCTTCATTTCTTTTCAATCTATGCAAGTCTTCTGCGTATTCATATATCATCCTCCTCATCATCATCACTTTTTAATGTCCATTTTCCACGCTAGCATGGGTTAAAAGGGTTGTTCTATATGAGGCAAGTCGACGTTAGATGACCATATCTTGCTCATACAGAACCAATTTTGGCTTGGTTTCTATGGCTGGATGCCCTTCCAACCACCAACCACATTTACGGTGGTCAGTGTTAGGAAGGGCATCCAGTATACCAGCGTAATTTCTAATGCATTTTTTCCCCAACAACATCTCAATTTACATTAACACACTGCCTTGCAATGTGAAACACTTCACATTTCTGGTCCTCATGCCTCAAGATATTCACAAGCTTTCTTTTTTCCACGTCTCTCTATTTTGTAGACCGGATATCTAGCTTCTCTCTGCTACCATCATTTCTCCAGTCTTTCAATACCTGTCTCTTGGCCTTAATGGTTTTATACACTGTGCTCTTCCACCACCAGATCAATCCATGTCTATAGTAGAAGACACGTACACATGGTGCCATGCAGTGAAACTGAAACCAAACCATAAGGTTGCCAAGTGAGCTCCTTAACTCTTATGCCATGTCTGCACCAATATGTTATTTTATTTCATATTTTATTTTAATTTTTTTATATCTATTTTCATATTTTGTTTTGAATTTATTATTTTTTATATTATACTTTATTCTGTTGCTCCTTTCCTTAATTCTTCGTCCATTAATCCCTTTCTCTCTATCATCTTCCCTCTTTCTCCCATGTGGTCACTTTCTGTTCCATGCTTTTTCTGTCTATCTTCCCATTCCTCCCTTCTCTCTCTCTCTTGAATTGATTCATTCCTTTACTCCTCAGTAACACCCCCAACTCCCACACCTCCTCCTAAACACTGCCTCTACACCCCCTCTCTCTATCTGTATTTCCCTCTCTTTTGCTCTCTCTACATATTATCTCATCATTTATCTTTCTCTCATATGCTTACTCATTTTCCTTCCATCTTTTCTTCCCCTCTGTCTCTTACACCCCCTGTCTCTTTCTCCCTCTCTCTCACTTTCACATTCATGCTAGTGTGGAAGATAGATGCTAAACGATGATGATGATGATGATGTTGATGATGAAATCCCCTCCTCTTTCATTTCTCACTTTTTCATTTACTCACTTTCTCTCTCTTTCCCCATTGCCTGCTCCCTTTCTCTCTAAAACCACACATTTAACCACCCTCTCTCAATCCTGCTGTACTCAGTCATCTCTCTCTTTCACTCAACATACATCTCATATCATTCACTCCAACCCTATCTTTCTCCTCCTCATCTGTTTATTCCCCATCTCCCATAAACACCCACACCATCACCCTCAATTACATTCTTTTTCATCTCTCTTTCTTTATCCAAAACCACAATCCCACTCATCTCTCCCAAGCACCCTCTGTGTAACTCCCCACCTTTATTCACCCTACACACCACACAAAATTATCTCCAGATCATTCATCTCTATTTCTTTCTCTAAAATCCCACTCCCACTCACCTCTTATGTACCCTCACCAAATCCTCCCTCCTCATATACCCCACATATGTTTAGTCCCACCCTCATACACCACACACATCACCCTCAATTCTCAGTTATACCTTCATCTCTCTGTCTTTCTTTCTAAAAAAAATAAAACCACACACCACTCACATCTCTTACAACATTCACCCACACCCACCTGCAATCCTACCTGCTGTATCACCCTACCCCTGTACATTAAACCCCCCAGCTGCGCCTGACCACCACCACCACCCAGTAATTACACACATAATCATTTATTCAGTGCTGTCTCTGCTCGTTAAGTGACTTTTCAAATGATATTTATCATCAGTTCCATTTAACAGCATCATGTCCAGATTGGATTGAAGGTGGTGGCCATCATTGTAATAGGTGGTTGTGGTGGTGGTGGTGGTGGTTGTGGTGGTGGTGGTAGTGGTTGTGGTGGTGGTAGTGGTTGTGGTGGTGGTAGTGGTTGTGGTTGTGGTGGTGGTGGTGGTGGTGGTGGTGGTAGTGGTTGTGGTGGTGGTGGTGTTTGTGGTGGTAGTGGTTGTAGTGGTTGTGGTGGTGGTGGTGGTGGTGGTGGTGGTGGTTGTGGTGGTAGTGGTTGTGGTGGTGGTGGTGGTGGTAGTAGTGGTTGTGGTGGTGGTGGTGGTAGTGGTTGTGGTGGTGGTGGTGGTAGTGGTTGTGGTGGTGGTGGTGGTGGTAGTTGTTGTGGTGATGGTAGTGGTTGTGGTGGTGGTAGTGGTTGTGGTGGTGGTGGTGGTGGTGGTAGTGGTTGTGGTGGTGGTTGTGGTGGTAGTGGTTGTGGTCGTGGTGGTAGTGGTTGTGGTGGTGGTGGTGGTAGTGGTTGTGGTGGTGGTGGTGGTGGTGGTGGTAGTGGTTGTGGTGATGGTAGTGGTTGTGGTGGTGGTGGTGGTAGTGGTTGTGGTGGTGGTGGTGGTGGTGGTAGTGGTTGTGGTGGTGGTGGTGGTGTTTGTGGTGGTGGTGGTGGTGGTGTTTGTGGTGGTGGTGGTGGTATGTGGTGGTTGTGGTGGTGGTGTTTGTGGTGGTGGTGGTGGTGGTAGTGGTGGTTGTGGTGGTGGTGATGGTAGTGGTTGTGGTGGTGGTAGTGGTTGTGGTGGTGGTGGTGGTGGTGGTAGTGGTTGTGGTGGTGGTGGTGGTGTTTGTGGTGGTGGTGGTGGTGGTGTTTGTGGTGGTGGTGGTGGTGGTTGTGGTGGTTGTGGTGGTGGTGTTTGTGGTGGTGGTGGTGGTGGTAGTGGTAGTTGTGGTGGTGGTGATGGTAGTGGTTGTGGTGGTTGTCTACATTGGTGTGATTGTATTGGTTGTTGTGCTGTTGGTGGTGAGGATGTTCATCAGTGTGATTTTCATTGTCATGGGGGAGTAGGGTGGTCATGGTAGTATTGGTGACAGTCACAATCATTGTGGTGACAGTATTGGTCTTGATGGTGGGGCTGGTAATATTTGTGGTCCTGATGACCATGGTGTGATTGACATGATGGTAATAGCAGATATGTTTGTGGTGATCAGCATCATCATTATCATGGTGGCTGTGGTTGTAGTAGTGGTGGTGATGGTGTTGGTGGTAATCGTTGTCATGATGGGGGTAGTCCTTGTCATCATGGTCATGGTGGTGGTTTACATCGTTATTGTAATGTTGTTGGCAGTGGTAGTGCGGTAGAGGTAGTGATGGTGGTAATATTTCTTGGTTGATTGGCAGTATTGGTGGTGCAGCAGACGACATGCTTTATGGCATGTAGTTATGCCCCTTTATGATCTGAGTTCTAATCATGCTGATGTTAACTTTGCCTTTCTTCAATAAAATAAAATACCAGTAATACACTGGAGTCAATTTAATCGACTTTCCCTTCCCCAAAATTGTTGCCCTTGTGCCTAAAATAGAAACCAACATTTACTAGTGGTGATAGGAATTGTGTTGGTTGGTGGTGATGGTGGTGTTGGTGTTAGTGTTGGTACTGTTTGTGATAGTGGTGTTGGTAGTATTGGTAGTGGTTACAACAGTAATGTTGATGACAATGATAAAGGGGAGGCGGGAGAGAAATTAGAAGGATGAAGGAAATAATATTAATGAGGGTGGGATGGATGATGGAGATGATAATATATGTGAGGACGGTTGTGATGGTGGTGGTGGTGATAGTGGTGGTGGTAATGATGAAGGTTGTGATGATGATGATTGATATAATGAAATGCGATATTCAGTAGCTTTGTGATGGTGGTGGTGGCGGTGGTATAGGTGTTTGGAGGTAATATTAGTAGAGGTTAATGGTGGTGGTAATAATGAGGAAGATGATGCTGATAGTTAGGTGTTATTTGTAGCTTGGTGATGATGCTCGAAGTGTTGGAGGTGGTTGAAGGTGATATTAGTAGAAGGTAAAGATGTGGATAATGATGATGATAATGATGATTGTGATGATAATGGTGCTGATAGAGGTGGTGGTGATGATGGGTAATGAAAATGATGATGATGATTGTTATGATGATTGGTTGAAGGTGATTGGGGTGATAATGATGATTATGATGATGAAAATGAAATAATTATAACTGCTGAGAAAAACAAAATAAAAGTTCTGAAAGTGGACATGTGTTATTTGGGAAAGATGTGTCAGAAACTAATTGTAGTTTGACATAAACTCACTTGATTAATCTCAACAGCAGTGAAGGGTTCACTGGCCAGAAAATGAATTCGTAGAAACATCCTACCCTGTCAACAGGCAGAAATATTGGTTGTGGATAAATGAGCCTACAAGGGGTCTTTAAGGGCATGAATAAACTGCTGTAGGCACTGTTTGAGTAGGAGATGCGAGAGGTAATCAATCCAACAGTATCAATGGAATTCAGAATTTGACACAAAATCCATTGTATGATCTATTCTGTGATGCATTCCAACCTGCATCACAACCATCCTCATATACATTTCCATTTCTACCATCAACCCCACCCTCATTAATATTGCTTCCTTCACCCTGTCAATTTCTTCATCTTTTCTCCACTACCATCATCACCAACATAACTATTAAAACCACTACCAACACTACTCCACCATCACAACCACATCTAACTAAAAGATGGACAGTTGGAAATGCGGATCGACTTGATCAAGTTGACTCATGATATAATATCTGGTTTCCACTTATATGGTCTCTACCATTGGAATCATGAATGGCTGACAATATCCACATCAGATGCCTGTAACCAACATGCATAGGTGACCTCTTTTCATGATGCTGTAGATTCACTTGTTGGAACTAACTCAACCGCATCCTTGGTGAAAACCGAAACCAGAATAAAAGGCTATTTCCTTTCTCACTTTTTATTAAAAAATATACAGAGAACAAAACTTTTATGAGAAAGAAAAGACAATTATCTGATAATTATAAATGCTCAGAAACAAAAGTTCTGTGAGAGAATATGTGTGAGAAACTAATTGTAGTTTGACATAAAGTTAGTTAAATAATTTCAATAGCAGTGAAGGGCTCAATAACCAGATGAAGAATTGATAGAATTATCTAACCCTATCTAGAGGCAGAAATATTGGTTGTGAATAAATGAAACCATCCTTTGATGTTTTTCTTTTTACAGGCTTTAATCATTAAAAAGCAGCCATGCTGGTGCAAAGCCTCAAAGAGATTGGGTCAAACATAAAAACCCTGGTACCACAACAAATATCCCTCAGTCCTCTCTGTAAAGTGGTAGTGGTCATGCCAAGAAAAAAGCTGCCGGTATACAATGTAATGTGGGTGGCATTAGGAAGGGCATCTAGCCGTACAATCCAAACAATCCAAGCCTAACAAAGATCCATATGAGCACGATGTAGTCATCTGAACTAGCTAGGCTCATAACTTGAAAATTTGTCTAACACATGTAAGTATGGAAAAGAGACATTAAACAGTGATGATGATGATGATGATGATGATGATATATATATTGTAATTCAGTTGGTGTTAGGAAGGGCATCCAGCCATAGAAACCAAGCCGAAATACAGTCCTAACCCTATCAAGAAACAGAAATAATGTTTGTGAATAAATGAATCCACCTTTTATATGTTTTTTTTCTTTTTACTCTCTTTAATCATTAAACAGCAGCCATGTTAAAACCATACTATCATTTTCAGAAAAGAAGGACACATTAGATAATGTAGTCTTAGATACACATTGTCTGAAAAATATTGAATGCTCAAAATGAGACCCTATTTAAGGCTAGACAACAGCAACTCCATCAACAAGCCTTCGGGTTGAGTGAATGTGACTAATAAAGTCCTACTCTGTTTTTATCTATTTAAAATTTTTTGCATTGGTAGCATGTGGGACAACAAGTTTGCTTTGTCAGTCATCCTTTTGGGGTCAATAAAATAAAGTACCAGTAACAATCTGGGGTCAACTTAATTGACTTTCCCCTCCCCCAAAAGTGTTGGCCTTGTGCCTCAATCAGAAACTGTTATTTATAACTATAGTAGATGGCTATTTTAAATGATGATGTTTCTTTTATGAAATCACAGGTTTGAGACTTACCTCGAGGCCAAATTTGCCTTTAATCCTTCCGGGGTTGATAAAAATAAAATGCAGTTAAGTACTGTGGTCAATATAATCAACCTTCCCTTCACACAAATGCTGCCTTTTGCCAATAATCAAGCTTATAATCCATTTTATTGGCATTAAACAACTGCATGTACAAAATTCTCCCTGGATAGAATGCATGACCATTAGAAGGTCAATCCCCACTTGTAGCTACTGGTACTTTTTATCACAGCTTAGTGAACTGGTGCAATGTGATATTATGTGTTATCCAGTTTCATGCAGATTAATGTGAGTGGGGTGGACTTTCAGGAATGACTATGAAATATATTACCTTAAAGGCAGAAATGAAATTCTCGCTAACTATTTGAAACTAATTTATTTCCATTAAAACAGTAAAATACAAATTGGGAAACCATTGGTTAATAGCATTATAAGAGTGCCAGACTGCAGTAGCAGCAGCAGCTGCATTCTCATTTGCACCGAACTGCCATAAATTAATTGCAACTTTAACCAATAAAAACAATCAGGAGACTTGGATACAGTATTTGTCTTTTTTATAAGAATTCTATGAGATAAAATTTGATGAATCTTTAAATTAATTTGTCGGGAAGAAAATAATGTCTTGGATTGCAACAAGACATCTGATTTATTGGGAAAGGAAATGAGACGATGTGGCACTCATCCATTTCTAAAAAATTGCTATTTAATCCTCTACATTATAAATGCATGAATATTTGTCTTCTCATGCACTCAGTACATCATGTAAAGTGGTTGAGAACTAGAGGCAATGTAAGGTAGAAATGATTCTTTTACATTGTCAAGGACATGACAACTTCTCTAATGTTGGTATGATCATAAAATGCAACTAGTGCTCTCTTTAAAGTAGTTGGTGTGAGGAAGGGCTTTGAGCAGTTGAAAACATGCCGAAAGTATTAGTAAGACAGGGTTTACTATCTTGTTTAGTCTTTGATAGAGACAACCTATCCAACTCATACCAGTATGGATATCAGGTGTAAAATGATAATTATATAATCTTTAATTATTAAATCTATGGGTAGTCTGTGCCCTTACAATAGATTTGGAACACACAGCTTAAAATTCCATGGATCTGCAACTCAAACAGAATTGATTAAAGTTAATACAAGTCTCAATGAAACATTTACACATAGAATGACACATTACTAGATAGATCTGAAATATAGTTGGTTGGACATGACTATAATCCTAGTGATCATATATCTGCTCCCTTAAGTCTGAGCTTGTGCTAAATAACAGCAACAACAACAGCAACTAAGGTCCCGCAACAATACTAAGGCTGCCCAACAACAACCAAGGCTGCCCAACAACAACAACCGAAGCTGCCCAACAACAATGAAAACTACCCAACAACAACTAAGGCTGTCCAACAACAACCGCAGCTGCCCAACAACAACTAAGGCTGTCCAACAACAACCACAGCTGCCCAACAACAACTAAGGCTGTCCAACAACAACCGCAGCTGCCCAACAACAACTAAGGCTGTCCAACAACAACCGCAGCTTCCCAACAACAACTAAGGCTGTCCAACAACAACCGCAGCTGCCCAACAACAACCAAAACTGCCCAACAACAACCGCAGCTGCCCAACAACAACTAAGGCTGTCCAACAACAACCGCAGCTTCCCAACAACAACTAAGGCTGTCCAACAACAACCGCAGCTGCCCAACAACAACCAAAACTGCCCAACAACAACTAAGGTTCCCCCAAAACAACCAAAGCTGCCCAACGACAACCAAAATTGCCCAACAATAACTAAGGCTGCCCAACAACTAGGACATCTAAGGCTATACAACAACCACAATAATGGCTACCCAACAAAAAGAACTACTATAAGCAATAACTAAGGCTACACAACAATAACAACAAAAACTATAGCCCAGCAACAATAACAACAACAATAGTAATATCAACTATTAACATACATTCATATTATACTAGCTTAACCTGCTTCTTTAATCAATTCTCTGTCATACTTCTCATCACATGACCACCCTTTTCTTATTTCTTTCCTTTTTTTTTTCTAATTTGGCTAATATCTGTGAACCATAGCATAGTATTTCATCTAATCTTGTTTCCTCTCATCTTCTGCTTCTTCATTTAATTCACTTCATGAAATTCTCCACACATGATCACTTCACTTGAGAATTTATCACACCTGAAACAACACAGACACCTCTCTCTCTCTCTCTCTCTCTCATTCTTTCTCTTAAATTGAATACCAGTTGCCTTTTGAAGCTTGTAGAAATACACATACCCTTCTCCTTCTCAGACCTTTAAACATCCACAAGGAATATTCAAAATATGTCCATTGCCCTAAGACTACACGGCAATATACTAATTCACTAAAATTGGCCTGTCATTTAACTCAGGCAATGTGTTAATTAACCAAGACTTCAAGTCACATACTCGGCGCTCGTACTTATTGCCAAAAATTAAAATGAATAATATAATAATTTTGGCTGGTGCCCTCGTACAAGTTATAACCACAAATGAAGAGTTAATTCCCAGAGAGGATATGAATGAATTCTAAAGTGGTTGAGATTTCTCTAGCTTTAAATACTGAACTTATTATTACTAAATAGACAACTCATGAATAATTTACAACTTAGTTTCTGGAAATCAGTTCAAGAAATCCATCATAACCATTACATTATTGGTTCTTATATAGGAATGTCATGATTGCAACCTAATCTTATTCCTTATCCATTATATAGCTTCAACCCCATGAATATCTATGACATCTACCTCAAGATAGATTATGATTATCACCATCATCGTACCTCTGAGTTCATACTAGCATGGGTTGTACAAGTTGTTATGGTTCATGGAGTCAATCCTTATTCAGAGTTACTTCAGAGTACCAGGATTTACTAATGAGTTCCATTTTAAGGCATGGTCTCTATAGCCGGATGCTTTTCTCTACATCAGTAACTTTACAGGGTGCATTTTATGATGGCACCAGCACTAGAGAGAGTGTCATGTTATCAAAAAGACTAAAGGGCCCTCTCTAATCTACATTGCCTCCAATTCTCAACCACTGGGTGCATATGAGGATAAGCATTCAAGCGTTTACAATACAAAGGTTTTAATTGCTATTGTTTTAGAAATGGATGAGAGCCACAATATCTCATTTCCTTTCCCATTAAATTAGATGGCTTGTTGCTATCCAAGAAATTACTTTCTTCTCCAGAAATCAATTTCTAGATCCATCAAATTTTTGCATATATAATTCTTCCTGAAAAAGACAAACATTTGCTTGCGAGCTCCTTGATTGTTCTTATTGGTTAAACCTGCAATCAATTTGTGGCAGTTTGGTGCAAATGAGAATGCAGCTGCTGCTACTACAGTCTGGCACTCTTATAATGCTATTAACCAATGGTTTCCCAATTGTATTATACTGTTTCTAGTGGAAATAAATTAGTTTGAAAGACTTAGAAAACATTTGATCTCATCTCTGCATTTAGGATAATATATCTCACGATTATTTCCAAAATTCCACGCTACTCACATCAAGCTTATCCATATACTAAACAATGTAAAGTAGTATTATATTCTTATAGTATGGCCATTCTGATAATGTCTGGCTCAAAATTACATGGTTATGGACTTGATTAATTTACCAAGGGGTGCTTTTCTCCTTGAGAAAGATACTTTATTTCACATTGCTCCAGTCATCACAACTGAGAATAAATGAGTATTAGTAGCAGCTGGGGGTTACATCTTTCATCATACTGACCTTTTGCTCAATGGAAGTTTGAACTTTTAGTTGCCTAATGCCGATAAAGTAGTTGTCTGGTAAGCCTTTGGGATTTGGTTACTTGAACTTATACAAGACTAGCAGAAATACCCGGCGTTTCCCGGGTGTAAGTCGACCTTTGCTCTGTTGTTAAAATGTGTGAAAGTTACTTCCCGCGCATCACAGATGCAAAAACCTTCGAACCCCAAGGAAAAATCAGAGGTTAGAAGACGCAGGTGTGTAATTGAGCATAACTAATGGATCAATTGTAGGTTCACAGTGTATCGTAGAAATTGTTCTTTGCACGATTGAGGGAAGTCAAATTCAATTGAAATTGAATTTTCAGTTGATTTTTAAAGTAGGGTGAAAAAGTCGATTTTTTCACAGTTTTACTTTACAATTTTCACGCTCACATGTGCAGAAGAAAAAATAAAAGGGACTTTATCTGAACCGCGGCATAATGGCGAGTCTTTTGCGACAGTTTTCAAGAAAATCAGACGTTCCTGTAAAAAGTTTTCCCATGTACAACTTTGCCTTGTTTTTTGCGCAAAGTCGAACCCCCGCTTCAGTTTTATTGATTTTTTACATGAATGCGTGACCTCTGAAGTAGATATGAGTAGCTAAAAACCTGTCCCGGTAAATTTGCTATAGGTGAAAAAAAGTTGATCAAAATTGTGTCTAGGGTTATTGCCCTTTGCAACAGCCTCAACGTGTCTTCAATTTGTTGTGGAACTAAATCGACTTTCGTCAAATCGGACCGAGGAGACAATGTTTCCATTTGTCTTTCTAGTTGGTGTACCCGGTTACACTCGGGGTTATAAGGCGCTAGATTTAAACGGGTCTGCGCTAAATTCCAGCAGGATGCTTTAACCGAAATAAATGAAGAACAAACGTTTCTTTTTGTGCTCCAATCTGTGATATTGGTATTTTGAAAAAATAGTCCACAAACATCCATGGAGAATCTGTAACGCATGTATCAGGTTATGAGAAAAAGCGTTTTCGATTCTCCATTCATAAGATACCAAAAAATTGCACGCAAATAAACCGAGATTTTAAGGCACTACCCAATTCATAGCTGAAAGGTAAGAATCACTTGGAATAATGTTTTGCGACATTGTCAAATGTACAACCGTACAAAAGCAAAGGATATAGCCATTGAAATCTAGGTAGACCAAAGAATTTGGTGGGGTTGTATATCAGAGGATTGTTTTCCTTGTGATTCGCGTCTAGCCTACAAAGTGAAGTTAGATGATTGTAGTCGGTGTTGTATCAATAACAAATAAAAGCATACGGAAGACTGAAAACTTTTAAAGTGAAAATCACGTTGATATTCCTATCGGAGCAACATGTACCGAAAACCCTGACGGACTGTTGTGTCAATATTGAAATCGTAGAAATTGCGAATCCCGACCCCTAAGATGCAATGGATAGGCCTTGGAGGTGAAGAGGAAGAATTGGTACAATTGTTTTGCTGAACATGTTGACCATTAATTTAAATAGACTTACGCAGCATCATCGTGCGGTTTTGTTGTTTAAGGACTAGAATGAGAGCTGGTTAAACGCGGCAGAAAAATAAACCATGCTGATGATGTTTAGGAGCGTCGCAGGGAATAGATGTGGCGTTGTGAGTCAATTGTGAAGACAGTGGAAGGCACGTTGATCGCTTGAGAAAACGTAATGCTACACAGGATGCTTCTCGGCCATAATTGACAGAAAGGTATGTCAGGAGAAATGAAATAGTTGCTGTTCATCCTTTGCTCAGCATGATGAACATGTAATTAAAAAGATTTAACATGGACTATCGTGCACATTGGTATTGTGTTTAGCCTGGAAAAACAGGTGGTCAAATGGGGCAACAATAAGCCATGCTGATGACGTTTAAGCGGGTGGCAAGGAATTGATGCGGCATAGATAGCCATGGCAGTCTTGAAGGAGCACTGCGGGCAGGCAAAAGAAAGTGTCGGGGTGGGGATGGCGGCTGACAGAGCATTGATGCGGCATGGTGAGGCATAACAATGCAGTGGGTCGACGGCGTGCAGGGAAGGGAGAGGGCAGGACTTGATGGTGGCAAGGATGCGGCTTGGTTAGGCAATGCAGTCTTGAAGGAGCACGGTGGGCAGGAAAAAGAAAGGGCTGAGGAGGGGATGGTGGCCGACAGGGCAGTAAAGCGGCATGGTGAGTCATGACGATGCAGTGGGACGACGGCGTGCAGGGAAAGGAGAGGGCAGGGGTTGACGGTGGCAGGGATGCGGCTTGGTCAGGCATGGAAGTCTTGATCTCCCCTGGAGTGTAGGCAATGGAAATGGGCAGGGGTGGAGGGTGGCAGGGATTCGGCATGTTGAGCCGTGGCAGTCCTTAGGGACCACGGAGGCCAGGCAATGGAAAGAGCTGGGGAATGAATTGCGGCTGACAGGGCAGAGATGCGCATGGTGATGCACAACGATGCAGTGGGTCGATGGCGTGCAGGGAAGGGAGAGGGCAGGGGTGACGGATGCCTCATTATGCTACGGTAGTGGGACCACGGGAATGAAAAGAGCGCATGGAGGCTTGATGATCGCTTGAGAAGACTGGGCGCAACACAGGATGATGTGCGGCGGTATAGTCTTCATAGTCCTTATATAAGAAATGGAAGAATCGGCATAAAAAGTTTGCTGAATATGGTGAGCGTTAATTTAAACAGATTTACGGTGGATAATCCTGATAGATTGAACGTTTTTTGCATGGTGGGAGTCGCGACAAATGGAAGAAAGAAGTATGGCGTTTTTCGTTTGCCGGAATTTTGCCTCTGGGGATCCGATTATCGATGTTTTGAAATGTTCAAGTACTCCACGTTGATCCCTGCACCAAAATACATACCTACGTCAAATTTCATTGGAATCGGACAAATTTCGTAAATATCGATTTTTGCCTCTGGTGATCCAATTATCGATTTTCCGAAAATTGAATGTAGCCCACGTTCATCCTCGGATCAAAATACACACTTGCCTTGAGTTTTATCGAAATCAGACGATTTTTGAAAATATCGATTTTTGGCTTCTTTTCGAAAATTCCAAGTAGCCTATTCCAATCTACCCGTCGAGTCTTATATATGTGTCAAATTTCATGAAAATCGGATGAACGGTGTAGCCTGCAAGTTCGGGACACCAAACAAACAAACAACACCCAACTTCACTTTATATATAAGATATTGTAAAGAAAAGGTAAATCCTGAACAATAGAGCTCCATAAAAAAAACATTTTAAAATGACAATACTTATGTATGAAGCTATAACTCCTGATGGAGTCAGAAGGGCATATGCTGGGTACTTTAAACCTAGTAGAACCCATCTGCTTCCTATGCTGGAACATAGCCAATTTCTTTTCCTTCTTCGTTTTTGAGAAATAGATGGGGAGAAGAGAGAGTGAGAGTGAGTAGGAGGAACTAAGAAAAGGTTATAGAGTAAAAATCAACTTCAGTACTGAGCAGGTACTTAGTAATTGACTGCAAAAGTGTGAAATGAGAACTTGGCCATGGCAGGATTTGAACTGAGAGCACAGAAAACACTGAGAGATGGAACAAACACAGCAAAGCATTCGATCTGACAGACTAATGACTACCAATTAGGTACACTTAAAATAACAATATACTTTGGTTTAAAAATAATGCTGAAAATAATAAAAAAATAGAGAATGGAATTGTATAACTAGTATACAGAAAATATGAGGTCTTGTTGATCATGTTTAGCCTCAAACAGTGTTTCATGATCACACAATATTTTTTTGACATTGTGCATCTAGGATTACATTATTCAATGAGTTCTTTCTTTTATAAGACAATAGGTATGATTTTTTCAAATAGACTTGGCTACTAAATCTCATTGGTCAAGTTGACTTGTATGAAACCTTGTAATACCAATGGGCTGAGCTATAGCAGTGTTTGTAGCTGCATTTGCCATATTAGTGATCTTGGTAATTGTGGTTAATGTTGTAGTGTTGTAATGGTATTACCGGTAGAGGGTCGGACACCATGCTTTGTAGCATAGAGTTACGTCCCTTTACAGTCTGAGTTCAAATCCCGCCAAGGTTAACTTTGCCTTTCATCCTTACAGGGTCGATAAAATAAAGTACCAGTAATATACTGGGATAATTGCTGGCCTTGTGCTAAAAGTAGAAACAATTATTTGGAGTATTGACATTGTAGGGATTATGGTTGTAGTTGTGATGCTTGTTGTGGTGATGAGTGTAGTTGTGATGGTTGTTGTGATGAACGTTGTATTTGTAAAGGTTGTAGTGGTGATGTTGTATTGATCATGGTTGTAGTGTTGATGACAAGGAGTTATAGTGATGGTGGTTGAAGTCATGGAGGTTGTAGTGGCAGTGATTGCTTTAGTAATGGTTGTAATGATGACGGCTGTAGTGATGGTGGTTGTAATAATAGTGTTTGTAGAGTTGATAGTTGTAGTGATAGGGGTTGTAGTGTTGGTGGATGCAATGAGAATAATTGTTTCTACTTTAGGCACAAGGCCAGCAATTACCCAGTGCATTACTGGTACTTTATTTTATTGACCCCGTAAGGATGAAAGGCAAAGTCAACCTCGGCGGGATTTGAACTCAGATCGTAAAGGGACGTAACTATGCTGGAAAGCATGGCGTCCAACCCTCTACCGATACTGCCAATCCACCGGATAATAATATTGACGTTTTGATTAATTCAGTGACATATTTTCGGTGCTAAAAATTAAATAATATTGTGCTGAATATTATCTTGAGATAAGCTTATTATTTTATAAATGTTTAGCCAAGACGAGAAGGGCAATGCCCATTGTATTTGTCAGAGGCTCTGTGGGTGGAAGGAATTGATAAACAAGAGACCTGGCCTGAATGAATGTATCAAAGTGGACTACACGAAATGTCCCCAAAGGCCAGGTAGTGGTGTTAAACTGAGCAGTTGATTAGGTCTAGAAACATTTAATCAATTTGATACTAACCTTGCCAAAACCAGCTCTGCTTCTATGTAACAAAACCACCTATTTCAAAATGGGTTCTTATTTAAATTAAAATTTCCCAACATAATTTTATACAAGAGCCATGCTTGAATTTACTAATCTTAATAATGGAATAATTAATAATTTTAGCAAATTCCTTCAAATTCTTCATTAGTTAATTCAAATAGAATATATTTAATTAGAAATACAGTCACAATAGCGTTAAGAAGACAAATATTACATATTCATCATCATCATCATCATCGTTTAATGTCCATTTTCCATGCTTGCATGGGTTAGACAGGTTCTCATGCTATCAGACAAGTCAAATTCAGAGAGCACATCTTGCTTATACAGATCTGTATATAATTTCTATATTTGTTATAAATGTTGCAGAAAATGTTTGAAATGCATGAAAAGAAGTGTTGAAATATATCAATAGCATGTTCTACATATATTTCATATAATCCTATTGTTTTGTAAGAAATAACTAGTTGTAAATACATTAAATTTAAAATGATCTGGCACCAAAATGTTAACTTCTCATGAGGCTTCTTAGACACCTTAAGTTTGTTCCCAGCTTCCAGATGTCTGAGATATCAACATGAGAATAACACTTTGTAATTATCTAAACAGTTAGGTCAATAAATGTGCAACACTGCACCATTATTTCTATGCACCGGTTCAGCAATATTCTGAGGAGGAATTGGTTTTACCATTTAGTAAAGAAGAAATATGATCCTTGTCCTGTCATCTTAAATTAGTGAAAGACCTCGTCACGAATACAGTGTAGTCTTGTAATAAGTGAAACGTGTTTGTTCGTATCATTATGGATGTGTATAATTATGCATATACATATATTTATGTATCAGAGTATGTGTATATGTGTGTATGCATTTTTGCAAGTTTGTCTAAATCTTCATATTTACACACACACACACATACATACATATATACATACATAAGTATGGTTTCCTTTATATATACATGTATCTATGTATGTACATGAGAATATATACATAAATATATGGAGATATGTATGTATAAGTATGGCTTCCTTTATATATACATGTATCTATGTATGTATGTATATGAGAATATATAGATATAGGTGTGTATCTAAAGTCACACTGTTTCTCAAGTATATGATTATTATTACATTATATTTACTGTGTTTTCTGTATTATTGGTATTGTAGAACAAGTTGGTTGGTAGGTGTATACATGGACATGTATAGAGCAGTGGATTAGTGGAATCAGAACATTGGAGAAAATGCTCTGTAGCATTTGGTTATAATTCTTTACATTCTGAGTTTAAATCCTGCCAAGTCCAGCTTTATCATTCAAACTTTCAGGGTTGATGAAATAAAGTACCAGTAATGTAATGGGGTCAATTTAAGTGACTTTCTTCTTCCCACAAAAGTCCCTGGACTTGCGCTTATGGTAGAAAGAATTATATTTGAACATGTAAAGATGCATAGTTCTTTGGAAATGTGTTTCATATAGTATCAGATTAGCCTTTGCATTCATCATCATTATACCCGTTATGTTACATCTGATTTCATACAAACATGAGATGGCTGAGTTATCATTGTATAAGACAAGATGGACAAAAGAACCATATCTTACTGAAGGACATTTGGCAGTATTGGTAGAGCATCAGATACCATGCTTTGCAGCATAGAGTTATGGCCCTTGATGTTCTGAGTTCAAAACCTGCCGAAGTTAACTTTGCCTTTCATCCTTACAGGGTTGATAAAATAAAGCACCAGTAATGCACTGGGGTAATTGCTGGCCTTGTGATAAAAGTAGAAACAATTATTAATAAATAATTATTTGGATTATCAGTATTGGTAGAGGGTTGGACGCCATGATTTGCAGCATAAAGTTATGGCCCATTGCGTTCTGAGTTCAAATCCTGCCGAAGTTAGCTTTGCCTTTCATCCTTTCGGGGTTGATAAAATAAAGTACCAGTAATTCACTGGGGTAATTGCTGGCTTTGTGCCAAAAGTAGAAACAATTATTAGTAAATATTAAAGTCAGAGGTTTACAAAAAGTGCATTTGTCCTTATGAGGACTTAAACCTGAGATAAATGATCAATTAATTGAATCCTTTTCATTATATCTAGAACTCTTGATTTTAAAAGGGTCATGAAATCAATATCTTTAATTTTTAAATATTTGATAAAAGTAAAATGCTTATGAATATGTTATACAATAAAGGATAGGAGGCTTTAAGAAATGTATGAAGTGTTAAGTGTGCCCAACTGTTATTTAAAGGTGGCAGAGTCATTAGAATGTTGGAAAGAATGCTTTGTGCTATTTCACCTCTCTATGCTCTAAATTCAAATCCCACCAATGTCAACTTCGCATTTCATCCATTTGAGATTGATAAATAAAGTACCTCTCCAGTACTGAGGTCGACTCTTCCTATATATCTCTTTCTCACTTCCTTTCTATTACTCTCTTTCTTCTGAAAGAAATTACCGGCGTTCAGACTTGGAGACGGGATGGGCTCCACCAGGTTTGAAATGCCAAGGCACACCGTATGTCATTGTTGCTCCATCAGAAGTTACTATGACATTAAAATATATTTAAAAACATACATACATACATAGTTATTTAAATATTCTTTTTAAAATGTCACAAAGAAGTATTGATTCATCAAAATGGTAGGCGATGAGAAATGTTTGGAACACATTATTTTTACTGAAAGATATAACTATGACGAAAAATATTGATGGAAATAATTTAATCACAAAATTGTGAGTGTCAATAAATGGAAAATAAAGCTTATGCACACTCACACACAGAACCCCATGATCCAGTTGCTTAACCTGCTAATAATAGCAACAACATCTTTATCATACTACACCCTATTGTGTTAGGAAAAAAAGTGACTGGAATAGTTTTGATTATGTGTCTGCTGGATCAGAGATGACTTGTAACTAAACAACAATGACATTCAAAAGAAAGGGTAACAACATACCAGAAGCTAATATAGCTGAGTATATGTCATTAACTTTAGATGGCATTGTAGTAATATATGGCATGGTGTGTCTTGAGCATTTAAACCTGTTGGAGCCTATCCCTCTCCAGGTCTGAGCACAGCCAATTGTTTCAGAGACAGGGGGGGGGGGGTAGAGGGGAAGGATGTGTGAGAAAGAATTGTAGAGAAAAAATTGACCTCAGTACTGGACTGGTATTCTATTTATCAACCTCCAAAGGATGAAAGGCCCAGTTGACTTTAACAGGATTTGAACTCAGAGTACAGTAAACCAAAATAAATGTCATATTCTAATGGCTCTGCCAATTTGCCATTTACTCATAATACCCATTTAAGTAAACTTAACAGTCCTGAGTCTGTGATACAAACTCAATTGGACTACCATTCTCAAAACTTCTATACTATTCTCCATACATTGGGATTGCCCAATGCTGTAAGATCTAAAATATAGAGAGGAGTGATGGAAATGAATGTGGAGCGAAGTAGGGGAAAGGGAAGGCTAAGAAAAACCTGGCTAAAGGTGATTGAGAAAGAAATTAAAACCTGTAGTTCGGTGAGATAAAAGTGGAAAAGCTTGTTGTAGGGCCCACAATGATTTATCAGGGAAATGGCTTTAAAATAATTCTTATAATAGTTGTTGTCTACCAGATTTGTCAGCACTACATAAAGACAAGATTGGCAAGATTAGAAACTTAATGAAATGATATACTTCATTGAGCAATCACCAATGTTATAGAATTTTCTTAAGCTAAGTACACAGAAGGTTACTAAACAACAACAATAACAACAACTGAAATTATAGTGACAACAACAGCAATGTCAGCCACAAGAGTTATGACAATAACAATGTTGATAATAATAGTAGCAATGATGATAACAACAACTACAAACCTAACACCTGTGGTGGCAGTAAGAACAACAAAAATAATTACAATAACAACAACAATTACTGAAACAACAATACCAATAATAATAACCATAACACCAATAATAGCAGGAGCAACAATACTTCCAAACCTATAAGTTCTCGACACCTACATCACAACTAAAACCTCCAAAGATGAAAAGATCACTTCCTGACGGCCATTATTGTATAATGAACAAGTAATTTTTATCTTGCCTTAACACATATAGCAGCACATAGAAGTGGGTAAAGAATTACAGAATTATGAGATGATGCTGTCATTCAATCAACAGTCAATGCCATAACTAGATAATTTCTCCTGACAATGAGGCAACACAAGAGCTGAATCACTATTTCAATATTTCCCTCTATATCTGACCTCCATCATTGTGTCGAAGGTCAAGCAAATATTAGCATAGAGGAAGGAGGAGAAGTCAACAGAGAAAACAAGTAGAGAATAAATATCTGAATATTATTTCTATGAATATGGATGTCTAGATCTATCTGACTGCCTCTTTCATTACTCTGTCTCTCTACTTCTGGTCAACAAATTCCTAAACTATGTTTTTCTTGTCTAAAAATCTATGTAGTGGTCTCTATATGTTTGTCTATGATGCAGGCATGGCTGAGAGGTTAAGAAGATCACATCACAATCATGAAGTCCCAGGTTTGATCCCATTGTGTAGCATCTGAGACAAGTATCTTTCCTGTAGCCACAAGATGAACCAAATCTTGCTAATGAAATTGAATAGGGAGAAGTGTATTAAAGCCTGTTGGATGGATTGTACTTGTAAGTTTCAGTCTTGTCTCATATTGTGTCATGTTTACGGAATACTCAGCCTCTTACATGTTAATTCAGGAATTAAATGTTCAGTTGATTGAAAAACTGAATACTCAACATTTTATGAAGGTTCTATCATGTTTGTCTATATCTTTCTCTACCTATAAATTGTTCTATAAACTTGATACTAATTTATCAGAATGTACATATGAGTTTGAGTTTGTGGGTATTAAGTGGGTGTGTGGGTGGTTGGGTGTGTGCGTGCGTGTGGTTACAACATCAGATAAAACTCCTCACAGTATTTGTTCCAGCTCTCTGCACTTGAGTTCAAATCTTGCTGTGGTCAACTTTACTTTTTATCATTTCATTGCTGACCTGTACTTGAGGAATTATGCAAATCTAGAACCAGATATGTTTATAAATTATGTTTTCAAGTCTGGTAATTCTTTTATTGATCTCTTTTTATCGAACCACTAGGTTATGGAACATGAATCAAACAGACACGCTCACACAGATAGACACAACAGGGTTCCACAGTTACCATCTACCTAATCTCACTCACAAAGTATTGATCAACATGAGGCTATTGTAGAAGGCACTTGCCCTAGGTGCTACACAGTTGGAGCCAATCCAAGACCACATGGTTGTGAAGGAAGTCTGCTCCTTAATCATGCAGCCATCATATATATGTGTATGAGGTGTGAGTGGTTAAAGAAATGACAACACACACGCACAGATATACAAAACCACAAAGTCTTATTAGTATCATGCTTAGGTGGGAGTAGAGGAAGACATGTAAGAAGACACATCACTTAGCCATAATAAAGATTACATTTATATATACATTTTTTAAAATTCTGTTTTACATTATCCTTAATCTTTGTAACTATTGACACTAAATATTGCTTCGTCTCACCTGAATACAGGCCTTATATATTCAAGAATTTTCTCTTTGCATTTCATATAAATACTTAGAAACGAAATGCTAAACTACAAAAGCAAAACACAAAAGAAAGAAATATATGCAGAAAGAAAGGAAATACAAACCAAAAAACAGTAAGTAAAAACTGAAAGTAGCAAGAGAAACAACATTTTATTGAATGTAATAAGTAAGTTTTCACAAATATCAAACAACAAAAAAAATCAACAACTCTATGTAAATGTGTCATTATCAGAAAGTCTATTGCAAATCTTTCTTTTCTTACAAAAATGCTGAAGTTATGTGTAGGTCTATGAGGATTTCATATCTCTATCTCACTCTCTCTCTCTCCTGCTCCTCTCTGATGGATGTAGCCATTCAGAGAAACTGATGGAATATTCTTTAACTTGGTATTCAAGCTTCAAAAATGAAATAATCTCTAGAGGAGTTTTATATATATATATATATATATATATATATATATATATATATATAGAGAGAGAGAGAGAGAGAGAGAGAGAGAGAGAGAGAGAGAGAACAATAGTGCTTGGTTATAGAACTGAAGAAAGCGACAATCACAGAAAAGTACTCAATACATCAGGGGAAGAGAATATACTTTATTTCATTTTGTTGAGAAGTGACTTTTACTGGTCTAGTTCTATCTCATTTGGCTGAAACACAACTAGCCATGTAAACATTGAACTCTCTGTGAAATGTGTATATATATATATGTGTGTGTGTGTGTGTATATGTATGTGGATGTGTGGATGTGTGGATGTGTGTGTGTGTATATATGTGTGTGTATGTGTGGATGTGTGTGTCTGTGTGTGTCTCTGTGAAAAAAAACAAACAAGAAGGGTTAAGATATGAATTAAAAATATTAGGTAATGTTCTGAAGAAGTGGAAAAAAGTAAATGAAATTTCAGACATTGCGTTCCTTTAGAAAATAGGGAAAGATTGGAGCACTGAGTAGAAATTTAAAGAAAGGAATGAAAAACGTTTTACGCAAATCACTACATTTAAACAGGTGTGTTAGACATTGAGGAAATGATAGAAAGTGGGGGATGTTTAAAGTAGTGTTCAGGTATCAGAGAATGACTGAAAATGTTGTATATTTGTGAGTTTGTATTAATATGTTTATCAATGTTTATGTTGTTTTAGGTATGTGCTATTGTTGATCAATGTCCATACTAATGTGTATTTGTATATTCACTTATATGTTTGCAGTTTGTGGCATTTGAGACATTTGTGAAGAGGTGAGCCACTGGCAATGAAGTTTTAATCATTGTTGGCAACTTACTTCACTGATGTAACAGGTGATTCCCATAAAGATATTTGGTTATTCCAGTGTCTTAGCACTATTGTCCCTCACTGTAATAATCTGAGTGTTGGCTTGTCTCAAAAATTGCAAGAGTGAAATCCAGTATCACTTGTGTGGCATGTGTTTGAGTTTATTAATTCAAGTAGATCTATTTGTAATCAGATATTTTTCAAATTAAACCTTTGAATTAATAAAGAATAGGTGTGTCCATTACTACTAAAGTACATAAAACCGAATGTAACCTATCAGTCATTTTTATAGTTTTTAGTATAAAATTATTCTTTAACACAATACACGCAAGGGCAAGATAAAAGAATTATTCCCCTTTGATAAAAAATGTCACATTTGACAACGTATTTGAAGAGTATTTTGCTACAACTATGCTAGTAATACGCTAATTGGCAGTATCAGTGGAGAGTCGGACGCCATGCTTTCCAGCAGAGTTATGTCCCTTTACGGTCTGAGTTCAAATCCCGTCGAGGTTAACTTTGCCTTTCATCCTTACGGGGTCGATAACATAAAATACCAGTAATGTACTGGGTGATTGCTGGCCTTGTGCCAAAAGTAGAAACAATTATTATTATTATGAACTCAGTGATAGTTTTCATAGATTACAAGAAATCCTATGACATGGTCCCCCACTTGGTTAAAGGAAGCCCTCAACCTTGTAGGTGTAGCAGATAACATCAAGGAAATGCTGTTAAACAGCATGGAGCAGTGGAGAATGGAATTGTCATCTGGTAAAGAAGTTCAAGAAGAGGTTCTCATCAGACAAGCTATTTTGCAAGGGGGGTCATTATCATATTTGTACTGATTCCCCTTACTTTTGTTCTTAGAGAAACAAATTGTGAATACTACATTTTGAAAGAGTACATGCCTAGAAGCCATCTGTTGTGCATGGATGTCTTAAAGTTGCATGACTGGACTGAAAGAGAACTTCATCCAATTGTCCATACAGTGAGGATTGTATCCAATAACATAGGCATGAAGTTTGGTTTAGACAAGTGCAAACCATTGTCAATGAAAAAGGGCAAATTGGTTGAGATTGATGATATTGAAATGCCTAATGGTGAAAGAATGATACAAATTCAAGAAACAAGTTACAAATACTTGGGCATGTTGCAGGATGCAGGAATCAGAACATGCAAAATGAAGGAAAAGATTGGAAAGGAGTGTATCAGGAGAGTGAGGAAATTGTTCAAGTCAAGACTGTCCCTTTCTCTCTTTCTTTTGCTGCTTGATCCTTTCTTTTTCTCCTTTTTCTTTTCCCTTTAGTTGTGTGTTTTGTTTTTATTAGATATTGCTCACTTACTTTATATAATGTTAATGACCTTTCATGAAATTGTGAGATTTTGCATATTGAATAAATTGTATGAGAAAGATGGAAACTCAAAGAAATGCCTGATTTGATCTTATGAAACAACAAAGGGAAATAAATGAACAGTGGATTTTACTCTACCTGATAATTATATAACTTGTATTGATATCTCATACAGGGGTTTATTCGAACTAGCACCCTCATCTTGGTTATTTTAGTCAATGTTTCCACCATTGGCCTTTATTTATAGTAAGGGAGCTAACCACTGACATTAATCACCTCATCAGGATTTTCTGTCATTCATAATACCAAAATCACATTCTTGTTGTTTGAAGGAGACCGACTCAGGAATGATAACTTCCTAACTCTTACCATTGCCATCTGTAAATCATGAATGGATTCTGAAAGAATCTTTAAAAGCTTAGTATTCCAAATTGTAAGAGCACATAGTGTCTCTAGTGCTAAATTTTTAGATGCCCCATGGGAACTGGGCAACCTCTTTTGAATCACAACCAAATGAATCACTAAATTACATGCATTCACTCCCCACCATATGAACAAAATCAAACATCTAGTATTAAACATTAATAACAGGCTATCACACATTTCTGCGAAAAGACAAATATTCACTAATGTAGCAACTTACTAAAAGAAGTGGTTATAAAGAATACAGAACTTAGACAGAACCCATATTTAAACGACAAGCATGTGGAAATAGCAAAAGAAAGAGAAATATTACATGATTCACACGTTAATACAAAATCAATGTGGTTACTTCTCTTGCCAAATTCTCCAGTTTACTTAGAAAGTGCTTTCCTTCACAATATATTTGCAGTAGAATATTTGACAAACAAAAAAAAGAAATGGAAATATCATATTCAACTGACCTTAACTTTGAACAGAATTTAGCCACATCTAACCTCTTTGGACTCAATACAAATTATAATAAGACTCCTATAATATCTTGCAATCTATAGTTGATTATATAAAGACTGTTATAGTACATTTCATCCACCTTTGAAGCCTGAAAGTCAGTTACCCTTGGCGAAATTTGAACACGGGAAGGGAAGCAACTAATTGCTGCAAGGTAGAGTTGTGTGGTTAAAAAATTCATTTTTCAACCACAAGATTTGGAGTTCATTCCTCTTGTGTGAGCCTTTGGACAGTGCCTTCTACTTTAGCACTGTATTGATTAATATCTTCTGAGTGAATTTGATAAAAGGAAACAAAAAGAAATCCCTCATGAAAGAGGGAGAGCATAATCTTTTTTAGATATCCTGCAATAAAAAGCACCCAGTCCACTCTGTAAATTAGTTTTACTAATGCCATGATAAAACCACTCAGTCCATGCTTAAAGTGATTATGTTTAAGAAGGGCTTACTAAAAACAGTGTGTGAACAAGATGTTGTCACCGGACCTGTCTAGCTTCTAAAATGACATCCTGTCTAATCTATGCATGGAAAATGGATGTTAAACAAAGAGTATATCTATATATTTGATTGTGTGTGTGTGTGTGCGCGCACGCGTATGTATGACACAACAGATATTTTCACATTGACACTGTTTAGCCAAGCAGTGCCATTTTTGTTTAATTATATCTTGCACAATCATATGTCCCATAGCCTCATGATTAGAGTCAGGAAGACCATTCAACCTTAGAAGAAAAGTTTCATGGAACCCATGAATGTCAAACCAGTGCAAAACCTCTTAGGATGAGGGTGATGATAATGCTGATAATTATTGATAACACAGGCAGCCAATCTCTTGATTGTACTGTCCAAAACTGTCTGATGATAATGGATTCTAATTTAAGTACAAAGCCAGTAATTTGAGGGAGTTGAAAGTCGTCTCCATTATTTAGCTCATACTTTATTTTATCGATCCTTAATATATGAAAAGCAAAATTTAACTTGGGAGGATTTGAACACAAAATATAGAGGACTGTAACACCTAATATAGCAATGTATTTTGTCCAACAACCTAACAATTCTGCCAATCCACCAGTCTACTGCCTCTTATAAAAATAATTATTTCTAACATTGGAAAAGGCCTAGCAAGTAGAGGAAAACGAAAAGTCAATTATATCACCCCTGTACTTAATGTGCTTTATATTAACAACTTTGGAAGGATGAAAATGGAAAGATGACCTGAACAGGATTTGAACTGACAATGCAAAGGCCAAGACAAATAAATAATATTTGGGGGAGGGGAAAGTCGATTAAATCGACCCCAGTGCATTACTGGTGCCTTATTTTATCAATCCCATAAGGATGAATGGCAAAGCTAACAGGATTTGAAATCAGATCATAAAGCGCATTAACTTTATGCCGCAAAGCATCTTGTCCGATGCTCTACCAATACTGCTAATCCACAGCTCTTAATAATAATAATAATTATAACCATAATAATTGTTTCTGCTTTTGGCACAAGGTCAGCAATTACCCAGTACATTACTGGTACTTTATTTTATCGACCCTGTAAGGATGAAAGGCAAAGTTAACCTCAACAGGATTTGAACTCAGACCGTAATGGGAGATAATTATGCTAGAAAGCATGGCGTTCAAGCCTCTACCAATACTGCCAATTCAGCCAAGAATTTTTAGGAAGGGGAAAGTCGATTAAATTGATCCAAGTGCATTACTGGTGCTTTATTTTATTGACCCCATAAGGATGAAAGGCAAAGCTAAATTGGCAGGATTTGAACACAGAACGTAAGGGGTCATAACTCTATGCTGCAAAGCATGGTGTCCGATGCTCTACCAATACTGCCAATCTACAGCCCTTAATAATAATTGTTTCTACTTTAGGCACAAGGCCAGCAATCACCTAGTAATGTACTGGTACTTTATTTTATCGACCCCGTAAGGATGAAAGGCAAAGTTAACAGCCCTTAATGATAATAATAATTGTTTCTACTGTTGGCACAAGGCCAGCAATTATCCCAGTATGTTATTGGTGCTTTATTTTATCAACCCTGTAAAGTTGAAAGGCAAAGTTAACCTTGGCAGGATTTGAACTCAGACCGTAAAGGGGTTGCAACTCTATGCTGCGAAGCATGTTGTCCGACACTTTACCAATACTGCCAATCTGCCCTTAATAATAATAATAATAATAATGCTTTCTTTATTAACAACAAGGGTTTACACAAAGTAAGATATTAAGGACAGTACAGGACAATACAGGACAGTACAAATTGGCATTTCTGCATGTAAAAAAAACAAAAACAGAGGATGTAACAAAAAAAGGAACAATGAAAAATTCCCCAATAGTGGGGGGGGCGGGAGACTTCCGAGGGCCATCGTGGAGAAAGCCCATTAAAAAAAGCCACGGTGACCCTGACCACCAGAGCAAGTGCCCTCTCCTAGTTTTCCACCTTCAATTTATAGGCACATACTCAGAGTAGGCCCATTAACTCGAGTTAATACAGCACATTGATTATAATAAAAAAAAAAACAGTATACATATATACACATGTGCATATGCATATGTAAATACAAGGAGGGTTATCAATCTTACAGAGATAGTGCTCTTCTCAATACGTGTGCAGTACCAGTCAAAACAATTTTATTATTATTATTATTATTAGGAAAATCAGGGTAGAGAGGGAAGTGCTCTCTTCTCAGCATTTTGTTGAAAGATGGGTGAGAGAGGCAAGAATGGCCCGAGTGAGTATGTGTCTGTAAATTAAAGGTGGAAAACTGGGAGAGGGCACTTGCCTTAGTGGTCAGGGTCACTGTGGCCTTTTAATGGCCTTTTTTTTAAATTATAATCAATGTGCTGTATTAACTGGCTTACCAATGCACACTGTGAATTTATTTGCCCTAGGTGTCAGGAAGACATTTGACATATATCTCAGAAACAATAATGAAAGAAAATAAAATGATAATCATAATAATAATAATAATAATAATAATAATAATAAAAAATGAAGGAGTTGATAAGACCTGAATACCTTCGGAGAGTAAGGAGCGTATTAAAGTCACATCTGAACAGTAGGAATGCCATAAGTGCAGTAAATTCCCGAGCTGTGTCTATTATTAGGTACAGTGCGGGAATTCTGAGATGGAATGTTGCTGAACAAAAAGAAATGGATAGGAAGACTAGGAAGCTATTGACTATATACAATATCTACAATATGTTCCACAAGAGGAGTGATGTCGATAGACTCTACCTAAGGAGGTCTGAAGGTGGAAGAGGTCTTATCAGCATAGAGGACTGTGTTCAGATGGAGAAAAACAACCTACACAAATACGTGACTGATAGTAAGGAGCTAATGCTCAGAACTGTACTGAAGGAGGGGACAATAGGCCAGGGGATGTCCAAGGAGGAAATAACATCAAGGAAAAAGAACAGCCTTCAGGAAAAATCCTTTCATAGTACCTTCTTTGAGAAAACTGAATTTAGAGATCCACAGACATGGAACTGGTTGAAAAGAGGAGACCTTAAAAAGGCTACAGAAGGAATGTTAATGGCTGCGCAGGAGCAGGCCCTCAAAACGAAGTGGTTGAAACACCACATTTACAAGGAGGAGACTATCCCACTGTGCAGGATCTGTGGAGAGAGAGAGGAGACTGTGGCTCACATTGTATCCAAGTGTAAACACCTAGCCCAGACTCACTATAAGGGCTGGAGACATGATGTGATGGGCAGGGTGATCCACTGGCACCTATGCAAAGTAAATAATTTACCACATTCTGAGAAGTGGTATGAGCATAAGCCAGAGGCGGTGATAGAAAACGATCAGGTGAAGGTGCTGTGGGATTTTAGGATACAGACGGACAAGAAACTGGAACACAATAGACCTGACCTGGTGGTTTTGGACAAAGAAAAAAGATCGTGCCTGATTGTGGATGTGGCCTGCCCATTCGACACGAGAGTGCAAGAGAAGGAGAGGGAGAAAATTAACCGATACCAGGACTTAAAGTGGGAGGTAAAAAGGATTTGGAACTGCCATGAATTCAAAGTGATCCCGATTGTCATAGGCGCACTAGGGACTATCTCAAAAGGTTTACAGGGATGGTTAAAGAAAATTGGCCCCTTCACGCTTTTTGGAACGCTTCAAAAGGCATGCTTGCTGGGAACAGCAAGAACCCTCCGATACGTCCTGAATATCTGAGGCTACAGGTAGTGGCTTGATATTCATTTCAACAAACTTTCCAGTTAACTAACATCAATGACTGAGACACAAAGAGTAATAACAACAATAATAATAATAATAATAATAATAATAATAATAATAATAATAATAATAATAATAATAATAATAATAATAATAATAATAATAATAATAATAATAATAGGGAAGAAGACGCACGAGGTGGAAGAAGGTCACGAAATTGCTCCCGTAAGTTTTTGATTTTTAACATATTTAAATCAATTGTGAAAGAACAATTCTTAGCACAAATGTTGCATAAATGCACCGAATGAGGTCCCATAAAGTTTCGGATCCATATTATATTGTTGTATCGCTCAAATATTCAATTTTGTATTATATATTTTGTTCAAAAGAAGAAAATGGTTATAAATGGAACAAAACACCCTCTGTCTACACTATATAGAACAGCCAAATAGCAGCAATTTCACCAACACCAGAAACTTGATACACTACCTATCCCATCACACTAAATATAACAGCCAGATAACGGCAATTTCACCAGCATCATAATAATAATTACTATTATTATTGTCTCAAATTTTAAAAAATGTTTAATTCAAATTTTACGGGAATATGTCAACACAAAATATAATAAAAATATATATTAAACATACGAACACAAACTCATAGATACTATATCAGTAACTACAACACCACCGCTGCCACCACCCCACCGCATCCATCATCGCCGCCACCACTCATTCAATGCTACCAACACTATTCCCCTGTTAACTTGAGAGAGAAAGGGGAAGGTGGCGGTATCACTAGACAAGAGAGAGGCTAGCAAAAGATATAAATAGATTGACTTGGTGACCTTGCCACCGGCCAAACGTCTACATCAACAATTATGGGACTGCTGGCTCACCCCTTCCTCACCAACAATATAAAAAGTCCCGGCACCACCACCGACATAGCCAACAACAATAACAGCCAACTACAACAAAAAGTATATTATATTATTGTAATGCACTGGGTGATTGCTGGCCTTGTGCCTGGAGTGGAGACAATTATTAATAATTTCATTCTTAAGCCACGCAATGCTCACATTAAGGAACCACTCATGATAATAACAATTTAAAAAAAAACAACAAAAAGAAAACCCCGTGACCAAGAAATACCGGGATGGCGGCTGGCGGGGAATAGCCATGTCTCTAGGGGAGAACGACCACTCTAGTCTTGGTTGACACTCGTTCTAGAAGTGGTAACACGAAATGATTATCCCTTGGCGGATAAGGATAAAACGCGACAAAATAAAGTAAATGTCTAATGATAAAATCTGATACCGGATCGGCCGTCACCCGGGTAAAAAAGTGCCGCGTCCCTCAGAGAGGAACCAGACTGGGGTCGAAAAATCAGCTAATGGTTCAAACCTTCCCATCACTTCGGAGCTGGAGACCTCCCATAACCAGAATACTCCTACTGTTGGCCCTCCATGCTCACCACCAAGAAATCCAAAGAAAAAGAGAGAAAAATGGTCAAGGGAAGACAATAAAGAAGTTCTTGAGGCTTTCTACACTGCCATGTACTACCCATCAAATACATCGAATACAGAACAAACATATATCAACTGGAAAAAGAAACATCCCGAAAACAGAGGCTATATTGACAGTAACAAACTAGCCAATATACGAAGAAATATTGTAAGAAAAAAGTTACTAACTGATATAGAAATTGATCAGATCAAGCTATTAGCACAAAGTCAGCGAAGGGAAAATGAAGCATGTGTCAGTGAAAACGAGGTAAACTGTAACACTTCGAATTCCAGGGCTGGGGCGGAATCACTGGCAACAGAACAAATTAAAGAAAGGAGCGAAAAAGTGGAGAGAGTGCATGCTCAGGATGAAACTCCAAATGAAAATAATGAGATTGTAAATGATAAAGAAATGAATGAGAATGAACTTGCCAACTTGAAGGATGAAATTATGATCAAATGGATGAAAATGAAAGAACCTGACATGGGGCAACAAGACACCCTCCCTAAGATCCAGAACTCCAAACAGAACCAAAAGATAATACACAAGACTAACATAATTCTCAAAAACATTATCATCACAAACAAACTAAACATTACTGACTTAAATCATCTCTATTATGCATCGGCTAAAGTCACCACTCACTTATGTGGAGTGAAGATGAAAAAACAAAGGAATTCCCACAAGAAATCTACTTGACAAGATAACATCAATCGCCAAATAAACCTTCTCCGATCTGACATAGAAATTTTAACAAACTATAAAGTAGGTGAACATGTTAAACAAACTAAACTTAGAAAATTGAAAAAAAAGTACAGTATAATATCAACATGTGACATAGACATGCTGATAGAAACAATCAAGCAAAAAGTGTCGGCCAAAGCTGCTCGTATAAGGCGCTTTGAAAAACGATCTAGATTCTATAAGGACAATAATATGTTCAAAAACAACCAAAGAAACTTCTACAGAAAAATTGGTAAGTCAACAATAACTGCTAAATCAATACCACCCAAGGAGGAAGTGCAAGAATTCTGGGAAAAGATCTGGGCCGAAGAAAAAGTTCATAACATACATTTCCCATGGATAGACAGACAAATGAAAGATACAGCTCACCTTGAAGAACAAATATGGGAAAATATAACAGTTGAACAGTTACGCTTGGCTCTAAGAAAAACCAGCAAATGGAAATCCCCAGGAAAAGACAAAATACAAAACTTTTGGATAAATGCCTTGACAGAGTCTCATGAGCTGTTAGCCCAACTTTACAATGAAATAGTTAAGGAGCCAGAAAAGATACCATCATGGCTAGTTAACGGCATTACATTCCTGCTACCGAAGAATGATGAGACAAACAATCCCCAAAATTACAGACCGATAACCTGCTTGACCACAATGTATAAAATTTAAACATCAGTCCTAACTGAATACACATATGACCACCTGATAACAAATGACCTATTTCCCATTGAGCAGAAAGGGTGTAAACGAGGCTCATATGGCTGTAAGGATCAGCTTCTGGTTAACAAAATGATACTGAAAGATTGTCATAATAGACACAAAAATCTATCGATTGCTTGGATAGATTATAAAAAAGCATTCGATAGATTGCCACACAGTTGGATTGAAAAATGTTTAGAGATTTTCAAAATATCCCCCGTTGTCAGGAGGTTTTTGTCATTCAGTATGAAGACATGGAGAACGACACTCCTTTTGAATAGTGAAACAAAATCACTGGAAGCTGGAGAAGTTAATATTAATTGTGGAATTTTTCAGGGTGACTCTTTATCACCGCTTTTATTCTGCATCGCACTTATACCATTAAGTAAAATGCTCAATGAAACAAAACATGGATATAGAGTCTATGACAAAACTATTAATCACCTGTTCTACATGGATGACCTGAAACTATTTGAAAAAAATGATGAACACTTGCAAGGGCTATTATCCACTGTGAAGCAGTTCAGTGATGACATTAAAATGGAGTTTGGACTGGATAAATGCGCCAAAGCAACGTTCACCAGAGGAAAGCTGCTGAAGAGTTCAGACATTAATCTTGATCGGGGGAACGTGATAAGAGAGCTTGATCAAGAAAAAACTTACAAATATCTAGGTGTTTGTGAAGGAGACGGAATCAAGCACTCGACAATGAGGGAAAGGATAAGGAAGGAATGTTACCGCAGCGTAAGAGCAATCTTAAGAACGGAATTGAATGCAAGGAATAGGATCGATGCCATAAACACGCTTGCCATACCAGTAGTAACCTACAGTTACAATGTCATCAACTGGTCAAGCACAGAGATCCGTAGGCTCGATACAAAAATCCGAAAATTCTTAACCATGCACAGAATGCATCACCCTAAGGCAGACATAGATAGAATATATCTCCCTAGGAAAGAAGGAGGACGTGGGTTAATCCAGTTAGACATTGCGTTGAAAACTGCAATAATTGGATTATCCACATATCTAAGGGAATCACATGATTGGATGATCAAACTCGTTTTGAAACACGAAAGCACCAAAAGATCATATTCCATTACAAAAGATGCACAAAGATACAGTAATGGACTACAAATTTCAGAAGTCCCATTTACTGCTGAAATGGAAAACACAGAAAAAGCAAAGCAGGTAAAAGTAACTGCAAAGAAAGAACTGCTACAGAAACTGGCTAAGAAATGGCAAGAAAAGCCTCTGTATGGAAAATACCCAGAGCGAGCTAACAATCCTGATGTTGACAAAACTTTAACCCATCAGTGGTTGGCATCCTCTGGACTGAAATCGGAGACTGAAGGACTGATTATATCGGCACAAGATCAGTGTCTGCCAACAAAAAATTACCAAGCCAACATAATAAAAAATGGGTGCAGCCCATTATGCCGTGTATGCAAAAAACAACCAGAGACCATTGACCATATAATTTCAATGTGCAGTCCTATAGCTCCAACCGAATACCTAAACAGGCATGACAGAGCTGCACAATACATACATTGGATAATGTGTAAGCATTTTGACCTGCCCCATCAAAAGAATTGGTGGGAGCATCAACCACCTCCCATACTTGAAAAAGATCACATCTCAATCTTGTGGAACTTTAGCATCCAAACAGACCGAAAAATAGATGCAAATAGACCTGATATAATATTGAAAGACTTTCAAAGGAGGGTATGCCTGCTAATTGATATGTCTGTTCCAATAGACAAGAATGTATCTATAAGAACATTTGAAAAATTGAGCAAGTATAAGGACCTGGAGATAGAAATTGGAAAAATGTGGAAATTGAGAACTAAAACAATACCAGTGGTTGTAGGCGCTCTGGGAATGATACCTAAGGGGTCTAACGACAACTTATCGCAAATCCCAGGAAACCCGCGTATAGGAGAAATACAAAAGATAGTACTAATGGGAACTGCCCATATACTAAGGAAGATCCTGTCAATATAAGTACATCACAAGTCTAAACACTAAGGATGCATGTGTGAATATGTATGTTCTTTCTTGAACATGGCGGACCTTGTTGTCTCTTGAGGTCACTGGTTGTGACTTGGTGATAACTCGTATGAACATAAAGAAAGATAAATGCAAATAATAATAATAATAATAATAATAATAATGATTTTATTTATTAGCCACAAGGGCTGACATGTAGGGGAAAATACAAAGACAGGGACAATGGGGGTTTACAATAAGGTCGAGTAAAAGTGCACAATGGCAAGACTAATTTAACAATGAAAATATAAAAATATAAAATAAACTATGTATAAATATAACAAAATAAATTCCCCGATAGGGGGTGGACGATCCTAGGGTGACTCGGGTACCCCACCAATTGTGGAATTTTTCAGGGTGACTCTTTATCACCGCTTTTATTCTGCATCGCACTTATACCATTAAGTAAAATGCTCAATGAAACAAAACATGGATATAAAGTCTATGACAAAACCATTAATCACCTGTTCTACATGGATGACCTGAAACTATTTGCAAAAAATGATGAACAATTGCAAGGGCTATTATCCACTGTGAAGCAGTTCAGTGATGACATTAAAATGGAGTTTGGACTAGATAAATGCGCCAAAGCAACGTTCACCAGAGGAAAGCTGCTGAAGAGTTCAGACATTAATCTTGATCGGGGGAACGTGATAAGAGAACTTGATCAAGAAAAAACTTACAAATATCTAGGTGTTTGTGAAGGAGACGGAATCAAGCACTTGACAATGAGGGAAAGGATAAGGAAGGAATGTTACCGCAGAGTAAGAGCAATCTTAAGAACGGAATTGAATGCAAGGAATAGGATCGATGCCATAAACACGCTTGCCATACCAGTAGTAACCTACAGTTACAATGTCATCAACTGGTCAAGCACAGAGATCCGTAGTCTCGATACAAAAATTCGAAAATTCTTAACCATGCACAGAATGCATCACCCTAAGGCAGATATAGATAGAATATATCTCCCTAGGAAAGAAGGAGGACGTGGGTTAATCCAGTTAGACATTGCGTTGAAAACTGCAACAATTGGATTATCTACATATCTAAGGGAATCACATGATTGGATGATCAAACTCGTTTTGAAACACGAAAGCATCAAAAGATCATATTCCATTACAAAAGATGAACAAAGATACAGTAATGGACTACAAATTTCAGAAGTCCCATTTACTGCTGAAATGGAAAACACAGAAAAAGCAAAGCAGGTAAAAGTAACTGCAAAGAAAGAACTGCTACAGAAACTGGCTAAGAAATGGCAAGAAAAGCCTCTGTATGGAAAATACCCAGAGCGAGCTAAGAATCCTGATGTTGACAAAACTTTAACCCATCAGTGGTTGGCATCCTCTGGACTGAAATCGGAGACTGAAGGACTGATTATATCAGCACAAGATCAGTGTCTGCCAACAAAAAATTACCAAGCCAACATAATAAAAAATGGGTGCAGCCCATTATGCCGTGTATGCAAAAAACAATCAGAGACCATTGACCATATAATTTCAATGTGCAGTCCTATAGCTCCAACCGAATACCTAAACAGGCATGACAGAGCTGCACAATACATACATTGGATAATGTGTAAGCATTTTGACCTGCCCCATCAAAAGAATTGGTGGGAGCATCAACCACCTCCCATACTTGAAAAAGATCACATCTCAATCTTGTGGAACTTTAGCATCCAAACAGACCGAAAAATAGATGCAAATAGACCTGATATAATATTGAAGGACTTTCAAAGGAGGGTATGCCTGCTAATTGATATGTCTGTTCCAATAGACAAGAATGTATCTATAAAAACATTTGAAAAATTGAGCAAGTATAAGGACCTGGAGATAGAAATTGGAAAAATGTGGAAATTGAGAACTAAAACAATACCAGTGGTTGTAGGCGCTCTGGGAATGATACCTAAGGGGTCTAACGACTACTTATCGCAAATCCCAGGAAACCCGCGTATAGGAGAAATACAAAAGATAGTACTAATGGGAACTGCCCATATACTAAGGAAGATCCTGTCAATATAAGTACATCACAAGTCTAAACACTAAGGATGCATGTGTGAATATGTATGTTCTTTCTTGAACATGGCGGACCTTGTTGTCTCTTGAGGTCACTGGTTGTGACTTGGTGATAACTCGTATGAACATAAAGCAAGATAAATACAAATAATAATAATAATAATAATAATAATAATGATTTTATTTATTAGCCACAAGGGCCGACATGTAGGGGAAAATACAAAGACAGGGACAATGGGGGTTTACAATAAGGTTGAGTAAAAGTGCACAATGGCAAGACTAATTTAACAATGAAAATATAAAAATATAAAATAAACTATGCATAAATATAACAAAATAAATTCCCCGATAGGGGGTGGACGACCCTAGGGCGACTCGGGTACCCCACCAATCCTGAACCACCCTGCGCTTCTAGGGCACCCAGGAGAGCACCCCTCTCCTCAAGTTAGCCAGCCTATAGGCGCATGGTAAGAGTAGGCCCATTCACACGAGCCATTCTCGCCACATTCACCCATCTTTTAGTAAATGTACTGGGGAGCAGCACTTCTCTCTCCACCCTCACCTTCCTTTCCAGGTGAAACTGGGAAGAAGTTGATGAGGGATTGGCCGAAGAGAAAAGTGTCTGTCTTTAGTCCTTTCCACCTAGTCCACCATATAATCTCTTTCGCAACTGCCACCAGACAGAGGAAAATGTCCTGCTCTTCCTGACCTAAGGAAGGTGGCGGCTCGATCTTCACTATGGACTCGGCCGATAGCCGGATTCATTCCACACGCGACAGTAGCTGTTTGACATAACTCCACAAGTCAGTAATGCACAGACATTGGACAAGTGCGTGCAGAGCGGTTTCGTCGTTCTGTGCGCATCTTGGACAGGTCCGTCTGACAGCACTTCCGTGCCTGTAGAGTTTATGCCGAACCGGCAGTGCCCTCCAGTAGCACTGCCAAGCGAGGGATTTCTGGAAATTTGTCATCGTCCCCAGCTCAAAAGTCCTCCGGTACAGACTGGTCAGTTCGACTTCGTCGAGGCCCAAAGCTTCTCCGAGTGCGTCATCGCACTTGCCCACCACTTATCATCTATAGAACTCGAGAGTGGAAGTTCCACTGATCGCATTGCCCGCTTGGTACAGGGAAGTGAGTGCCTGGCAACATAATAATAATAATATCAATCATAATAACGTCAATTTAAAAACCTTGCAAAGACATTTACTGTTTTTTGTGCCCTTGTGGCATCATTTGTGTGACAATTGATTGTAAAATGTGTGTATTATCAAATTTTGCCGCAGGTGGCAGGTTGACACTCAACGTAATTTGGGAAAGAAGCAGAACTCAAAGGAAGTTTCAAATAATAATAATAATAATAATAATAATAATAAAAGTTTCATCTTATGCCATAAGGTCTTTGGGTGAAGGAGGTATTGCAATGATAAGTTACAACATGAAGTGGAGGAGACTTACATAGAAATGAGGAAGAAATGGGTAGCAATTGCACTACTATTACTAACATTAATCAGATGAAAAGGACAACAAAGAAGAAGAAGAAGAAGAAGAAGAAGAAGAAGAAGAAGAAGAAGAAGAAGAAGAAGAACAACAACAACAACAACAACAAAATGAATAAATAAATAAATAGTATTAATCTAGAAAATATAATCCTATTCTTTGTCAAAAGCCAGTCCCAGTTCCTTCTCTAACATATTCTGTGATGAGTAGGAGTATGGAATAGAGATAGGAGCAAAGAATTATAACAATTGGTTGAAAAAAAAAATGCATTATTTTATTCCCAGCAGACACAGAGATTAGTTGAAGTGAAAAGATGTCTGTACCTTTTCTGTAGAAAGAACACTTTTTTGTTCAGGTCACTGTTTACAAAGGTCAAAAGTGAAAGAATCTCAAAATGGTATAAAAGTTCTTTGGGAAAAAGAAAAAAATTACATTGTTTAAAAAGTGTATTTTTGTATGGAAATTTTTGGTAAATTTTCTGATTTTTTTCTTTAAATACTTATCATTCAGTAATGCATTGTTGTCACTGTCTCTTTTTCTTTTCATTATTTCTTGTACCATGTGTGTGAGTGTGTATGTATGCATTCATGTATGTAAATTTATATATACATCTTTATTCAATGCCTATCACCTCTTTTCAATATATATATATATATACATAACACACATATAGTCTAAGTGATTCAGGGAATTGCTGGTGGTGGTACCAATGCACAGGCAGTGTATATATATATATAATAAGAAAAAAACGATGAAGTATCATTTACATGTTTTTATGTTTTTATTGATTATCGATCTGATACATGTGTTTCACAGACGATTGGCTCAAGGTCTCATATAAAAGGTATGGACCCAACTCTAGCAGCAATTTACTCATCAGACATGGTGATTCAACGACAAAAAATAGCCTTCATAGGTGACGTTGAGCCAATCATCAGTGAAATGTGTGTAACTGGTCGATAATTAATAAAAACATATAAACATGTAAACGAAACTTCATCATTTTTTCTTATTATATATATATTTGCTGTCGAAACAGTAGGAGCTCAGCCATCAGACCCTGACTATCTACAATATATCTTCATTAACATCATTGTTTAATGTTGATTTTTCCATGCTAGCATGGGTAAGACAATGTATATATATATATATATATATATATATATATATATATAATATTGAGATAAGCGGAGCAAGCAAGATTCAAACAATTTTTTAAAATAAATTAAAAAATATAATTTAAATATTTCGCCTATTCCATTTGCTTTTACCGACGGTTTCCCCTCACAAAAGATGGGAAATCCTAGGGACTTCCAATGGAAATGTTCGGATCATCAGAGAGAATTTTCCCTACCTAGCACAAAAGTCCCAGGAACAGCAAAATATATTGCCACCTGCCAGCTAGCACAGGATCGTATGGGGCCGAAAGTTTGACCTATGCATGAACCAGCCCTTAGTAGAAGCGGAAGTAAACATAGACATGTTGTCTATAATGCCACTAAAAATAGCAGCTAAATAAAACAACGGATTTATTCTCTACATAATGGAGAATATATAAAAGGAGATTAATATCCCCATACGTACTAAGTACCTCTGGAAATATATAGGGTGTCTATGATACAGTGGTTGTTTTATGGTATTAATTTGACATACCAGAACTATAAAATTGAGATAAGCGGAGCAAGTAAGATTTAAATATTTAAATTATATTTTTTAATTTATTTTAATGTTGCTTGCTCCGCTTATCTCAATTTTATAGTTCTGGTATGTCAAATTAATACCATAGAACAACCACAGTACCATAGACACCCTATATATTTCCAGAAGTACTTAGTACCTGTGGGGGGATATTGATCTCCTTTTATATATTCTCCGTTATGTAGAGAATAAATCCGTTGTTTTATTTAGCTGCTATTTTTAGTGGCATGATAGACAACTTGTCTATGTTTACTTCCGCTTCTACTAAGGGCTGGTTCATGCATAGGTCAAATTTACGGCCTCATTCAATCCTGTGCTAGCTGGCAGGTGGCAATATATTTTGCCATTCCTGGGACTTTTGTGCTAGGTAGGGAAAATTTTCTCTGATGATCCGAACATTTCCATTGGAAGTCCCTAGCATCTCCAATATTTTGTAAGGTGAAACCGTCGGTAAAAGCAAATGGAATAGGTGAATATTTAAATTATATTTTAAAAAATTGTTTGAATCTTGCTTGCTCCGCTTATCTCAATTTTATAGTTCTGGTATGTTAAATTAATACCATAGAACAACCACTGTATCATAGACACCCTATATTTCCAGAGGTACTTAGTAACTGTGGGGATATTGATCTCCTTTTTATATATATATATATATATATATATATATATATATATGCACTGTAAATCTGAGGCAATGGATGAAAGGTATAATATAAAGAATGAACCTTGATTTAACTCTTAATAACCTGTAAAGAGTTAGTAGAAAATATCTAAAAGCATGTCCATTATTTCAATGTTTATAATATATTTACTACTGGACACAACAGTTGTGAAAATTTGCAGTAAAGACTTTAATTTATAATGATACATTATGATACATAACTTTAATACATAATGATACATATTTATGATCATTGAACTGTTTTTACTTTTCAAGAATGTCTTATGTAGTTTTATGTGAAACAGAACGTTTAAAGTCAACAATAGTCTATAGAGAACTGACAAACCATCTTGAAAATTGTTAGTTTTATAAAATTGATATTTTTGAATTAAGATTAGATTAAAGTAAATTGTCAAAATTTGCCCTAACCTTTAAAACCTGCACATTATAGTGCTAAAGTTCTTGTTCCAGTATTTAATAAGCTCAATGGCATCTATAAAATGTGAGTGCTACATTAGAAGAAAGCAGCAAATCTGAGTTTTACATGCAAACTACTGGCACAAGGGCACTTAAAACCTAAGTTATTTCCTTTTTCACCATTTTTCACTTTGCATATTCTACTTTAAGGAAATGATGAATTAAACACTATAATTGAACAATATTAAACAATATAATTGACTGAAATCCTTGATGGTAGTGCTCCAGCAAGGTCATTGTCCAGTGACTGAAGCCATTAAAGAAGGAATCATAACTGATAGAAGTAAAGATGAATCCATTGTCTGATTTAACACAACTACTTCATTCATGGCCTAGTGGTAAGGGTGTTGGACTTAAGATCATAATGTCATGGGTTTGATTCCAGGACTGGATTGTGTGTTGTGTTCTTAAGAAAAACACTTCATTTCTCATTGCTCCACTACACACAGCTGAAAATGAGTACCAGCTATAGCTTGAGGTTTACCTCTGTGATGGGCTGGCATCCAGTCCAGGGAGTAGTCTTGTACTCTCAGTTGCCTCACACCATGGAAACCAGGATAAGCACTGATCTAATGAGTCCCTGAGCTCCAAACAGATTTTAGACTATTTTCTTTTCATTTGTTGGTGTCATTACCAATCAGACTAAGTCTCCAATTTGGAGAGAACTTCCTTCCACCGATTTACTTGATTCAGAAATGTCAATCTTCAAGCTGGTTTGTCAGTTCTCTCTAGACCATTATTCAGAGGCCCTGAAAAGAGTCAGGGGGACTGACCTTCTCTCCCTGACTAAACAGTAAAAAAACATAAACGCCAAAACTACAATAAAATACAAGAAAATTGAGAAATAGACATATGATGGTGATCATATGAGTTGGAAATAGAAGAATAAATAAAACCTAAGAGAAAAGAAAAAAAATAAAGTATAGGAAAAAGAAGGAAAAATGAAGAAAAAAGGATGTAGAAAACATATGAAGAACAATAACAGCAAAAATATATCACACCCAACAACAACAACCACAAAAATAATGTTAAATACAGACACTTCCCACCCATTCACTATAACCAGAAAGACAAAATCAAAAATAAATAATACCTTGCCTCCAGCTCCTTCCTTCCCCCACACACACACTCATGTACACAACAATGACTGCAATTAATTTGTGGTCAGGTAGATATCTGTGTGAAGTCAACACAGGATAACAACCATCAAAATTGTGAATTAGTGAAGTCAATTTGTGAAATAATTGAGATGACAATGAAATGATTCTGGGAAAGATGGGATGAAGAAGAGAATTGAGATGAATAGGTGGGAAATGGGGGATAAGGAGAAGGAGATACAGGAAGTGAGGGAACAAGGAAGAGATAGAGAGAGTAGGAGAAAAGAAAGAAAGGAAGAGTGAGATAGAGAATGAGGGCAAGAGGGAGAGGGTGTAGGAAAAAGAGCAAGAGGAGGCAGTGAAATGCTGCAGGGAGTGTGGGTGGAAAGGAGAAAGAAAGAGGGAATGGGAGACAGAGATAGAGGACAAGACAGCCATGGGTAAAAAAAAGGTAGAGAAAAGTGATAGACAGTGAGAGAGCAAGAGATGGACAGAGAGAGAGAGAGCAAGAGATGGACAGAGAGAGAGAGAGAGCAAGAGATGGGAGATAGGGAGAGAGAGTGAGAGAAAGAGAAAGAGATGAAGAGAAAGAGGTGAAATGAGAAAGAGAGCAAAAAAAGCAAGAGATACAAAGAGACAGAACCAAGTGCATACATGACGTAAGAGACAAGACACAAGATAATTTCATTTCATATTCCAAGATAAATGTGACAAAAAATGTAATTTTTCAAATATTTTTCTCATGATATATATTTTTTATATTTTTTGTTTTCAACCAAAATTAGTTAGAAATTACACCAAATATGAACTAATAATAGAGAAAAGATTTTTCTTCTGTCCATGAAGATGAATGTATATATATATATATATTTAGAATGTTGAGAGGTGACACACAAGTTGATATATATATAATAGTAAAAAAAAAAAAAACAGTAGAAAATGCTAATGGGATTTTCTCATAGAATAACAGCAAAACATTTATTTACAAAAAAGGAATTTATCATACCGGTTTCAGCCACGTGGGCTTGGTCATGCTATGGAAATGTATAATAAAATTTATAATGGAGTTAAGTTGTATATTAATAAGAATATGGTATAAGATAACATGGTTTACTTACATACATATAGAAGAGTTCACATTTTTGTTTATTGCTTTCTCTCTTTCTCTCCTTCTTCGTGGTGTTGACTATAACTGCAGCAGTGGTTTTGAAAGTAGCAGAGGAGAACTAGCTTGTTCTATATTCTTGGTGTTGACCTCGACTGTAGTCGTGATAGACACCTGAAACTAAAGAATTAAATCCTTCAAATGCACATCATAAAGAGCAAAAGACAACCCAAATCAATGAAAAGCATCCTAACACAGGTCATATATGTGTGTATATATATATATATATATATAGCGAAGGAAGTGTGGTAAGAAACCGGATGGATCATAACACACCAGAGTACTCGATTCTTTGGGTAGTAGAGTGGGGAATAGGAACAGAGTCAGGACCCCGACGGCAGAGCTCAAGCCATTTCGACAGCTATTTCTGGACTGAAATAGCCATCGAAACGGCTTGAGCTCTGCTGTCGGGATCATGACTCTTTTCCTATATATACATATATGTATGTATGTATCTTCAATAATTTAGTTTATACTCCCTTACCATTGAGTAAAACATTATGCTAAAATAGACTGCGTTTTCTAGCAGCTCTGTTACTCACCAATAGTCCATCTTTTTCATAATCCATATGATATTTTTCCCTTTTGAAATGTCACTGGCAATTATCAATTGAAATAATTTTTTTCTTAGATTTAGAGTTCACTTGAAAAGCTATTGCATCACAGCTATGGATATCATAAAGTATCGAAGCTGCATATAAAATGGCAAAACTACACTTGGGATGGAAGTTAAATTAGGTAATTTTATAAGTATGTATATGTGCATATATATATATATATGGACAGTTGAAAATTGCAAACTTGACTGTCACCACAGAATATGAACCTGAAGATTGCGAAAACATGAAAGTACTTGTTCAATTAACACTTAATTTAATTTCATTCTAATACCATTATAATTTTGAAGGATTGTAAATAAAACGAGTAAATAAGACAAAGTTGGAATTCCTTTTATTAATATAATCTTCTATACACAATCATACACACCTGTGTATATTTATTTATCTCTCTCTCTCTCTCTATATATATATATATATATATATATATATACCTGTGTGTGAAGTGTGATGCTGCATAGTAATGAACCATAGGCTGTGACTGCACTGCAGAAGATGTATGTAGACCGGAGAGAAATGAAGCAACCATGATTCGTTAGATGAACAATGTAGTTGTGAGAGAAAGGCAGAGCTTGAACAAGCTGAGGGAGAACCTGGGTCTCAGAGTATTCTGAGGTGGTGAGAAGGAGAGAAGCCTGCATTGGTTCAGACATGTGATGTGCATCGATGATGATTGATGGATGAAGAGGTGCCAAGAAATCCCATGAGAAGGAAGCCATAGCAGAGATGGTGAGAGCTGACCTCAAATCGCTGAGAGGGGATCATGAAGGAACTCACTGAATGGTGAGATGCTGTGCTCAGAGGACCTGTCGAACCCAAGAGTAGAAAAATCAAACATAAAAACGATGATGATATCTATATTTGTTTCTCTTCCCCCAACTACTTTTTTTGTTTCTCTTTAGTCATTTTCTCTTCATATCTCTTCTTTTCCAATTTAGAGAAAAACAAAAAAAACAATACCTTATGCTTTCTTTCATCACCTTCCACCTCCACACTCCTCACACTTCATATATGCTTATAATCATAATTGTTTCTACTTTAGGCACAAGGCCAGCAATTATCCAGTGCATTACTGGTACTTTATTTTATCGACCCCGTAAGGATGAAAGGCAAAGTCAACCTTGGCGGGATTTGAACTCAGATCGTAAAGGGACGTAACTATGCGGGAAAGCATGGCGTCCGACCCTCTACCGATACTGCCAATCCACTGAAGATACAATAGGAACCTATTCCTCATTCATCCTTCAAAATAATGTAAGACTCTTGTGTTTCTCTCCAACTATGTCCATTATTCTACATTACTCCTCATGTAGAAAAAAAACATGTTTCCTCCAGACTACATTTTTCATTTAACTTTAATCATCTCCCATTTCCCTCACTCCCATCCTCTCACACCACCATACACATGTAGACCAATCAAAACACTGAAACACAAAATATGTTGTAACTATTGACAAATCTAGCACAATAACCACCATTGTAATAGAAGAGCTTAAGACTGACTGCCCATGGGAGCTTCTGTGTGCAGATGACCTAACCCTCATAGCTGAATCTATGGCAGAATTAGAGAAGAAATTCTAAACCTGGAAGCATAGCCTAGAATCAAAATTTCTTAAAGTTAACTTGTCAAAGACCAAAGTCCTAGTATGTAGAAATGAAAACAGGGCCTAGATTCCCTCTGGGAAATCGTCTTGCTCAGTATGTAGAAAAGGAGTTCATAGAAATTCCATCCTATGTCCCAAATGCAAACTATGGGCACAAAAGAGATATAGCAGGATCTCAGGCAGGCTAGCAAAAATGTAGGTTTTATAAGTGCACAGGTATTGTATGTAGCAAGAGCTCACATGATACTAGCTCCTTCAAATGCCCAGAAGGCTCTGTAGAAGTAGGAGATAGTCTCTATTAACTGGGTGACCAAACTAGCAGTGGAGGAGGGTGCTCCAAAAGCACAGTAGCCAGAGTGAGAATGGAATGGAGAAAGATTAGTAAGCTACTACCACTACTAACTACAAAAGGTGTTTCCCTCAAAATGAAGGGCAGGTTGTACATTGTGTGGATACAAAGAGCAATGTTACATAGTAGTGAGATCTAGGTGCTGTATGCAGAGGACCTGCGAAGATTGGAAAGAAATGAAGCTTCTATGCTTTGATGGATGTTTAATAGTAATATACATGAACAGCAAAGCATAAATGAACTGAGAGAAAAAATGGGCATAAGTGGGATCAGATACAGTGTGCAGGCAAGGAGATGGCATTGGTATGGACATGTGATGTGTTTGAAGGATGACAGCTGTATAAAAAAGTGCAGAGTGTTCAAAGATGATGGAAGTTATGGAAGAGGAAGACATAGTAAGACTTGGGATGAGGTGATAAAAGCTGACTTTGCACAATTACACCTCTCAAAGGTAAAGACACAGGACCGTGATCTCTGGCTTTATGCAGTAATACAGAAGACCTGCTTCTCCACCTGTACAGGTTGAAGCATACATCTAGTATGCACCACCTTCCCTGCCATCAACCCACCCATACACCTCCCACATGCATGGATTGAAACTTATATCTACTATGCACCACCTTCCCCTCCATCACCCCTTCCATACACCTCCCATGTTGTAACACCTCACTCATGCCCTAACACCTGACCTGGCTTGTATCACAATAGGCCAACTCATCTAACTCATACTGACATGGAAAATGGTCATTAAGTGGTGAGCTAGTTTTAATCAACTGCTGGGATATATTTTTGTATTTTTATTTCATAGTACAGCTGATGAGGATGAGCCTGATTGTTTACTGGTTTTCAATGAACCAATCACTGGTTAATTTCATGTTTGATGGTGAGATAGTAACAAGGAAGAGTCCACTTGATAAAGAATAAACATTGTAAGGGTTTAAGTTTCGAAAACATTGGTTTTCTGATTTTCTTGTCTGTTTCTCTCCTTCACTGATATACATTATTAAAAGACACACACACACACACACACACACGCACACGCATTTTGGGCTTCCTTACAGATCTATGTAATTCATCTATGTAAATCTTCTCAAAAGCTATTGTCCGACCCCAGTCTATGATAGAAGACATTTTCCCAAAGTAATATACAGTGGGATCTATCCCAGTATCATATTTGTGTCAAATAAACTTTTTATCAACAGGGTATATCTATTCAGAGATGCAGAACACTGGACTAAATCCCTTATATGGTTTTATTCATTTAGTTCACAGTTATAAGTTCAAATTGCAGTGTTATCAGGTTTAATGAAATACATAGTCACATAATATATGTCAATTTAACAGTCCCTCTGCTACAAACATTTTAACCTTGTCCTAAACTAGTTGACAGTGTTATATCTGAAATATAATTCCACAGAATTATATGTCTGTTCAATCTGGTTGTAGCTGGAGCTAAACAACAACAGTAAATGTCTAAGCATTTACAAACATTTTAAAATAAATAGTTTTGTAGCATAGAACCAGGGGCAGTTTGGTATCAAAAAGGTTAAACTCTCGCTGTTATTAAGTTGACACTAGTTCAACATTTACAGTTACATTTGAAATCTATGGTGTGTGGGTGGTTGATTCTCTGAGTATAATATAGTTATGTATTTTCCTTCTTTAACTTTCTTCCTTCAGCATGCTGTTAGAGCTGTCCTTTACAGTATTTCGATTAAATATTTTATAGCAGTTATGGTAAGCAGAGAGAAACTGTTTATTAAGTTCAGCTAACGTTTTCCTTGCAATCCTATTTTCTACATCATTACTGTGTGACAGGTTCAAATAGATTATATATCAATTTTCCTTTTCTGGATATAGCTTTTAGTTTAAGTAGGAATTCAATTTTATAAGTTGTTCTCATAAATCTTTAACAATTTTTTTTACTGTATTTTAATAAAATACACTGCTTGTGTGTTTGAAATGATTTTGAAAAAGCCAACAATATGGATGAGATTAACATAACTAATTTCATAATTATTAAAGTGATGTTTGGAACATAACTTAAAAAGTTCTTACTGAAAATTATGATGGGGTATTTTAATTCATATGCGTCAATGGTGTGATAAAATCCACCTAGACCATACTATAAAATGGTTGCTGAGAGGAAAGGCATTCCACCATAAACAACATGATATACCCAACAAAGATAACTATTTTTTCCTTGTTGCTGTGAGAGCCACATAACACAGGATTGTAACATGTGGAAAGGTGGTGAGAGTGCAAGGTTATGGTATTGAGCCAACAATCATAAGGTCATGGGTTTGATTTATGGGCCAGGCTGCATATTGTTCCAGTCCACTAAGCTGAAAAAGATGAATACCAACAACAGCAGGTGGGAGTTAAACTTGCAACAGACTATTCTCCTGTCCAGTGGGACATCTTGTGTCCTAAGTTGCTTAATGCCACAAAAACTGGCATAAGCTGTTGCCTGATGACCACAAATGATGAGTGGCTCTGAATCCTGTTTAACCTATGCTAGCATGGAAAACATATAAAGAATGATGACAATGAACACTCTAAAATATAAAGGTTGTACCATAGAACCACAGGCATTCTGAGGCACATCAGTATCAAAAATAACAAAGAGTCATGGTATATATGAGCATCCTGTGCATCAATCAATATGAGGCCATAGGCACCTGGAATTGTACAGTCCATCCCTATTTTGAGAATCATCAGCCAGTGGCTTTCAACTAATCTGCTAGTGTTTGAGGTTTAATCCCCATCATCATGCAATGTTTCAAGAAGCAGATAACCTGGTAGATACAGCCTTAGAATTGTATGTATGCAAGTTCTGTTGGAGTGATAGGTGTACTCTGGAGGCATTCAACATGATTTGGGCACTTTAAACCTGGTGCAGCCCATCAACTTTCCAGTTCTGAACACAATCAATTTCTTCCAGAGAAGAACATATAAGTTAGGAGATATAGAAAAAGAATCGATCCTAGTACTAGACTGGTAGTTTTTTTATCAACTTTGAAAACAAGGAATGACAAAGTTGATCTCAGTGGGTTTTGAACTCAGAGAGTAAGGAGCAAAAATAAATACCTCAAAGTATTCTATTTGACATTCTAATGACTAACAATTTGCTGTCTATTCAGCCATAGAATTATGTCAAATATAAAAGTACCAGTGGAATACTTTGCCAATTAAAAGCTAATGCAAGGTTGATTGAAGGACTAAATGCTCATCATCAAAACTGATGATGGTCCATTTACCTGTAGGTTTGTAAGGCAAGGAATTAGCAGAATTGTTAGGGAATCAAACTAAATAAATTGCTATTTATCTTGGCACACTGTGTGCGGAGATCAAATACTGCTAAAATCAACTTGCTTTTCATCCTTTTAGGGTAAATAAATAAAGTACCCGTCTAGGGCTGATTGATTGGCAGAATTGTTAAAAGATCACCATACCAAATTTAAAATTTAACTCCTTCTGCCAGGAGTTGAGACTGAAAGATAGTATAAACACTGGAACAACCAATGAAAATATTGTTTGCTTGTTTAATCTGAGGATCAGATTCTTTCCATTTTTAGTATGAGAATGAAGAGCAGCACCTGTAAATATTTTAGGGTTTGCATGGCTGATGAAAGACAGATAGGAAATTATCCTTGGACTTGGTACCTGGTTTGATCGTTTACAACAAAGTAGACTCTAGTAAATGCACCTATGAACCAAGTGGTGGGAGATGTCAGAACTTTTGTTACCATATAGCTGATTATATTCACTGAATTTGAATTAATCAATGAAGAATTTGGAGTAATTTACTAACTTTATTTCAATTGTTAAAATGTTCTTATATAAAATTATGTTGCAAGATTTTCATTTAAATAGGAACATTTTTATGTATGAGTCTATCTTATAAAACCAGAGGTGATTCACAGCAGGTTGGTATAGAAATATTTAAACAAAGAAGAAATAAAAGACAAATCTGACCTCAATACAATTTGAACTAAGTTATTGTAGTATTGCTACAAACTAAACATTAAATATATGTGTAAATACCTTTTATTCTTAATCTCATATACACACAAACACACAGCCATACCAACAAAACAAATAAATATGTGCATACATCCGCACTCAGACACAGAATGAGTCACATACACAGTTATATATATACACAGACATGCAAAGACACACACACGTGGACAGGCACACGTAAACAGAAACATAATGAAACACAGACATACAGGTAGAGACACTCACACACATGCAAACACACATACATAGACTTACAAACATTACAGATACACACACAGACAAACAACTACATGCACACAAGAGCACATATATACATATGTACATACATGTGCAAACATACATAAATAGATTCACACTCACATATACAACTAAATACACAGTTACATGCATAAACATACACACAAAGGCACACACATAAACAGAAAGAGAGAGAGAAAGAGAAAGATTGAATGAGAGGGATAGAGAGAGAGAAAGAGCAAGAGAGAAAGAAAGAAAGAGTGACAGAGATTCTTATGCTAATTCCTTAGTGTTTGGAATGATTCCAATCAGTTTTTTCCAGATAAATCTCCAAAGTAATGAAACTTTACCTGTATCTAGCAACTGGCCAGAGACTGCAGTATACACAATGATGTAATCCCAAGGTGCATTGCAGCTCAGATTTTATCACTTGTATTGTATAACATTGCAAATACATCAGGATGACAATGATGATGATGATGATAGTTTTGAAAATAGTGGTGGTGGTAGTGGCAATGATGTTTATGGTGGGCGATGACATCTGTGATAGTTGTGGTGGTTGTGGTTGTGGTAGTGGTGGTGGTGGTGGTGATGATGATTGTGATGATAGTGGAGGTGATGTGTTGATGATGACGATGTTGGTGTTGGTGGCAATAGTGATTATAAAAATAATTATTTCTACTTTAGGCTTCAAGGCCAGCAATTACCCAATGCATTACTGGTACTTTATTTTATCGACCCCGTAAGGATGAAAGGCAAAGTCAACCTCGGCGGGATTTGAATGATAAAAATAATGATGATAATGGTGGTGGTGATGTTGATGGTATGATGTTGATGGTTGGGGTAGTGGTGATAGTCATAGTAATGATGATAGTGATAATGATGTTGGTGGTGGAGGTGTTGGTGATTGGGGTGATGATGATGAGGATGAGACTGTTACTGGTGGCAACAGTGGTGGTTGTGTTGACGATAGTGGTGGTAGTTGAGTTGCTTGAAATGATGATAAGAATGATAATGCTGGTGATAATAATTGTTTCTACTTTAGGCACAAGGCTAGCAATTACCCAGTACATTACTGGTACTTTATTTTATCGACCCCGTAAGGATGAAAGGCAAAGTTAACCTCGGTGGGATTTGAACTCAGACTGTAAAGGGACGTAACTATGCTAGAAAGCATGGCGTCCAACCCTCTACCGATACTGCCAATTCACTGCCCTTTTTTTTTATGCTTACGGCACCTAGGGTTCCCAAGCGGTCACCCATCTAAGTACTAACTAGGCTCGACATTGCTTAACTTCGGTGATCGGATGAGAACCGGTGTTTTCAGCATGATATGGCTGTAAACATGCTGGTGTTAATAATGATGATAAAATTACTAAGTTAGGAGATCAAATTCTGGCTTCATATAAATCAATGTTTAGAGCTTTCCAAAATATTTACATGAGTACACACAGAGAAAAGAACCATCAAGACCCCCCCCCCCCCCTCCCACAACACCCCTCCCCTCATTATTCCCACCATCCAGATCATTGAAAATTCTCAATTCAAACATACAACAATATATATATACTCTTTCATTCTTTTACAGTTTTCAGTCATTGGACTTTGATTATGATGGTGCACTGCCTTCAAGAGTTTTTGCTAATTCTATTAATATCACTTTTATTTTCTAAAGTTTGGAACATTTTATCAGTCTCTAATTGTCAAGCACCTAAGTTACAGAACAAAAACAAACAGTACTGTCTATTTGGCACTATTATTGTAAACACAGACACACACATATGTGTGTGTGTATATATATATATATATTATATATATATGTGTGTATATATATATATGTGTGTGTATTAAGGATACTATTTATGGTTATGCATATACAAAAACCTTTTGTAGTTATATATATTTTTCAAACCCTAAATAACTTATATATGCGTGTGTATATATATATATTTATATATACAGTTGTTTCTCAGTATTTGTTTGGGTTATATTCCTAGAGCACCCGCAAATAGTGAAAAACTGTGAATATTGGATGTGGTCCTAAAAATGCCTATAAACATCAAAATATAATGTAAAATATAATTAAAGAAGCATCTTATGTGAAGGGGCGTCCACTAGGCCAGCAAATATGGTATATTATAAATACTTTAGCATTAAAAAAGTATATATTACCATGATAAAAGCCATGAAATAAATTGTGAAAAATATTTACTATTCCACACATATGCGGTGGTTTTCATGAACAATTATTAGTTTGGTTGTAAGGAAAATTCTGCAAATAACCAGGACCACAAATGCCGGGGGTACACTGTTTATATAGTGGAGAAATTCGATCGATTTAATGATAGAGGCACAGAAGCCAATACAATTTTCTGATCTTGTTTCCTGTAAACTGTTCAATGGGTGCTAAGTCACATGAGTGGATAATTCGTTTTGGAGCACATGTTGGTGATTTGTTCATATGACCTCGCACTCATAGCTGAATCTATGGTAGAACTAGAGAATAAATTCCAAACCTGGAAGCAGGGACTAGAGAGAAAGGGCCTCAAAGTCAACATGACAAAGACTAAGGTCCTTATAAGTAGACGAGAAAACAGAACCCAGATCCCCTCAGGGAAATGGCCTTGCTCAGTATGTAGGAAAGGTGTAGGTAGGAACTCCATTCTTTGCCCCAAATGCAAACAATGGGTACACAAGAGATGTAGCGGGATCTCAGGAAGCTTAATTAAGAATGTAGGATTCACATGCAGCAGCTGTGCCGAAACAGCAAGCAAACAGCCACAGGAAACAAGTACCACCAATCTCTGGGAGGGCCCTGTAGAAACAGTAGACAGCTTCTGCTACCTAGGTGACCGAATTAGCAACGGAGGTGGGTGCTCAGAAAGTACAATAACTAGGGTAAGAACGGGATGGAAGAAGTTTAGGGAACTACTACCACTGCTAGCTGCAAAAGGCTTCTCCCTCAGAATGAAAGGCAGACTGTATGATGCGTGTATCCGAACAGCGATGTTGCATGGTAGTGAGACCTGGGCGCTGAAGGTGGAAGACTTACGTAGATTAGAGAGAAACGAAGCCTGCATGCTCCGATGGATGTGTAACAGTAATATACGTGAACGACAAAGCATAAATGAATTGAGAGAGAGACTGAGCATAAGAGGAATCAAATGCTGCGTGCAGGAGAGGCGGTTACGCTGGTATGGACATGTGATGCGTATGAAGGATGACAGCTGCATAAAAAGGTGCAGAGCACTAGAAGTTGATGGAAACCGCGGAGTGGGGAGACCCAAGATGACTTGGGATGAGGTGATAAAAGCCGACCTTACCCAACTACACCTCTCAAAGTCAATGACACACGACCGTGACTTCTGGCGTCACGCAGTAATACAGGGTACCCGACCTCCCATGGGTACATGCTGAAGCATATAAACAATATGCCCCCCCACCCCCCCACCGCAAGGTGGTCGTGGAGGTGCCACGGCAAAAAAGCACCCAGCCCACACTGTAAAGTGGACGTGTAGGCGCCACGAAAAAGCACCCAGCACTCACTGTAAATGAGGTTGGTGTTAGGAAGGGCATCCAGCTGTAGAAATCAAGCCAGATCAGTTCCTGTATGAGCAAGGCATGGTCAGCCGACCAGACACTGCCCACAACAGGACAACCCGTCTAACCCATGCTAGCGTGGAAGAACGGACGTAAAACGGTGATGATGATGATGATGATGATGAAAAGCTGCACCCATATAGAATAAACAGTCAGACAACGCTCAAAGAAATTTAAGAATTCCAACAGCTAAATGAAGAAAGAGCTGGGATACTTACACTTCATCACCTGGACCAAAATATATTGGTTGACCAAGATATTCGTGTTGACCAAAATACTTGGGTTTTGACCCCAGAAAATATCTTCTAACCACTAATATCGGAAATTGTTTTTTGGCAAGCTAGGAATATGCGACACTTATCATCAGGTAGTCCTACAAGAAGAACCAGGATATCTCACTGAAAGGAAGCTGGTGTAGAGAAAGACCTTGGTAGAGGTGGAGTGAGGGCTGATCTCATATTACTGAACCTCACAGATATGATGAAGAAAAATGAGTAGATGGAGGCCATGCTGGAAAAGATCCATGCAAGACTAGAAAAATGGATGTAAAAGGATGATGATGATATATATATATATACATATCACTAATTTGTGTCTGCTTTTTTATGCTGGCATGAGTTAAATGTGTTGTAATTTAAGACTAGATATGTTGGAGTACTATATCTAGCTCAAAAGTTCCATTTTCCGCATAAACTTAACAACTACCACTAATAACATAACTTCAAACATATCTATGTATGCGTTCACACACACACACATACATATATATATATATATATAGTAATAATAATAAATTTGAAGACTAAAATCCAAAGAGGGCTCGATAAGGATAAATATATATCAAATATATAAGAACCGTAGAGCAAATATTTACTTATACGTTCACAGATTTTTTTAGTTTCAGAAGATCCCGTTAAGGGTGAAAGTAGCGATTCTTTGCTTAAACTTTAATCTGTTATTTTAATAAATAAATAAATATATATATATATGTAATAGACAGCTCAGAGATATGTAAGTTGTTTCTCAGGGGATTTAATGATAGGGTCCTTGTTTTATCAGGGAAGCAATGTGAAATGATACATCTTGTTCAAGAGCATAATATGTCTTCTGGTCCAGGAATTGAACCTGTAATCATATGATCATAAGTTCAATACCCTAGCTACTAAGTCATGTGCCTTCACTATATATGAAGGCACATGGCTTAGTGGTTAGAGCATTGGCCTTGCAATCGAAAGGTTGTGAGTTCAATTCTCAGACCGGGTGATGTGTTTTTTCCTTAAGCAAGACACTTTATTTCACATTGCTCCAGTTTACTCAGCTGTAGAAATGAGATGATGGGACTGGAGTCCCTATCATTCCACTGCAAAGTGGTCGTGGAGGTGCCACAGAAAAAAAGCACCCAGCACTCACTGTAAATGAGGTTGGTGTTAGGAAGGGTATCCAGCTGTAGAAATCAAGCCAGAATCAGTTCTCGTCCCGCCCTTGCAACGGACGTAAAATGAAATGAAATGATGATGATACATATATATATATATGTACATATAATGGAATTGTGTAAACAAATTGAAGTGGTATGAATAAAACCACCATACTTTTTTATTATACTTAAACTCCAGTTAATACTTTACAGAGAATATCCTAAGGAATACAAATCATGGAGTGCTTTATGCTTGTTTACAAATAGTTGGTAGATTATTTGATCAGCCAACTTTCATTAACTGAATAAGTGTGTATATATATATGTATATGTAATAATAATATTATTTATACTTATATATACACTATATATAATCATAAACAGGAAAGGTCAGTATTTTTTATTTTTTACAACCTTAATACCAGTATGAAAAATATCTCAATGTAAATACAACAGATGTCTTACAGAGCAGGAATATAAATTACAGAATAATCAAAACTATGTTCAAAACATGTTATTGCTGACAATCGTTTCTTCCAAACATTTGTTTGGAATCATGGGAGCATTGGCAAAGTTTAAACATATAATTAACCTCCTATTCCACAGAACAATCGTAAAGATATGTAGATATTACTGTTGTTAACAATAGTGTCATATTTAAAGAGTGAAGATGATGTGGTCAGTAGCAGTGGGTGTGACAAAGATTATAAGAATTATAAAACAAATATAGAAGAATTATGAAAGAAAGTTACTCGCAAAATGAGGACATTAGTAGTGCATAGGCGTACATATAGAAAGAGTGCAGAGGTATTAGGCATGTACAGAATAATAAGGTAAAAGAACAAGCAATGGTAATAAGGATATATAACACAATATTGGCAAAGATATCACATAATATAGGTGTAATAGTATATTAAGCAGTGAGGAATGTGTGGGTAGGGAAAGCAGTTTCTGTGTGAGTTTATGGTGGATGAAATGTGATAATTGTTCTGGTAATTTTCAAATGTAGATGCGTTGTAAATATCAAGGTTTTTCTTTCCATTAAATTGGTTATATTTTAGGAAATGTTTATCAGTAGATAAACATTTCCTAAAATACAACGCTCCGATGATTCCAAACGAACGTTTGGAAGAAACGATTGTCAGCAATAAAATGTTTTGAACATAGTTTTGATTATTCTGTAAGTTATATATATATATGTATACACATACTAATATGTATGTATATATATATATATATATATATATATAGCTTGTGAATTGTATTTCCAGGGTTTTTGGCATTTATGTCCGTTTTTTCATGCACACATTTGCTGATATAAATATATAAGAAAAGGGAGTGAGAGATAGAGTGATAAGTTACAGTATCAATAATATTGATCTTTGACTAGTGAGAAGGTGCCATCGGTATTGGTGTTAACTGTTCATTATTGGGACAATATATATACATATATACATACATATACATATATACATACATATACATGTATACCTAAACACACACACACACACATATATATATTTATATATATATATATATATATATATGCATATATACGTACATACATACGTATACATAGATATATACATACTTGTGTATATATATATATTTATATGTATATATATATATATATATATATATATATTGCATTTAGGTTAAAATAGCCAAAGCAGCTCTTACAAAAATGAAGAACCATCAACAGGAAATTGCTGAAGAAAAAAAGTAGTTGATGTGAACAGTGATAAAGATTTGCAGTTCCATAAACACACATGGCAGCTGCAGTTAAAGAAAGGTAATAGCATCTCTGAGAGGAGGTGTGGAGAAAGGTAATAGGAGGAATAATAAAAGATATCTTTATGACAATCAATGGAAATGCACACCTTTTCAATACTTTTGAAGACTCTATGATGCGAGCATATCATGAATATGGAAACATCATTTGAGGACAGAGTGCTTCATAAAGGACAGGTTACTGATGAAAACGTACAATGGTACTAAATTTTACTGGGACATTAAAGGAGCTGTCATGCAAGATCATACTTAAGGTGCTTGATCTGCGTTCAATGATCCTCAGACGAAGTGTATAAAATGAAACCTATAAAATAAGGACAGTTCAATAAAGCCTATAAAATAAGGGCAGCAGTGAAATCAACTACTGCTTGGCACGACATCGTAAGCTTGCATCTTCAGCTAGATTCTCCTCACAAAAGTTAGTTAAGAAGAGATTCAATGCAGCAATACATCTCAGACAGAATAAGTTAACTGACAATTGAAGCAAAGAATTAATATATATATATATATATATATATATATCATCATCATCATCATCATCATTGCACACACACACACATACATATATGTATGTCGATAGATAAAGAGATATTGGAATAATAAATTATAGATATGTTACAACCTCTTGATATGCTTAAAAGAATATCACTAAGATGTTTTATTACAAAAGGAATCTCATTAGAAATTCATCTACATTTACTCATTAGGTTCTGAAGGGAAACTATAATCAAAAGAAATTTAATAGAGACATGAAATTCAATTGTCTCTTTTACTCACATACATGCACATATGTGTATATATTTCAGGTTCTTGTCTCACCTAGGTGATATCTTCATAGCTGCCACATGCTGACTTGAGCTGATATTAAACTTCTTTGATACCAAACCTCCTAAAACTGCCTCTGGTTCTATGATATTGCTAGTGTAGAGTGTAGAGTTATTGCTTACTAAATGTATAACTATGGATGACATACCTACAGTTTAGTTGATCCTATACGATTTGTTTCCTAACAATTTTCTTAATGATACTTATTCAGATATACATTTTTAGATTTGTAGATTAAAATTATCTTGAAAGTATTTTTTAATGAAACTTCTAACTGTTGCAAAGATATATTATGCCTGCAGACATAATCTTGATTGATGTCATTTTTTCTAACAACTTAAGTCATAATTGTGTGTATCTGGGACACCGTATCTGTTCATATTGTAAACAGTAACTAATAGTGTTAGTGACTGGATGGGCATCCTGCTGTAAAACATTACCTCAAAAAGTCCTTTCCAAAGCACACCAGCATAGTAAAAGTGCCTCAAAATATGATGATGAGGAACATCAAATTGGAAGACATGATAAAACAATTCATGTGTCTACATTTAGTCAAATAAACAAATATTTATTCAGTAAAACCCAAAACTTTGAAAATTTATCACTGCAAAATCCCTTTAAAGTATAGATTATTAAGAATGTTATAAGGATACAAATGAGAGTTGGGGTAGCAAAAATTATAGGTATGCCTTAAAGATCCTGTAAAATATCCAGCATATACAATTGCTAAAACTGTTTTCTGTTTCAGATAAAGACTGGATATTTTTAAAATGGATCAAATGAGTTGCCTTACCTAAAAGTCCAATATTGGTGGATATTTTGTGAAGATCCTGTGAGGATTTCAATGTCACAGGTACTAATGTTAATTATTTCCTATCTCTGAATGTATTTTTACTCGATTTGTCTTGAAATATTATCTATTATTATTGATTTGGATTGGCAGTATCGGTAGAGGGTCGGACGTCATGCTTTCCAGCATAGTTACGTCCCTTTACGATCTGAGTTCAAATCCCGCCGAGGTTGACTTTGCCTTTCATCCTTACGGGGTCGATAAAATAAAGTACCAGTAATGCACTGGATAATTGCTGGCCTTGTGCCTAAAGTAGAAACAATTATTGATTGATATTACAGTAATATTCTTCATTTGGAATACTCACATTTTCAGATTTCAAATTCTCTCAGCACTCCATATATAAGATAAGAAAGAAAAAAATATAAGGGAAGAGCATCATACAATAATTGTATATTAGTAGAACACTTCAACAATTCAAAACAGAATTTTAACATTTCCTATACTAGTCCATCATTGGAAGATAAAAACAGAGAGTAGAGGGGATGTTTGGGAAAGAGAAGGAAGATAGATAAGAATAAAAAGGAAAATAGAAAAACCAAGAAGAGAGGAGAAATCATCATCTTCATCATCAACATCACCTTTAATGCATCTGCTTTTCTATGATTCAGTGATTTCTTCTCAGCTTGGCAACCCTCTATTTGATGCATTCCTTCGTCCTCTCTTCTGTGAGTCTCATTGATTTGAGGTTGGGTATTACCACCTCTACCCTTGGTTTTTCTTGGTCTACTCATATATGTGTGTGTGTGTGTGTGTGTATGAATCTCGATAAAATGGAGATGTTAAAGGATGTTAATGATATATATATATATATATATATATATATATATATATATATATATATACACACAGAGAATAAATTCCATATATACACCTAGAGAATAAATTCCAAACCTGGAAGCAGGGACTAGAGAGAAAGGGCCTCAAAGTCAACATGACAAAGACTAAGGTCCTTGTAAGTAGACGAGAAAACAGAACCCAGATCCCATCAGGGAAATGGCCTTGCTCAGTATGTAGGAAAGGTGTAGGTAGGAACTCCATTCTCTGCCCCAAATGCAAACAATGGGTACACAAGAGATGTAGCGGGATCTCAGGAAGCTTAATTAAGAATGTAGGATTCACATGCAGCAGCTGTGCTGAAACAGCAAGCAAACAGCCACAGGAAACAAGTACCACCAATCTCTGGGAGGGCCCTGTAGAAACAGTAGACAGCTTCTGCTACCTAGGTGACCGAATTAGCAACGGAGGTGGGTGCTCAGAAAGTACAATAACTAGGGTAAGAACGGGATGGAAGAAGTTTAGGGAACTACTACCACTGCTAGCTGCAAAAGGCTTCTCCCTCAGAATGAAAGGCAGACTGTATGATGCGTGTATCCGAACAGCGATGTTGCATGGTAGTGAGACCTGGGCGCTGAAGGTGGAAGACTTACGTAGATTAGAGAGAAACGAAGCCTGCATGCTCCGATGGATGTGTAACAGTAATATACGTGAACGACAAAGCATAAAGGAATTGAGAGAGAGACTGAGCATAAGAGGAATCAAATGCTGCGTGCAGGAGAGGCGGTTACGCTGGTATGGACATGTGATGCGTATGAAGGATGACAGCTGCATAAAAAGGTGCAGAGCACTAGAAGTTGATGGAAACCGCGGAGTGGGGAGACCCAAGATGACTTGGGATGAGGTGATAAAAGCCGACCTTACCCAACTACACCTCTCAAAGTCAATGACACACGACCGTGACTTCTGGA